>SJYV01004574.1:0-20864 GCA_006410875.1 Neotragus pygmaeus | reverse complement strand
GACTCTTGAGAGTCCCTTGGACTGCAAGGAGATCCAATCAGTCCATCCTAAAGGAAATCAGTCCTGATTTCATTGGAAGGACTGATACTGAAGCTGAAACTCCAATACTTTTGCCACCTGATGTGAAGAGTTGATTCATTTGAAATGATCCTGATGCTGGGAAAGATTGAGAGCAGAAGGAAAAATGGACGACAGAGGATGAGATGGTTAGATGGCATCACCGACTCAATGGACATGAGTTTGGGTAAACTCTAGGAGTTGGTGATGGACAGGAAGGCCTGGCATGCTGCGGTTCATGGGGTTGCAAAGAGTTGGACGCAACTGAGCGACTGAACTGAACAATCTCCTTGAAACTTAGTGTGAGCCCTGTGACTTTTTTGATAACTTTCAGTTAATAAAAAGGTCTTATAGTAAGCCATTCAAATGTTCATTCCAATATAATAAGAAATCCTTAAAACTTCATTTCTCCCCTTTCTCACTTCTGGCTCACTGCAGGCTGGAGAGATGGGGCAGGAGAGTACCACTGGCTTTCTCTAACATTCCTCTTATCTTTCTAACCTGCTCTCAGACTCTTGCAAGGTGGGAAGAGTGGGGAGAGAGGAGTGAGGTAGCAGAAATACCTCATTTGACCAACACCACTTTTGACTGTAGTAGACTTTTTAACTTCATTCTGCCTTGAGCTCTTTCATGAGTTTTTGGAGACATGCATCTGTTTCTCTCATGACCAGGGGATATCACACCTGATTTACCTTCCACTAAGGTATATCTATTTCTATTCCAACTGGTCTTTCATACTTTTCTAAGACCTTATGACTTCATTTCTGCTGTGATTTTTTTTTTNTGATATTTCTCCCGGCAAATGCATGTGCAATAAGTAAGTAAAAATTATAGCTTATTCTTTCAAAGAGCTTGGCTGTGAAGAGAAGAGGAAAAGGCAGGAGCTAGAACTGGATGCAGGATTGGGAAGTAATGCTTTATTTTTTTGTACCAGAGTCATGACTAGTCCATAATTTGTGTAAGGTGGTGGTGGGGTTGAGGACACAGTGCTCCAAAATATGGCACTTTGACATGTTCAATATTTTAAACTAAGAGAGTTTGAGAGAACAGAAGAAATAGGAATTTTACTTTGACTTTCTCCTCTGAGATAGGTCATAAAACCTTCAGGCGAGAGGTACCCTCCCTAGACCCAGAGGAAAGGAACATCTTTATCAGTGAAGACAAAGTGGATGCTGAGAAGAATCCTAACAAAGAGGGCTTGCTATATTTCCTCCAGTTTATTACGCATACCTCATACTCTGACCTGTCACCTTTCTACATGACTGCCCACTCTTCATAAATCCTAGCACAAAAAACACTCAGATCTAACTATTTCTTCAGGTCCTCATTTTCTTATGAAGCTTCCTGTGTCACATAAAACTTCCATTAAATAAATGTGTATACTTTTCTCTTGTTACTCTGTCTTGGACAGTACACACCCAAGGCCCTTAAAAGGGTGGAGGAACACTTTCCTCCCCTACAGCTACCATACTGAGCTGTGACACTCATAACTATTTGGGTATGTGTTGACACCCACTGGTTTACAGGAGGCTGAGGACCCTCATGGGAAGCTGAGCTGTAACCACGATGGGAATTCAGACACATATAGACATGCCTAGCAGATGGGTTTTGACTGGAGGTGGGCAAGCAGAGGCAAAGGAGTGGAATCAGTTATCTTCCCCTCTGTTTGCACATCACAGCTGTCCAGACATCATGCAGTGTGATGGGGCTAGAGTCCATTTTGAGAACATTGGTGGGCAGAACTCTCAGGGGAACTCTGCACCCCAACACGAAGCCCTAGCTCAGCTGAGGGGAGGCTGGCAATAAGTCATACTGAAGATTCAACAGGAGTCTTGAGGGGCTACTGAGACCACGGCAGCCATGCTAGGACCTTGCCAGTGGTGGCTGATAGAACCTCAACATGGGGTCTGGCAGTGGTTTGGCAGAGGCAGTTCTCCAGCAAGGTGGCAACAAGGAACAAACACACCTTTGTTAAGAATACAACTAAGACCCTCTTCCTCCCATTTGGGAATCTCAGATATACCTAGAGGCAGTAGTGGGTGGAGGTTGGGGTTAGGAAACTTGTTAAGGTGCAGGCAAATGTTTGTAACTAGTGGGTTATTTTTTACCTTATACAGTCTGGGTTTTATCTGGAATTTGATGAAGCCTACAAAGGTCCATCTAGTCAAGGCTATGGTTTTTCCAGTGGTCATGTATGGATGCTAGAGTTGGTCTGTGAAGAAGGCTGAGCACAGAAGAATTGATGCTTTTGAACTGTGGTGTTGGAGAAGACTCCTGTGAGTCCCTTGGACTGCAAGGAGATCCAACAAGTCCATCCTAAAGGAGACCAGTCCTGGGTGTTCATTGGAAGAACTGATGCTGACGCTCAAACTCCAATCCTTTGGCCACCTCATGCAAAGAGTTGACTCATTGGAAAAGACCCTGATGCTGGATGGGATTCGGGGCAGGAGGAGAAGGGGACGACAGAGNAAGCCTACAAAGGTCCATCTAGTCAAGGCTATGGTTTTTCCAGTGGTCATGTATGGATGCTAGAGTTGGTCTGTGAAGAAGGCTGAGCACAGAAGAATTGATGCTTTTGAACTGTGGTGTTGGAGAAGACTCTTGTGAGTCCCTTGGACTGCAAGGAGATCCAACAAGTCCATCCTAAAGGAGACCAGTCCTGGGTGTTCATTGGAAGAACTGATGCTGAGGCTCAAACTCCAATCCTTTGGCCACCTCATGCAAAGAGTTGACTCATTGGAAAAGACCCTGATGCTGGATGGGATTCGGGGCAGGAGGAGAAGGGGACGACAGAGGATGAGATGGCTGGATGGCATCACCAACTCAATGCACATGAGATTGGGTGAACCCTGGGAGCTCGTGATGGACAGGGAGGCCTGGCGTTCTGCGATTCATGGGGTCACAAAGAGTTGGACATGACTGAGAGACTGAACTGAACTGAACTGAAGAGCATTTAGTATGCTTTATTTAAAAATTTATTTATAATTTCGTGTGTATGTGCGTGTGTGTATATTTGTGTGTGTGTGTGTAAGAGAGATGTATATGTTTACTATTGAGTAATTAAGAGGAAGAGCCTGAACTTAAGAAGATAAAAGTGAAGGTGGAAATAAACCATTTTTTTAAGGTTTTGGTCCCTGATTAATTGGGGGATAATGATAGAGAACTATCTCTGGGTTAGGTGCCCTCCTGTGGGCTTTCTCTACAGTTCCATTCTGAAGATCCTTATCACATGATGGTGTGAACGTTGAGCTTTCCTGCCCCGTCAGACATTATTCACTAAGAGGGAGTAGATCTGGCTTCATTTACTATTACATACTTCTGAGCCTACTATAGATTCTTCTAGTGCTTTTAGTGCATACTAGATGCTCAGTAAATGCTAACTGAATAAGCATCAGCAAGATGGTAGTTGTGAGGCTTCACCCATAGCCCTCAGAAGACAGAGTGGAAAAGCAAAGAAATGAAATAAATGGTCTAGCATGATCAACAGGTTTGCGGGGTGGTGTCACCCGGGGTGAAGATGTTAAGGATGCTGGCAGGAGTCTTGTTGACACAATGTTCCAGAAGGGCTGGGTTGGGTAGGATGTGAGAGGTGACGCCTCTTAAGATAGGGGAGAGGTCTGGGGTGAGGCCAAGGGAGTGGAGGGCTTATGGGAAGCATTAGGGTTGAGGCAGGGCTGGGATGTGACCTTGGAAGGTCTGGCCTTTCAGTTCTACTTCTCAGAGCATTCCTCACAATCCAATGGGAACCTCCCATCCATCAAGGATAAGGAGGGGAGAAAAATCTAAACAATAAACAGATTCTACTTGGGAAGTAGATTTGTGAGTGGGAGAAGGGAATGGACATTAGAACTTGGTTTTTAAATGACAGCATTGGCATTAAATTCTTACAGATACTTTTTTAAGGTAGTTAAAATAAGATTTGCACTGTCATGTGGTTAAAGGTTGAAACTCTTAGCATTTGGTCACTGGTATCCCAGTTTGGAAAGCAGAGGCCACACCCAAGTGATCTTTGTAGACCCTGGCCCTGGCAAATAGGATATTGTCCAGAAGGCTGACATTGCCATGAAGTCTCGAGGTCTCGCATTCATTTATTTTACTAATAATTAGAACCTACCTCCAAGGACATCCCAATCAGTTAGTTACATGCCTGTTTTAACAGTCTTTTTTTAGCTACTCAAGAGTTTCCTATTCCTTTTGCCTCTGCCATTGAGAGACTGGGCTTCCTTAGTAGCTCAGTCAGTAAAGAATCTGCCTGCAATGCAGGAGACCCAGGTTCAGTTCCTGGGTCGGGAAGATCTCCTGGAGAAGGAAAATGGCAACTCATTCCAGTATTCTTCCCTGGATAAACCCATGGACAGAGAAGCCTGGCAAGCTACTATCCATGGGATTGTAAGAATCAGACATGACTTACTGACTAAACCACCACCATGCCATTTAGATAACCCAGAGAAGATCTGGGAACTTTATAAGGAAGGAAAACTCACAGGTTCAGGAAGACTGCATTAAGACTAAGGACTGAGGGACTTCCCTGATGGTAAAGTGGTTAAGAATCTGCCTTGCAATGCAGGGAACATGGGTTGGATCTCTAGTCTGGGAACTAATTTCCCACAGGTTGTGTGGGAACTAAGCCCCTGCTGCAACTACTGAGCCTGTGAACCTCAGCTAGAGAGACCTTGTGCTGAACTAAGACCCAACACAGCTAAATAAATAGATAAATAAATAATCGAAGCTAAGGACTGCTGGGATAATTAAATTTCACATCACTCTAACAGTAACTGAATACTCTGTGGAAGACAGTGAACAAGGGAAAACAGATACTATTCCTTTTCTCAAAAAAGTTTACAGTCGGAGAATGATAAAAATGAATCAAAGACCTATATGAGAAAACAGGATTGTGAAGGAGTCAGAAGAAAGATAGAAAGGCAGTGG
Organism: Neotragus pygmaeus; assembly: GCA_006410875.1. Taxonomy (NCBI): domain Eukaryota; kingdom Metazoa; phylum Chordata; class Mammalia; order Artiodactyla; family Bovidae; genus Neotragus; species Neotragus pygmaeus. The sequence continues at coordinate 15,878 of SJYV01004574.1, read as the reverse complement.
ACATTTAGCAATAAGAAACTACTCTCTGATACATAAAGAGCATTCACTAATTATACTATTATAAACAACTGTATATTAGTAACATATTTTATATTTCTGAATTGTACATTTGTAATAAAAATATGGTATTAAATTATAAAAAGAGAAGTGAGTTCATAGGATGTCATACCAATTACAAAGAATATAACTAACATGTTATATAAAATTAATGTTTGGAAATCAAGAAGCAGTATAATAATTGAGAAAGGAGTTATTAAATGATAAAAGAATGTCACAATTAGATATTAATGCGGAGAAAAATCATTTAAATTCATTCTTCTTTCCTATGTATATGCTTAGTCACTCAGTCATGTCCAACTGTGCGGCCCCATGGACCATAGCCCATCAGGCTCCTCTGTCTATGGGATTCTCCAGGCAAGATTACTGGAGCAGGTTTCCATTTCCTCCTCTAGAAGATCTTCCCAACACAGGGATCAAACCTGTGTTTCTTCTACTAGCACCACCTGGGAAGAAGTCTAATCCCTAAAATCTCATTAATTTCCAAATGAATTAATGAGTTAAGTGGTGGCAAAATTAGAGGAAAATAAAAGTGTATTTCTCCCACCTACAAAGAAGAAATATGTGTCTATTAAATACACATTTTACCTCATTTAATAGAATAAATCTAGGAAATATGACACATTTCTCTCAGAATGAAGAAATTGTAGGATAAATATATGATAGAAACTTACTGTTAAAAATAGAGAAATGTTATATGTATTCCATGCATGCTAAGACTCTTCAGTCCTGTCCAACTCTGTGCGACCCTATGGACTGTAGCCTGCCAGGTTCCTCTGTTTAGGGGATTCTCCAGGCAAGAATACTGGAGTGGGTCACCATTTCCTTCTCCAGGGGAACTTCCCAACCCAGGGATCAATCCCATGTCTCTCGTGTCTCCTGCATTGGCAGGTGGGTTCTTTACCACTAGAGCCACCTGGGAAGCCCCGTACAAAATCAATATTTGAAATGTAGTGGCTTCAAATGATAACCATTTATTTGACACTTGAGTTCATGGGTTTAGACTGGCTCAGCGATCCTTCTGCCTGTCTCTGCCAACTTACTCTGGCATCCATGGTCTTGCCTCTAAGGGATGGGGAGCTGTTAGCTGGAGCCCTGGGGTCCCAGGCTCTCATCATCTGAAAGTCTAGTCAAGCTTTGTTCACATATGGAAGAAAGTTTCCAAGTGCAGCCAGTGGGGAAACTCCAAAGCGCACGCACTTGGCGTGTTTCTTGCTTACATTACATTGGTTACCATGTGAACCAAAAGAGTCCCATGGTCAGTCTCAGCGTCAGTGACCCGGGGGCACCACTGAAGTATGGAAGTGGGGAAGGGGCAGTTTTGTGACCATTTTTACCATGCATCGATGATTGGTAAAGGAGACTGAATAGCTACGGACAACAGCAGGTCATCACGTGGAAACTTTACCTTGTTACTGGTGATCAAAGAAGCATACATTCTTTAAAAAAGAGTAAAATCTAAAGGCCTTTAGTCTTCATTTTGTAGAGAAAGAAACGAAGGCCCAAAGCCTTGGTAAGATGGTGCCACGGGTGACTTCCCAGCCTGCAGACAAAGCAGGGTCTCTGATGTCAAGCCCAGCAGTAAAAGGGAAACTCGGGCTCGCCCTTATGCTGCCAAGTCCAATGGTGTAATTTTGTATAGTATCTCTAAGCCTCAGTTTATTTCCATGAAATTGAAAAACAGCTACCTCACAGATTATGAAGATTAAATGAGATCATGTGAAAATACTCTGCACTGGCTCAGTTCACACTTCTTCCTTCCCATGTCTCTGATGCAGGCTTGTAAAAACAGCAGAAAAGCAAAGTAAAACAAAAAGCCCAAACAAAAGCAATCAGCAAAGAAATAGATAAAACAGTTTATTGAAGCAATTGCCAAGAAGGAATTGCTACATCTGTGTATAAGTAGGGACTTCAATACAGTTATTGATTCCACAATTATTGGGTGCCCTTCTGGGCATGACACTGTGTGAAGCACTGGAAATAAGTGATAAACAGAAAAAGGCAGACCCTTGCCCTCATGGAGCTTATAGTCTGGTGGGAGAGTTAGACAACTAAATCATCATATCAATAAATTGCATCCTTAATTAATTGACAAAATTGCATCCTTAATTAATTGATGTTACAAAGGAGTCTTGGTTAGTGCTCATACGAGAGCATATAATAGGAAGATGGGATCCAGTTGAGAGTAAGAGGGGTCAGGAAAGACCTTCAGAAAGAAATGAGTTGAGGTATTAAGTGGACACTGTGAAGAAAGCTGAACGTCGAAGAATTGATGCTTTTGAACTGTGGTGTTGGAGAAGACTCTTGAGAGTCCCTTGGACTGCAAGGAGATCCAACCAGTCCATCCTAAAGGAGATCAGTCCTGGGTGTTCACTGTAAGGACTGATGCTAAAGCTGAAACTCCAGTACTTTGACCACCTCATGCGAAGAGTTGACTCATTGGAAAAGACTCTGATGCTGGGAGGGATTGGGGGCAGGAGNCATTCTGAAGGAGATCAGCCCTGGGATTTCTTTGGAAGGACTGATGCTAAAGCTGAAACTCCAGTACTTTGGCCACCTCATGCGAAGAGTTGACTCATTGGAAAAGACTCTGATGCTGGGAGGGATTGGGGGCAGGAGGAGAAGGGGACGACAGAGGATGAGATGGCTGGATGGCATCACCGACTCAATGAACATGAGTTTGAGTAGGCTCCAGGAGTTGGTGATGGACAGGGAGGCCTGGCATGCTGCTGTCCATGGGATCACAGAGTATGACATGACTGAGCGACTGAACTGAACTGAACTAGGCCTTGGCTGCTTCATGCGGGCCGTCTCTAGCCATGGCAAGTGGGGCCACTCTCTCGAGCTGAGATGCCCGGGCATCTCACTGCAGCGGCTTCTCTTGTTGCGGCGCATGGGCTCAGGGGCCCCAGCATGCGGAATCTTCCTGGACCAGGGGTCAAAACTGTGTCCCCTGCTGGGGAGCTCTTAGCCCCTGCACCACCCGCGAAGCCTCTTGTCTCTCCTGGCTACTCTCAGATCAGTGAAAATCCTCTTGGCCCCTTGTTCCCTGCTAAGTCTCGGGTTGGTAATTAGGGCGTGTCCAGCCCCTCGTCCTCAGGAAGACTCCTTCCTTCCCTCCTCCCCCAGCCTGGGGGAAAGGGAACCAGGGGAGGGGGCTGGTTCCTTGTTGCTCTATCAGTTCCTTCCTAACTATGGCATTGACCATGGGATGGTGCACCCGGGACAGGTTGTATTAATACGTTTCTGGTACCAGTGTGGAGCTGGTCTCAGAGAGGGTTTCAATTAGACCTTTTCATGTTCTGTACAAATGCATGAGAATTTTTGGATTCTAACTTACTTTGTAGCTGACTGCTTTACTCTTAAAATAGGTACACTGGTCACCAACTAAGTATTGGACTTTTTTATCCCCTCCTCCGTGTTTCTGTCCCTGCCCTCAAATCTTCTGGTCAAACCTCTGCTCCTGGCTCACACCTGAGGGTGGATGGCAGTCACCCGGTTGGTGGAGTGCTCAGCTCTGGCTTAGGATCCACAGCCCCCCGAGAGTCATCCTTGAGGTCACCAGGCTTGTGTGGAAGCCTCCTGCTTGGAGGTCTTCCTTTGGAAACTCTAGGTCATTTTCTTTACCCAGGGCTCTTGGGTCCTGATCTATATTAGTCACACACACACACATACAAATAATTTATGGGATGTGATGCAATTATCTGAGGTTTGCACTGCATCGAACCTGATAACGGCCACCAAGTAAAACCACCTACTAAGACAGGTCCCCAGATATTTCTGGCAAGAAAGACAGTGACTTCTCAGGGCCATTCAGCAGGCGGGTTGACAGTGTGTCATTTGCACTTGCACAGCAAGGGGGCCTCTGAGCCCTACCACCTGCTTTCTGAGAATTGTCCTGGAACAGTCACCTCCCCAGACGAATACAGAAGGAAGGCATGACGTCAGCATTGCTTTCACTGAGGCCTGGGAGGAAGGAGCCTGGGCGTTAGTGTCGTCAGAGGGCCCGGTAGAGGGAAGATCTCCAGGGCTGGGAGGAGTTAGAAAGCACTGCGCGTGGTGGCAGCGGTGGGGACAGCTCTGTGTGTCCACGACTGCTCATCAGCATCACTCTGAGTGGCCAGGTGGTGGAAGCAACGGGAGCGTCCATCGATGGATGAGTGGGTAAGCAAAGCGTGGCCCATCCATAGGATTGTTCAGCCTCATTGCTTATTATTAATATTATTCAGCCTTCAAAAGGGTGAAATTCTAACACACGTTCCAATACCAGTGAACCCTGAAGACGTCATGATAAGTGAAATAAGCCAATCACAGCAAGACAAATTCTGTAAAGATTCTACTTGATACGAGGTTCCTGGAGTAGTCACACTCATACAGACACAAGTGGAATAGTGGGTGTGGGGGGAGAGGGGCGGAGGATAGGGACTTATTGCTTAATGGGGACAGGGTTTGAGTTTGGGATGATGACTGGAGGGTGGTTGAAGGTTGTTCAACCGTGTGAATGTGCTTAATGACACTGACCTCTAACTGAAGAATGATCAAGATGGTAAATTTTGTGTTATGTATATTCTACCACAATGAAAAAAAAAGGTGAAAAAAAGACACTATGAGGAATAGCTCCCCCACCCTCAACGGGAGGAACTTGAGATGTTCTTCCAAAGTGGACACACCATGATGAAGGTCTTCTCTTCATGTGCCTTCTCAGCTGAACTTTGCAGCCTCCCTGCTGAGCCTGGAAGTTAGAGCAAGTCTCCTTTCTGTTCCAAAGCCAAGATGCTGAATTTGCACTTATGCAAATTTGCAGCATCAATAGATGCTGAATCTGTTCTCAACAGTACATTCTCTTCCACTGGCAAATACTTGTTCCAAGTGGAAAACCAAGTGCTAGGCTGTTCCAAGCCCTTTCCATCTCTCTCCCAAGGCTCATGCTAGCCCCACACTAGTCATATAAGTGACTTGTCTAAGATCCTGCAGCTAGGAAGTGCCGGAAGCGGAAACCGAACGCTTGTCAAGTCTACTACAAGGCCCATGGTCTTAACTGCTATCCATTATGGCCATTTGGTTTTAGACCCTCAGCTGTGATTCCCGTTCTCTCTGAAAGCATCTCAGGCCTGGCAGCGATCAATATCACAGCTGTTTCCTGTCCCTCTGAATCATTATAACAATCTGGCCCTCCTCTCTGAATCCCTGGAGCCTTAGCTATGAGCATGATGCTGCCTGCAATCTTTCTGTGTGTGATGCACAGAGAAAAATGACTTGTGCTCTGCTAGGGAATCAAAATATTAAAGGAAGATGATGTCTTTCAAACTGGGAACAGCTCTGACTTTTCTATGGTTCCTGTCTTTCATTGACTTGTGCTTCAGTATTCTTTTGGGAGTATCTTACTTCCACAGTTGCTCTGAATAGGAAACGGATTTAGTCAGCATGGCTGGCATCATGCAGTTAGATAAACTCCTGCTGATTACTGAACTGGGGAAACTCCTCTGAGCCCAGCAGAGCAAAATGTCCAGCTCTGCTTTGTCCTTCCAAATGTGTCTGCGCCAATAGTATTCTACCCATCACATTAACATGAAGAATTTCTGAGAAAAAAACAAAGATCGTTTATTAACGTGTGTATGTGGAGTCTAAAAATATGGTACAGATGAACTTATTTGCAAAGCAGAAATAGAGACACAGGTGCAGAGAGCAAACGTATGGATACCAGTGGGCAAGGAGCGGGTGGGAGGAATCGAGAGCTGGGTGTTGACACGTATATGCTGTTGATGCTGCTCAGTCACTTCAGTCACATCTGACTCTCTGCGACCCCAGAGACAGCAGCCCACCAGGCTCCCCTGTCCCTGGGATTCTCCAGGCAAGAACACTGGAGTGGGTTGCCATTTCCTTCTCCAATGCGTGAAAGTGAAAGGTGAAAGTGAAGTCGCTCAGTCGTTGGTACTGTTGATAGTATGTATAAAATAGATAACTAATGAGAATATACTATATAGCCCAGGGAACTCTACTTACTGCACTGTGATGACCCGAATGGGAATGAAGTCCAGAACGGAGGGGGTTGATGTGTATGTGTGGCTGATTCACTTTGCTACACACTGGAGACTAACACACTGTTGTAAAGCAAGTATACACCAATAAGAATTCTGTTCAGTAAAGAAGACTTCCCCTTCAGGAGGGAAGGTAGGGCAGACACGCAAGTATTTTCACACTAAGAGAAAATATTTGTAATATTAAAACTGACAGAAGATTAAATTAGAAAAATATTGACTCAATCATACTAACTTGTGCTCTCACTTCATGACTTAATGGTAGGATTAAAGTTTGATGGTAGAAAATAATCAAGTCAGGAAAGAATTAAGTCTTAATGTGGATGTTGTGACTAAAAATATCTAAAATGTTAATGTCATTTTCTGTAATTGATATATTGAGGAAGAAAGGAAGCACAGTGTAGTAGAAAGATCATATTATGGTGTGTGTGTGTGTGTGTGTGTGTGTGTGTGTGCATGCCATGTACTCAGTTGCATCCAACTCTTTGTGACCCCATGGACTGTAGCCAGCCAGGCTTCTCTGTCCATGGAATTTTTTAGGCAAGAACACTGGAATGGGTGGCCATTTTCTTCTCCAGGGGATCTTCCTGACCCTGGGATTGAACCTGCATCTCTTGCATCTCCTGCACTGGCAGGCAGGTTCTTTGCCGCTGAGCCACTGGGGAAGACCTATGGTCTGAAGGTGTCTCCTCAAATTCCCATGTTGAAGATCTGACCACTGGTGTGGCTGCATTGGAACTGGGGGCTCTGAGGAATTAATTAAGTTCAAGCAAGATCATAAAGGTAGGGCCCTGCTCCCAGAGGATTAGGGTCTTTGTAAGAAGAGACAAGAAGACAAGGGCTTCCCTTGTGGCTCAGCTGGTATAGAGTTCGTTTGCAATGCAGAAGATCTGGGTTCAACCCCTGGGTTGGGAAGATCCGCTGGAGAAGGATAGGCTACCCACTCCAGTATTCTGGCCTGGAGAGTTCCATGGACTATATAGTCCATGGGGTCACAAGGAGTTGGACATGACTGAGTGACTTTCACAAGAGACAAGAATGGACTTGCTGTCTGCAAGCCAGGAAGAGCGCTCTCATCAGAAAACCACCACATGACGCCTTGACTGTGGACACCTTCTCAGCCTCCAAAATCGAAAGAAAATATGTTTCTATTGTTCAAGCTGCCTAGTTTGTGATATTTTTGTTCTGGCAGCCTGAGAAGACTAATATGGACTAATAGTGTGGGATCAAACACAATTAGGTTGGAATTCTGATTCTTCCATTTTGCTGGTTGACCTTGGACAAGTTATTTCATTTTTCTGAACTTGATAAATAACACAGGATCAATGTATCTTATTGGGAGGTTTGTTGTTAGAGATAACATTTAACAGGATCAAATTGCCAACATCCCTTGGATCATAGAAAAAGCAAAGGAACTCCATAAAAACATCTACTTCTGCTTCATTGACTATGATAAAGCCTTTGACTGTGTGGATCACAATAAACTGGAAAATTCTTCAAGAGATGGGGCTATCAGACCACCTTACCAACCTCCTGAGAAACCTGTATGCAGGTCAAGAAGCGATGGTTAGAACTGGACATGAAACAACAGACTGGTTCCAAATCGGGAAAGGAGTACGCCAAGGCTGTATATTGTCACCCTGCTTATTTAACTTCCATGCAGAGTACATTGTGAAAAATGCTGGGCCAGATGAAGCACAAACTGGAATCTAGGTTGCTGGGAGAAATATCAATAACCTCAGATACACAAATGATACCACCCTAATGGCAGAAAGTGAAGAGGAACTAAAGAGCCTCTTGATGAAGGTGAAAGAGGGGAGTGAAAAAGCTGGTTTAAATCTCAGCATTCAAAAAACTAAGATCATGGCATCTGGTTCCATCCCTTCATGGCAAATAGATAAGGAAACAATGGAAACGGTGAGAGACTTTGTTTTCTTGGGCTTCAAAATCACTGCACACAGTGACTACAGCCATGAAATTAAAAGGTCCTTGCTCCTTGGAAGAAAAGCTTATTAAAAAGAACAGCATATTAAAAAGCAGAGACATCACTTTGCTGACAAAGGTCCATAGAGTTTTTCCAGTAGTCATGTATGGTTGTGAGAGTTGGACCATAAAGAAGGCTGAACACTGAAGGGTTGATGCTTTCGAACTTTGGTGCTGGAGAAGACTCTTGAGAGTCTCTTGGACTGCAAGGAGATCACACCAGTTAGTCCTAGAGGAAATCAGTCGTGAATATTCATTGGAAGGACTGATGCTGAAGTGGAAGCTCCAATACTTTGGCCACATGATGTGAAGAGCTGATAGGAAAAGACCCTGATGGTGGGAAAGACTGAAGGCAGGAGAAGAGGGTGACAGAGGATGAGATGGTTGGATGGCATCACGGACTCAATGGACATGTTTGAGCAAACTCTGGGAGACAGTGAAAGTCAGGGAAACCTGGTGTGCTGCCGTCCAAGGGAGTGCAAAGAGTGAGACACGGCTGAGTGACTGAACTGAACTGAACTGAACGGAGACACTCAGTGGGGCTTCCCATGGCTCAGAGGTAAAGAACCCACCCGCCAGCGCAGGAGATGAGGAGACAAAGTTTTGATCCCTAGGTTGGGAAGATCCTGGAGTTTGAATTGGCAGACCACTTCAGTGTTCTTACACGAAAAATTCCATGGACTGAGGAGCCTGGCAGGCTACAGTCCATGGGCTCACAAAAGAGTCAGACACATCTGAATGACTAAACACCCACACACAGACACTCAACAGGGTCTAACTCAGGTGTAGTATATAATCTAGGGAGAAGGTGATGGCACCCCACTCCAGGACTCCTGCCTGGAAAATCCCATGGATGGAGGAGCCTGGTAGGATGCAGTCCATGGGGTCTCTGAGGGTCGGACGCGACTGAGCGACTTCACTTTCATGCATTGGAGAAGGAAATGGCAACCCACTCCAGTGTTCTTACCTGGAGAATCCCAGGGACAGGAGAGCCTGGTGGGCTGCCGTCTGTGGGGTCGCACAGAGTTGGACATGACTGAAGTGACTTAGCAGCATATAATCCAAGCCAATTTTCTTTCCTAAAGGCCAATCCTTGCCTAGTCATGGAATTATGAGATACTGAATATTTGGTAACTTGGAGGATGTGTGTTGTTGTAATTGACAGGGCAAAGGGAATGCTTTCCCNTGGTGCTGGAGAAGACTCTTGAGAGTCTCTTGGACTGCAAGGAGATCACACCAGTTAGTCCTAGAGGAAATCAGTCGTGAATATTCATTGGAAGGACTGATGCTGAAGTGGAAGCTCCAATACTTTGGCCACATGATGTGAAGAGCTAATAGGAAAAGACCCTGATGGTGGGAAAGACTGAAGGCAGGAGGAGAAGAGGGTGACAGAGGATGAGATGGTTGGATGGCATCACCGACTCAATGGACATGTTTGAGCAAACTCTGGGAGACAGTGAAAGTCAGGGAAACCTGGTGTGCTGCCGTCCAAGGGAGTGCAAAGAGTGAGACACGGCTGAGTGACTGAACTGAACTGAACTGAACGGAGACACTCAGTGGGGCTTCCCATGGCTCAGAGGTAAAGAACCCACCCGCCAGCGCAGGAGATGAGGAGACAAAGTTTTGATCCCTAGGTTGGGAAGATCCTGGAGTTTGAATTGGCAGACCACTTCAGTGTTCTTACACGAAAAATTCCATGGACTGAGGAGCCTGGCAGGCTACAGTCCATGGGCTCACAAAAGAGTCAGACACATCTGAATGACTAAACACCCACACACAGACACTCAACAGGGTCTAACTCAGGTGTAGTATATAATCTAGGGAGAAGGTGATGGCACCCCACTCCAGGACTCCTGCCTGGAAAATCCCATGGATGGAGGAGCCTGTTAGGATGCAGTCCACGGGGTCTCTGAGGGTCAGACGCGACTGAGTGACTTCACTTTCCTGCATTGGAGAAGGAAATGGCAACCCACTCCAGTGTTCTTACCTGGAGAATCCCAGGGACAGGAGAGCCTGGTGGGCTGCCGTCTGTGGGGTCGCACAGAGTTGGACATGACTGAAGTGACTTAGCAGCATATAATCCAAGCCAATTTTCTTTCCTAAAGGCCAATCCTTGCCTAGTCATGGAATTATGAGATACTGAATATTTGGTAACTTGGAGGATGTGTGTTGTTGTAATTGACAGGGCAAAGGGAATGCTTTCCCAAATGCAATATGTATTTCTGTATTTATTATTTCTGTTTTAAGATATTGGCACAGAATCCTCTTGGGAAGAAAGCAGTTCATGCCACTGTTAATGACCACACACACTATTAATGACCACACAGGTGGTCATTCCTGTTCTAAACTCCCCAGTGAGGCTCTGAGGAGCTGGAAGCTTACAAATATAATCTCCTCCCTGAGACCTGGCCAAGAGAAATGCATCTTCACTCCAAGGGGAAAGCTTTTAAAAGAGCCTGAGTGTTTACTTAAAATGTGGTAAGCGCCTTCAATTCCAGCCACACATCACCAATATTTAACTAAACACTAACTGCTTATTCTAAGGTGAATCTTTGTGGAGGTGTCAAAAATACTGAGAATCAGACACTTAAACGCTGCTCCAATATCTGGTTCTTGCCATTTTTGTGTGGATTGTGGGAGGCAGTGTGTGGAGAGGTCTTTGCCAAAGCTGACATTTTAAAGGTAGTCTCAAAATTGCTTCTGCAAGTGTTGGAAAACTGTCACGCGACATTGCACAAATCCTTAGGTTTAGCACTTCTGTTGAGCCTGAGTCTTTGTGGCCTTGATATAGTCGCTGCTTTGCAAGCAAGGTACATGTTCTGATGCCCTCATTATCAATTTATCAGATGAGCATGTGGGAAGAGACCAGAAATTCCTTTGTGATTTTTTTAGCTTGGATTCCAGTGGGGCAAAGTATGAAACTGGAGAGTTTATGTCACCCTTTTAAACTGTAGAATAAATAATACTGACCATGAAACAGTTGGGACAACCCATGAGGAATCTAGCTTAAAATTGAAGGTAAGCTTCATTTATTTTCTTCCTTAGACAAGCTTTTCCCCTTGATTATGCTTCTCCTCATTAGTCATGGAGACTTTTGTTCAGTGCTTAAATTATAGGCTCGTCTACATTCTTGAAAGTCTGTATTGACTGTACATGTCTTCAGCTATTGGCTACTGGGATTTCCAGATTTCCTGTGTCATTGCCATGTCTGATGAACTTCATGGGCAATTAAACTAGGGGTGGGGAAAGTGGCTGGTAATAAAGGATACCAAGGGACTAAAAGCATTTATCAGGCACCTTTGTGAATTGCATGTCTGTTCACTGAGAATGTGGCAAGTGCAGGGTTGTCTTCTTGTAGACTCGCTCGGGCAGAGTGCAAACAACTTGGTCTGACCCTATGCCTGGGATCCTGGCACTGATTCTGATCATGAAAAGACATGAAGGGTGCAGTACTGAAGAGGCACCAGCATTCCATGTCCGGTGACAGAGCATCATTCAAGAATCCACAGGGGAAGGCTAGCTCAGGAGAGGACTTTCCTGAGAGTGTATCTCTCTTCTTACCACATGAAGAGATTTATAAGGACTGATCATCTGAACAACTGGTACCAGAATTCTTCTCAAGGAGGAAAAAAAATCACTCTGTTGTTTGGAAAACACCTAGAAGGCTTAGGGTAGGAAAAGACCCCCTGCATTGTCAGAGCTGAGAAGAGGAGGTTGAGAAAAGAGGAAGAGAGACAGGTCAGGGAATGGAGGTGATGGGGCTGTGGGGCTGTGGGGCTGCAACTGGAAAGAGTTTTCATATGAACTTCAGTTTGAACCCTTGTCCAACTCTCTCTGAACTTCCCTGGTGGCTCAGGGGTAAAGAATCTCCCTGCCAACGCAGGAGACTCAGGTTTGATCTCTGGGTCGGGAAGATCCCCTGAAGGAGGAAATGGCAACCCACTCCAGTACTCTTGCCTAGGAAATCCCATGGACANGTCTCTTATACACATCTCCAACTCTCTCTGAACTTCCCTGATGGCTCAGGGGTAAAGAATCTCCCTGCCAACGCAGGAGACTCAGGTTTGATCTCTGGGTCGGGAAGATCCCCTGAAGGAGGAAATGGCAACCCACTCCAGTACTCTTGCCTAGGAAATCCCATGGACAGAGGGGCCAGGCGGGCTGCAGGCCACGGCGTCCCAGAGTCGGACACGACTGAGTGGCTGAGGACAAACAGCATCTCTCTCCAGCCACCAGTCTGCAGTAAAGCCAGTAACCCTCGCGTGTGTTCTGTGAGAGTTAGTTTTGTGAGAGAGCGTGCACGCCTGTTTATGTACACATGCGCTCATACGTGTATACTTCTCCAGGTGTGTTCATGCATGCACACATGAATATCCATGCACACTGCTGCCCACGTGTGCACACGTTTGCTGTGTTCGGCTCTTCACCTGTCCTTGTGTGTTCCTGTGCTAGAGACCTTCCCCGGGCTGGAGCCTGAAGGCCACAACCTCAGGAAACCACAGGATGAGTGGAGAGGAACTTCTGTTGCCACAGCTGACATAGAACTGGGGGCTGAACTGAGGTTGCTGAGGTCTGGGGGCAGAGAGGACCTACCTCTTGCTGTTCAGTCACTAAGTCGTGTCTGACTCTTTGCCACCCCCTGGACTGCAGCACACCGGGCTTCATTGTCCTTCATCACCTCCCAGAGCTTTCTCAAACTCTTGTCCGTCGAGTCGATGATGCCATCCAACGTCCTCTTCTCCTCCTGCCTTCAATCACTTCCCGCACCAGAGTCTTTTCCAGTGAGTTGGCTCTTCACATCAGAGGGCCGAAGTATTGGAGCTTCAGCATCTGTCCTTCAAGGAAGGTTCCTTCAGGGTTCGATCCCTGGGTCGAGAAGATTCTCTGAAGGAGGAAATGGCACCCCACTCCAGTACTCTTGCCTAGGAAATCCCATGGATAGAGGAGCCTGGCGGGCTGCAGGCCACAGCGTCCCAGTTTGTGAAAAGTTCCACTCTTTCAGCAACTTTCAGTTATTCAACACAGTGTTCTGATGACAGTCACCGAGTTACGCATTCAGTCCTCAGACCTTCCTGAGAGCTGCGTCTGTACTCTTTTCCCAGCCTCCCCTGCTTCCCCACCCGGACTCTGACCGCCACCATCCTACTCTGTGTTCCTGTGACTCTGACTTTTTAACTTTTTAGAGTCCATGCTGGGTTATGACTTTAGCTGCAAGCATTCCTTGCCGTGGTTATGCTCTGGCCTCAGCTGGGTTTCAGTCACTCACACTGTTACAAGGACCCGCGAGTGAAGGGCTGGGCTCGCAAGGTGTACCAGAATAGCTTTCTGCAGCAGACGCTGGAGACTGGCCAACGACATCGGCTTCTTGGGGTGTGATGTGCATCACTCCACATTCTACACCCGAGGAGTTCTCACCAGCTGCATCAACGCATGGAGTGTCTCCACCGAGGCTTCCCTGAGACCTTATACCCAAGCAAGATCCTGGGATGAAGGATGCTAAGAGCTTGTGACAGTTCCTGGCAGACAGCAGGTGCTGGTTACTGGAACATGAACGCATTTCAAGTGCTACTCTCTTAATGCTTATTCCTGCCACACTGGAACCCCAAATTGGATTTTCTTGGAAACTATGAACTAAGATGGCTCCAACATACTGGGGCTCAGTGGGGTTTGTCCTGGGGAGGAAGGCAGAGGTGTTCTTCTCCAGGGCTCTGGATGGAGCCCCTGCATTTCAAGGAGCCTCCCCAATGCCTTCAGCCCCTGGAATTAGGGTATACCTGCTGAGCTGTCCCCAGAGGTGCAGGCTCAAGACAGGCACTCTCTGGCCAATGCAGGGAAATGCCTGGGTTTACATTTTCCTACAGTTTCTTCAGTTGAATGTATGGTTTTATCTTTCACTTTTTAGTTCTTTAGTCCAGGAAGAGTCAAAGCTGGTAATGAAGTTATCTTTACTTTGCAAAACAAGCCATGCCGTGCGAGCTAAGTTGCTTCGGTCGTGTCTGACTCTTTGCAACGCTATGGACTACAGCCTTCCAGGCTCCTCTGTCCATGGGATTCTCCAGGCAAGGCAATCCACTCCAGTATTCTTGTTTGGAGAATCCTGGGCAGAAGAGCCTGGCAGGCTACAATCCATAGGATCACAAATAATCAGATATGACTGAAGCAACTTAGCATGCATGCAAGCACTGTGTGGCTTGTTTTGCAAAGTAAAGATAACTTCATTATCAGCTTTGACTCTTGCTGGGCTAAAGATCTAAAAAGTGAAAGGTAAAACCATAAATTCAGTTGAAGAAGATGTAGGAAGATGTCTATGACCTTACAGAGGGAGAAGGATTAGTAAGCCAAAATTTAAAAGCTCATATTACAGGCAAAAAAACCCCACAATAAAACCTTATTGCCCCTTAGGACCCCATGGACAAGGTTAGAGAAAGATGACAGATTGGTAGAGTCGGGTTATAGAGAGATATATCCACAAATGAAACCAATAAAGAATACACAATAAACATCTACAAACCAGTAAGATAGAAATGGCATTCTAAGGGATAATGCCATTTGCAGCAACATGGATAGACCTGGAGATTATCATACTAAGAGAAGTAACTCAGAAAGAGAAAGACAAACACCATCAAATGAATTTATTTATGAAACGGACTTACAGACATAGAAAACAAACTATGGTCAAAAAGAGGGAAAGGGAGTGGGGAATAAATTAGCAGCTAGAAATTAACATAATCATACTACTATATATAAAATAGACAGACAATAAGGTCTTACTGTAGAGCACAGGGGACTGTATTCAATATCTTGGAATAAACCATAGTGTAAAATAATGCAAAAAGATACAGGTATATAAAAGAACACACAACACACACATAACTGAATCACTTTGTTATAGACCAGAAATTAACACAACATTGTAAATCAGCAATACTTCAATTTAAAAAGAAGAAGAAATTCTAATGGAAAAAAGGTGAAGGAAAAACAGGTGATTGACAGGAAAAGTCAACCCCCAAAGGTGCTTAAGCCTGGGAGGAGACCGTCATTAGGCACAGGGAGGAAAAATGCACAGCGGAAGATACCACCTTAAATCTATGAGGCGGGATCAGGAAGGCTTCTGGCGCTAAATGTTGGTGGGGGAGTGGGTGGAGGAGCCCTCCGGCCTTGCATGTGGGGTATTCGTGGTGCTGGACTCTGCCGGGCAACACGGCAGCGCTTGAGCTAAGTGGACCCCCCAGTCAGGTTCCATGCTGGGCTCCCAGTAGCGCTGGTGGTGGGGCTCCAAGGTCGGAATTCAGGTGCAGACTCATCAGAGCCACAGGGATGTGTGGGTGAGGCCGGGCGATGCAGGGCTGAGGGTGGTCTCGGGAAGCTGGACACCCCTGGCTGCCCAGCCCTGGACTGGGGGGTGTGTGGAACATGTGCAGGGGAGCCCCTGGAGGAGCAGCAGCGGTAGGGAGAGTGGAGGGACCGCTGTGCCGGACACCCCTGGCTGGGATGCACCTGTTTACGTGTTTCCCTCTTTCCCTCCCTTTCAACGTGGGTCTCCAAGTCTTTGTCCATTTGCTCATTCTCTTCACGATAAGCCATTCAGCCCACACGACTCGCCGTTTCCTCCTGGAGCACCTGCCTACCTTTGCACTGAAGTGTGGTGAAGTGTCAATCGCTCAGTCGTGTCTGACCCTTTGCGACCCCACGGATTGTCGCCTACCAGGCTCTTCTGTCCATGAGATTCCCCAGGCGAGAATGGGGGACTGGGTTGCCATTCCCTACATTTGCATTCGCTGCACTATTTAGTGACACTTA
>SJYV01004571.1:109531-153317 GCA_006410875.1 Neotragus pygmaeus | reverse complement strand
GATGAGATGGCTGGATGGCATCACGGACTCGATGGCCGCGAGTCTGAGTGAACTCCGAGAGATGGCGATGAACAGGGAGGCCTGGCGTGCTGCAATTCATGGGGTCGCAAAGAGTCGGACACGACTGAGTGACTGAACTGAACTGAACTGATTCATCTCTCATTCCACTCTCATTTTACTGCATGTTATATGGGAGGACATTATTAATGTTTATTAATAATTTAGGATTTGTGAAGAGATAGTTACAGTTGCTCCCAGTTACCAGGAGTCTACTACAAATAGGCTGACCATATATAATATATAATTTATTGTCCAAACTGGGACCCTTCTGAAAGAGAGTGGTGCTGTTAATAATACTGCAGGGCAAAAAGCATATACTGGATTTGTCTCAAGCAACCTAGAGTATATGACCAACTAGAATGTATGGTCACTGTTAACTATACTTTATGTTACTTGGAGTACAGAATATGAATGGGAAGCAGTATGATATGATTTAGGAATGCTAGTGTGGGTACTTTGTGAATGGTCCTAAATGCAAGCTAAGGAGTTAGGCTTTTATACTGTAGACAGTGAAAAACCATTGGAGATTTTTTATTTAAGGGGCAGAGGAATCGATATATGCAAAGCAGAATTCAAAAAGATTAGTCTGGACTCTGTGGGTAGGTTGGATTGAAGGGAGATACTGATTCAGGGAGTGTCATTTAAGGCTCTTTTCAAATAGTAACCACTCAAATGGTTTTAATATACTAGGAAAATGTATTTATTTATTTTAAAAATCATGCTGAGAATTTTAATAATTCACTTCCAACACGTGCTATTATTGATGTTAGTTGTACTTCTAAAGAAGATCCTGTTGGGTTGACATCTTGTTCAGTTAATGTTTTTTTTCAAAAGAGGAATTGCATTAGGGCTTAGCAGTGAGTGCTAGAGCATTTTCTATGTATTAGTATTATAGCATTTTTACATGTTAACACTGTAACAGTAAGTTTGACCTCACATTGAGAGAAGATAAATAATAAATCTTCCAAGATTTATTTCCAAAATACTTTTTTAAGATCATGTAACTAACTTCTCATTGTATCTTTTTAAAAATTGATATCTAATCTAGAGAGAATTTTAGTTTTGCAGTAACTCCCATTTCCCTAACCTACATTTTTCCTTTTTCTATGCTTGCAGAGCAGGTTGGGCTTTGCAGGGGAGGGAGAGGCATTTTCTGCCAGGAAAACCAGACAAAGCAATGTGGAAGAAGGAATTAATCTTTGAAGAATTGATTATGCAGTAGTGGAAAAGAGAAAAGTAACTGGCTACTGAGTGGCTTAAAAATTGCTGTGGAAATACAGCTAGTGCACTGGTTTTACCAGCCAGTTGCCTGGCCATCAAGGGTACAGAGACATTAAAGGAAAGGCAAGCTTCTCAGTTCCCAAAGATATCTCAGTATTTAAAAACCATCTAAGGAAGAAAATATTCTTTACTTGCTGAAGAAGAATCTCCTATGTATTAATTTTATACATTTTTAGAGGTTGCTTTCCGTTTGTAGTTACTGCAAAATACTGGCTGTATTTCCTGTGTTGTACAATATATCCTTGAACATGCTTAAGCTTGAGCTTATAACCAATATAAGATGATTGGCAATGCTTCTTAATTTTCTTGGCAAGAAAATGAGCTAATCAACTGGAGAGAATGACCAATTTGTAAAATATTTCAGAAATTAGTGTCTGTATATTTATGTATGTTGTAATAGTTCATCATTAGAGGCTAAATTCTCCAGGACTATTAAGATCTATTGAAGATTTCTATGTAGGCTTTTGTTGTTTCTTTAAGAAAAAATTAAAAGTTACCTTCAAGTATAAATTTTTAAAAAATTATTTTCATCCTTCCTTTCTGGTTTAGAGCTACTTGTCTATATTTTACTTAAGCACTATAGCATTTGACACATAACGATGTTTCCCCCAGGAGAATCTTGTTTCTGCCCCTGGCTGACATGAAAGGAAACAATTTGTCAGACTAGTGGGGCTTGCTAACAATTCAAATAAACAACCTGTCTTTCCCTTCATACTGTGTATTAATAGAAATGTTAATGATAAATTGCCTCCTTTACACCCTACAGTGAGGAGAGATTACTGGGTCAGAGAGAGTGTTCTTGCTTTGGGCCCCCTTAAACACAGCTGTTAGCGGAATCTGTCTTAGCAGTTGCATGCTCATTGGTACTATGCTTCTTATGTAATAGTTATCTGTTTAATACAGCCAAATTGATTGTGCCTAATTTTTGTCACTGTCTAGCTTGTAAAAAGCAGTTAAGTTTAGAATATGCTTCTCTGTAAACATGTGTTTTGATAGGCGGTGACTAACTCTTCAAAAATGGGCTTCCTTGGCTTATACAGCTGAAGATCATGATCATATCTGTGTGACTCACTTTTTTCTCCAGTCCTTACCACCACCACTAGTTTGAGAGCTCTTGAGATAGAGCATGCATATTATGCCTTATGCTTTTGTGCCCTCAGCACCTAGCAGACACTGTCAATGACTATTGAGTTATTTAATGACTTGACTTTGCTAATGACCAGCTTTGTTGCTCTATGATATTTTTATGTGATCTTGAATTTTTTTCAACATACAATCCATTCTAAAATCTTGGGGTATCAATACTGTTGTTAGAAACAAGACAACAGACCCCAAGTAGAGTTATTTATGCTAAGCTCCACATCACCAAACCATGGCTTCACTTAATTACAGTTGAGGTTCTTCCAGAAATGAACTCTAAACCAGTCAATCAGGAGTCACCTGATTATCAATTGTTAGGTGTTCTGCCAGATAGACCCCCATTACCATCTTCTAAAGGAAAGCAAATTTGCAATAATCAACCAACTTTTTTTCCTTTGCCTAGTATAAATGTCCTTGTTCCTTCTCCCCTCTGCCTATAAAAGTCTTTCATTTTGTACGGCTCCTTGAAGCTCTTTTCTCTCTGCTAGATTGGATGCTGTGTGATTCAAATTTATTTCTGCTCATATACCCTTAAACATTTTAATGTGCCTCAGTTTATCTTCAAAAAGTTTATATACTTGTCTAGAGCTAGTCATACACTGATGTGGGAAAAGATTTGTTAATTGTGGTATGGGTAGTAAGTAATGGCTAGTGAGGGAAATCTGAGCTTTCCAGCTGATTTTCAAGGTATTGAAAATAGTGAGATTAGTATATAAATAAAATATTAGGGGATTTTAAATTATCTGGCTTGCTTTCAGGAGAGTATAATTTATTGGTAGCTAACAGAAATAATGTCAGTTATTAACTACTGGTATGGCATCACTGACTTGATGGACATGGGTCTGAGTGAACTCCGGGAGTTGGTGATGGACAGGGAGATCTGGCATGCTGCAATTCATGGAGTCGCAAAGAGTCAGACACGACTGAGCAACTGAACTGAACTGATGGTAACTTGAAAATAAGACTAGTATTATCCTCAGGCTTTTACTAAGAAAAGAATGAATTTATAGAAATATTTCAAATAATTACAGGCTTATTTAGCTACATCAATATGTGTCTTTACATTACTTAGAAACTGAGTGTTGGTGAATTATAAAATTTTAAATCGTAACTGTTGTGAGTACCAAAAGCATCCGTGAAATGAGTGGGCAGAAGAATGTCTTTGGTACCTTGATCAGGGTCTAATGTTAGTTGTCATTTGATAAAGAGCAGTGGTTCAGTGAATGGATTTCCACACGTAAACAGGATTGAACCAAAAACTGTCCAGATGTCAAATGGAAGCAATTTAAATATCCATTGACAGAGGAATAGATGAAGATGTGGTACACGTATACAATGGAATATTACTCATCCATGAAAAAGAATGAAGCCATGCCAATTGCAGCAACATGGATGGACTTAGAGATTGTCACACTAAGTAAAATAAGTCAGACCGAGAAAGATGAAGATCATATGATATCACTTAATATGAAACCTAAAATGGTGCAAGTGGAACTTATTTACAAAATAGAAATAGTCACAGATGTAGAAAACAAACTTATGGTTACCAGGAGAGTGGGGGAAGATAATTGGGAGATTGGGATTGACATATACATAGTACTATATGTAAAATAGATAACTAAGGGAATTTCCTGCTGGTACAGTGGTATAGGATGCTCCACTTCCACTGCAGGGGATATGGGTGTGATCTCTGATCAGGAAACTAAGAATCCCACATGCCACACTGCATGGTCAAAAAAACAAGAATTGGGGGAAAAAAAGATAACAAATAAGTACCTAATGCATAGCGCAGGGAACTCTACTCAATACTCTGTAATGGCTCATATGGAAAAAGAATCTAAAACAGGGAAAGACTAGAGATATCTTCAAGAAAATTGGAGATATCAAGGTGAAAATTCATGCAAGGATGGGCATGGTAAAGAAGAGAAATGTTAAGGACCTAATAGAAGCACAAGAGATTAAGAAAAAGTGATAAGAATACACAGAAAAACTATACAAAAAGGGTCTTAATGATAACCATGATAACCCGATAACCATGATGGTGTGGTCACTCACCTTGAGCCAGACATCCTGGAGTATGAAGTCAAGTGGGCCTTAGGAAGCATTACTATGAACAAAGCTAGTGGAGGTGATGGAATTCCAGATGAGCTATTTCAAATCCTAAAAGATGATACTGTTAAAGTGTTACCCTCAGTATGTCAGCAAATTTGGAAAGCTCAGCAGTGGCCACAGGACTGGAAAAGGTCAGTTTACATTCTAATGCTGAAGAATGTTCAGACTACCACACAAGTGCACTCATTTCACATGCTAGCAAGGTTATGCTCAAGATCCTTCAAGCTAGCCTTCAGCAGTACGTGAACCAAGAACTTCCAGATGTACAAGCAGATTTCGAGAAGGCAGAGGAATCAGAAATCAAATCACCAACAATTTGTTGGATTATGGAGAAAGCAAGGAAGTTCCAGAAAAACATCTACGTATGCTTCCTTGACTATACTAAAGTCTTTGTGTGAATCACAACAAACTGTGAAAAATTCTGAAAGAGATGGAAATACCAGACCACCTTCCCTGCCTCCTGAGAAACCTGTATGCACGTCAAGAAGCAACAGTTAGAACCAGACATGAAACAACAGACTGGTTCAAAATTGGGAAAGGAGTAGGTCAAGAGTATATATTGTCAACCCTGCTTATTTAACTTACATGCAGAGTACATCATGCAAAATGCTAGGCTTGATGAAGCTTAAGCTGGATTTAAGACTGACGGGAGGAATATCAACAGTCTCAGATATACAGATGATACCACTCTAAAGGCAAAAAGTGAAGGGGAACTAAAGGGCCTCTTGATGAGAGTGAAAGAAGAGAGTGAAAAAGCTGCCTTAAAGCTCAACATTTAGAAAACTAAGAGGGTCACATCTGGTCCCATCACTTCCTGGCAAATAGATGGAGGAAAAAATGAAAGCAGTGACAGATTTTATTTTGGGGGGCTCCAAAATTATTGCAGATGGTGACTACGCCATGAAATTAAGACACTTCCTCCTTGGAAAGAAGACTGTGACAAACCTAAACAGTATATTAAAAAACAGAGACATCACTTTGCCAACAAAGTTCCATGTAGTCAAAACTAGGGTTTTTCCAATAGTTAGGTATGGTTGTGAGAGTTGGACCATAAAAAAGGCAGAGTGCTGAAGAATTGATGCTTTCAAATTGTGGTGCTGGAGAAGACTCCTGAGAGTCCCTTGGACTGCAAGGAGATCAACTAGTCAATCCTAAAGGAAATCAGTCCTGAATATTCATTGGAAGGACTGATGCACATCAACATGCACAGTCCTGTTTGTACTTTTGGGCCATATGTAATGTTTCAAACTTTTTCTTACATCTTGCTGCCAAAGCAGATGTGTGNGCAAGGAGATCAACTAGTCAATCCTAAAGGAAATCAGTCCTGAATATTCATTGGAAGGACTGATGCACATCAACATGCACAGTCCTGTTTGTACTTTTGGGCCATATGTAATGTTTCAAACTTTTTCTTACATCTTGCTGCCAAAGCAGATGTGTGTCTCTTTTTGAAATTAAATACTTAATTTCTCCCTTTATCCTCTTTGCTGATTTTTGTATGTATTCATTCCTTGGTTGAGTTTATTTTTCATGGACTTGTTCACAAATCCCACCAAATATGATGCTGAAACATCTCTCTTTTACTCATTGTATTTATCAAATTACTTATTGCATTTGATGCCATACATTATTTATTTGATTTTGTCTTTGTTACTTAATACTTGTTTCTCCATTAGAAGTAAACTTTCTGAGTGCAGAAACAAAGATAAAAACACATGGTGTATTAAAGATGGAACCTAAAAATAAAATACACTAAACATTCAGTTCAGTTCAGTCACTCAGTCGTGTCCCACTCTTTGCGACCCCATGAATTGCAGCAAGCCAGGCCT
Organism: Neotragus pygmaeus; assembly: GCA_006410875.1. Lineage (NCBI taxonomy): Eukaryota > Metazoa > Chordata > Mammalia > Artiodactyla > Bovidae > Neotragus > Neotragus pygmaeus. The sequence goes on along the minus strand of SJYV01004571.1, from coordinate 146,895 downwards.
CCCTGTCCATCACCAACTCCCGGAGTTCACNAATTCTATTTTTAGCCTTTTAAGGAACCTCTATTGTTCTCTACAGTGGTTGTATTAATTTACATTTCCATCAACACTGCAAGAGAGTTCCCTTTTCTTCACACCCTCTTCAGAATTTATCGTTTATATACATTTTGATAGTGGCTATTCTAATGGGTATCAGGTGATAACTCATTGAAGTTTTGATTTGCATTTCTCTAATAATCAGTGATGTTGTATGTCTTTTCATGTGTCTCTTGGCCATCCATGTGTCTTCTTTGGAGAGATGTCTATTTAGTTCTTCTGCCCTTTTTTAAAATTGGATTGTTTTTTATTTTATGATATTGAGCTGCAGGAGCTGTTTGTATATTTCAATGGTTAATCCTTTGTCAGTTGCTTCATTTGCAAATATTTTCTCCCATTCTGAGGCTGTCTTTTTGTCTTGTATAAATTTCCTTTGGTGTGCAAAAGCATTTATGTTTATTTAATTTTTGTTTATAATTTGTTTATTTTTGCTTTTGTTTTCATTACTCCAGTAGGTGAGTCAAATAAGATCCTGCTGTGGTTTATGTCAAAGAGCGTTTTTCCTATGTTTTTTCTACTAGTTTTATAGTGTCTGGCCTTAAATTTTGGTCTTTAATTCATTTTGAGTTTATTTTTGCATATATTTTTGGTAGTATTCTAATTTCATTTTTTTTCTAATATTTGTTTTGCTGTGTAAGGTCTAAGTTGCTGCATCTAAGCTCTCTAGTTGTGCTATGCGGGTTTAATTGCTCTGCAGCATGTAGGGCTTAATTTACCCACTGGGAATTGAACCCATGTTCCCTGCCTTGCAAGGCATATTCTTAACCACTGAGCCACCAAGGAAGTCCCCTAATTTCATTATTTTACATGTAATTGTCCCATTTCCTTCCCCAGAATCATTTATTGAAGAGGCTGTCTTTTCTCCATAGTATATTCTTGCTTCCTATGTTACAGATTAGATGACTAGAAGCCTGTGGCTTTATCTCTGGGCTTTCTATTCTGTATCATGGGTCTATATGTCTTTTTCTTTTCTTTTTTGTACATGTACCAAACTGTGTTAATTACTGTGTCTTTGTAGCATAGTTTGAAGTCAGTGAGCCTGATTGCTCCAGGTGTTTTTCTTTTCAAGATTGCCTTGGCTATTCGAGGTGTTTTGTGTTTCCATACAAATTGTAATTTTTTTTTTTGTTCTAATTCTGTAAAGAATGTCATTGGTAATTTGATAGAAATTACATTGAATCTGTAAATTGTTTGGGGTAATACATTCATTTTCATAATAGTTTTCCAATCCAAGAACATGGTATATTTCTCCATCTGTTTATGTAATGTTTGATTTCCTTCATCAGTGTTTCATAGTTTTCTGAGTATTTTGAGTTTTCTGAGAAGTTTTGCTTCCTTAGGTAACTTTATTCCTAGGTACTTCATTCTTTTAATAATAAACATTCTTGTGGGCTATCAGTATTAATGTCTCAAAACAATAAATCTTTTTTTTTTTCTTAACAAATATGCAAGAAATGCAGATTTTAGGGAGTTCTGTGCCACAAAATTTTCCTATGAATTTGATAGATGAAAATTTCTAAGACAATCAAGATCAAATAAAACTGAGATTATAAATCACAGATAATTGAATGGATTATTGTGCATGAATATTACTGGCTGGGGGAGGGAAGGTTTTCGGGGTCCATAGACTTCCCTTGTCTGCACTCTTTGGCCTGTGATAGCATGAGTTCTTAGGGGAGAGCAGATCAAGGCACCCAGGGGCAGAGGGGCCCAGAAACAGACTGAGCACAGCAGGCCCCTCCAACATACTACCTTTCCACAGTGGAAGCCTTCAGGGGAATTTATATCAAGTCAGATCCAGTTAGGAGGTAATAGGAATGCAACTGTCACTGAGAGGAGAGTCAACTATCTTTCCTCAGTATATATCTATAGATTTCTCTTCACAATGTAATTTTTAGTGTGTTTACTGGTATTACAAATTGTGCACTGGTTTGAACATTCTTTGGCATTGCCTTTCTTTGGAATTGGAATGAAAACTGATCTTTTCTAGTCCTGTGGCCAGTGCTGAGTTTTCCAAATTTGCTGGCATATTGAATATAACATTTTCAGAGTGTCATCTTTCAGGATTTAAAATAGCTCAACTTGTACTCCATTACCTCCACTAGCTTTGTTCATAGTGATGCTTCCTAAGGCCAACTTGACTTCACATTCCATGATGTCTGGGTCTAGGTGAGTGATCACACCATCATGATTATCTGTGTCCTGAAGATCTTTGTTGTACAGTTCTTCTGTGTGTTCTTGCCACCTCTTCTTAATATCTTCTGCTTCAGTTAGGTCCATGCCATTTCTGTCCTTCATTGAGTCCATCTTTCCATGAAATATTCCCTTGGTATCTCTAATTTTCTTGAAGAGATCTCTAGTCTTTCCCATTCTATTGTTTTCCTCTACTTCTTTGCATTGATCTCTGAGTAAGGCTTTCTTTTCTCTCCTTGCTATTCTTTGGAAATCTGCATCAAATGGGTCTATCTTTCCTTTTCTTCTTTGCTTTTTGCTTCTGTTCTTTTCACAGCTATTTGTAAGGCCTCCTCAGACAGCCATTTTGCTTTCTGACATTTCTTTTTCTTGGGGATGCTCTTGATTCCTGTCTCCTGGAAGAGAGTTCCAGAAAAATATCTATTCTACTTTATTGACTATGCCAAAGCCTTTGACTGTGTGGATCTCAATAAACTATCAGATCACGACTGAGTGCTTGAACTGAACCGAACAGAACTGAACTGGTATTACACACATGCACACATAAATTGTAATTTTTCCAATAGTATACCAAATTATTCAACTCTACCTCAGCACATATAGTTTTTTTCCTGTTTTTTTTTTTTAATTTTAGGATAAAAGATGCTAAAATTCCATATTTTTAAAGAAACATCATGATTGTTCAATACAAAAATCAATTTAGAACTATTATAGGGCAAAATGTTCACAGAGATCATTTTTTGAAACCCAAATTTAAAATCTGAGCCCTGTATGAAGAAAAATATATATATATTTGCACTGAGAAATATAAAATTTCTACAGACACAGTTTAAAGGATTTATGAAGTTTACAAAGATTTTAACTTGCATTTGATGGCTGAGTTCCATAGGTTAATATAATATGATGCCTTTAAAACATTCTATTTGCCTTTTAGATCTCTTTTATTAAAATAGAGAATAGTATTAAAATAGAAAATAGAGGATATACATGTAGCAGAAACAGAATACATTGAACAAACTGTAAAATTCCATTTATTTGAAGATATACATAGACAAAAATACACCACAGTGGAACAATCAGACTAGTGGTATGATTCTATGGGTAGAGGGGATATTGACTGGGGAGGAGCAAGAGTGACACTTTTGGGATGAGGGATGTGCTCTGTGTCTTCCTAGTGGAGTGAGTTACTCAGCTGTACTCATTTGTCCGAACTGCTGAACTGTAATATTTAAGATCAATATACTTTATTGTGTATTACCTAATGTACAGTGATAAGTAAGTAATTAAGACAAACTCTTAATTGAAGACTTTTACTGATAATTTTAGGTCTAAAAGTCCAAATTTGCGTAAACAAGCTAACATAATATTCAGGAAGTTATATATAGTATTAAAACAGGAGGAGAATATACCATGAAAGAATGGGTAATGGGCTATTTTAGACAGGGTGGTGAAACAGGCTTCTTTGTGGAAGTGATACTTAAGTAGAGACAGAAAGTAAATGAGGCCCTGAGGCAGGCAAGCACCTGGAAGAAAAGCATTTCAGGCAAAGATCATACTTAAAAGAGAGCAAAAATAGCTGAAGCCAGGGGAGGGAGAGGGAAAAAAAATAAATGAGCTAAATTTTGAAAATATGTTTTTAAATGTAAATAGCAAATTATGAACCAAGCTCTACAGATTTGCTATTAGATTTAAGTTAGCTTTCTAAATGGACAAAATACTCCATTTCTTATAAGTATGGTTATGTATTCAGCTACATAAATTTTAACTGTGCAACAGTGATAGCGCTAATAACAGAATCACTGCAAGTAGCTGTAACAATGCTAGAAACTGTGCAGGATGAATGTTTCTCTCTCTCTCTCTCTCTTTTATTTTACAACTTTCATTTATTTTTGTTATTTTTTCCTTTCTTTCTTTTTTTTAATTGTCGGAAAATCGCTTTGCAGAATTTTGTTGTTTTCTGTCAAACTTCAACATGAATCAGCCATAGGTATACACATAACGCCTCCCTTTTGAACCTCCCCACCCCTTTAAGTTGATACAGAGCCCCCGTTTGAGTTTCCTAAGCCATACAGCAAATTACCCTTGGCTATCTATTTTGCATATGGTAATGTAAGTTTCCATGTTATTATTTCCATATATCTCACCCTCTCCTCCCCTCTCCCCATATCCATAAGTCTATTCTCTATGTCTATTTCTCCACTGTTGCCCTGTAAACAAATTCATCAGTACCATTTTTCTAGATTCTGTATATGTGTATTAGAATAAAGTATTTATCTTTCTCTCTCTGACTCACTTCATACTGTATAATAGGTTCTAACCAAGATAATCACGATGGTATGATCAATCGCCTAGAGACAGACATCCTGGAATGTGAAGCCAAGTGGGCCTTAGAAAGCATCACTACAGACAAAGCTAGTGGAGGTGATGGAATTCCAGTTGAGTTATTTCAAATCCTGAAAGATGATGCTGTGAAAATGCTGCACTCAATACGCCAGCACATTTGGAAAACTCAGCAGTGGCCACAGGACTGGAAAAGGTCAGTTTTCATTCTAATCCCAAAGAAAGGCAAGAACAAAGAATGCTCAAACTATTGCACAATTGCACTCATCTCACATGCTAGTAAAATAATTCTCAAAATTCTCTAAGCCAGGCTTCAGCAGTATGTGAATTGTGAACTTCCAGGTGTTCAAGCTGGTTTTAGAAAAGGCAGAGGAACCAGAGATCAAATTGCCAACATCTGCTGGATCATGGAAAAAGCAAGAGAGTTCCAGAAAAACACCTATTTGTGCTTTATTGANTTCTGGAACTCTCTTGCTTTTTCCATGATCCAGCAGATGTTGGCAATTTCATCTCTGGTTCCTCTGCCTTTTCTAAAACCAGCTTGAACATCTGCAATTTCACAGTTCACGTATTGCTGAAGTCTGGCTTGGAGAATTTTGAGCATTACTTTACTAGCATGTGAGATGACATTACTTTTTAAATAATACAACTTTTTAAAATAAGTAAGCAGTTGTTTGTTTAGTTTAAAATCATGCCTTTTCTTTGTTTTGTAGATGGCAATCTGAAATTTTATTTGAATTTAGTGTCTTAGACATGTTAAAGTGGACACACTTATTTTACCTACCCTTACTCTCTTCTTTATAGCCTCTCACCTTCACATTGTTACCACCTGCATGTGAAGACCAGGCAAGAAGGGCTTTTGGTTAACAATTTGAAAAGTCTTTCTTGAATTCTTCTTTTCAGTATTTTGTTCTGTCTTAGAAGCGTGGTAGGTTAGAATCAGCAAACTTAGCCTTGGTTTTATATTCTTTCAAGACTGTTAATAATCTGGCAATTTTTTTTCTAGTGGCAGCAGAGATAAAGTTGTTGAGAATATAAATTTAAAAGAGTGAGTACATTTTTAATTTTGAAAATTGTTTAGAAACAGTTTCTTTTATGTATTTATAAAGAAGTATAGGAAATCTGTTGAACCCCGTTTCCAGGCTTGAGAAGTTGTACTGCTCCTATTTCAGTGATCCCATGAAGAGTTAGAGTAGATAATAAAGATTAAAACAAACTGGTAGTTTGTAACTAGTGGAACCAACTTAGTTTGTAATTTTCTTTTTAGACTTTCAGCATTGTTTGCTTTTTGTAGAAACATTTATTAATTTCACGTTTTTTAAATTTCCAGGTAACTTGGGTTTTTACTCCTGTAACAGCTGAAATAATAAGTCTTGATACAGAGAATATAGATGACATTTTAAGTAAGTACCTTTATATTTTTAAAGTATACTTTCTTTTAAGAATTAGTTTATATACAAAACAAAATGAAATCTCAGTTAACCTAAAACAGTTGAGGAGCCAACATTCTGATTAATTCCATGGTGTCTGTGTGTGTATGTGTGTATGTGCATATGTATTTAACTAACACTTTTCATTTTAGTTTTTGGTAAAATTTCTTAAAATGTGTAAGTCTGCTTTCCTGTCTTACAAGTAAACTTTTAGTCTTGTTTTGTTTCTTTGCCTTGTCTTAAATACCATTCTTAGAGTATTTTGTTGGTTAAAGACCAGCAGTTTCCACTGTGCAGTATTATGTTAATGACCTTAGGACACAGTCTACGATTTTTTTGTATGTGTGTGTTTTTTAGCTTTTAACTATATCACGTACTCTGATCTCTTTTTTTGTCATTGATCCAATTAAGTTTAGTATTTTTGCTTGTTTGTTGACAGTGTGATTGTAGATTCAATTAATTTGGGGGAAGAAGACATTTCTTGTTTTTAGAAGTATAGGGAAGGTAAAGATGTAGTTAATAGGAAAATCACAACTTAGGAAATTTAAGAAAATGTACTGTGGATAAATGATGTCTTTTTTTTTTTTTAACATTTTACCCACTGGTTTGAGCAAAACTAAAAATAATGAAAGATAAAAGCATTATTCATTGACCATCATATGTTGTCTTGTTTCCTTGGAACTGGTTTTAAATGCTAGAAAGTCTTTTCCCACATTGTGGGATTTCTTGAGAGAAACTTCAGCCTGTATCAGTGTCACATGGAGGACCTATAATACCAGTATTGATAGGCCTGCCCCCAGTTTCTGATAGAAATCGCTAGACCCAACCTAAGAATTTGCATTTCTACAAGTTCCAGTGTGATGCTGGTGCTTCTGGTCCCAGGAATCACAGTTTGAGAACCACTCTCCATTAGTGAATAGTACATGGATAAAAAGTTCTTTAAAATAAAAAAGGAAAAAGAGAATTGAAACTCACAAATCATCTTCACTCCTTTCATCTTTCACATTCTAGAATATCTTTGTGCGTATGATTTGCGTGTGTGTGTGTGAGTGCATACAATTTACTGAGTACTGAGTTTTTGTTAGATTTAAGCAAAAGGAACAGATATCTTTCTCCTGTCTTCACATCTGGATATGCAAATAATACTGAGTTATATTTTGCAACAGAGAATAAATGTTAAACGGGTAGGAACCAGAAAAGGTACATCTTATACAACACTGTTATTTGTAGATTACTTGTTGCTACTAGGTGGCATTTGAGTTTTAGAAATAGCTTAGTTATACAAGTCTGTTCTCTGAAATAGGATTTTATTGGTTGGCCAAAAAGTTTGTTTGGGTTTTTCGGTAACATCTTGAGGAAAAACCAAATGAACTTTTTGGCCAGTGCAATATTTGCAGAGCTAATTCTCAGTTATTCATGAATATGGAAGGTCAAAAAATGGATTAATAAAATCCAGATCACTCCACTTCACTTTTTATGAGAGTAGGCTATTTAGTAGCTTACTTGCCTGATCTGAGCTTGATTCTCTGTTTATTTTATATTCATTCAGTGGAGGTATTAAGATGGTGGATGTAGAGAAAAGGAATAGGGGCTCCCACAAATTATAAAAGCCATTTTTGATGCTATGTACAGGTTTCTGAGTGAGAGATAACTTAATAGTTACTGTGTTATTTTTAGTGAGCTTTTAAAATAGAAAAGGCTATGATGAAAACCATTATCTTGAATTATGTCATAATTATGTAGACACAAGTAACTTAGGTTGTTTGGTTTTGTTTTTCAATTTCAGACAATGCTGATGTTGCTTTAGTAAATTTTTATGCTGATTGGTAAGTAATATCTTATTTTGGTGGGGAGGGGTACATCATTAAGGGTTTTGGGGTTATTTTGTTTTTTGCTTTTAACTTTCTAGAGGTGATTTTTCTTTGCTAGAAAGGAATAAGTAGGGAACCCTCTTCTGTAAGACAGTAGTCCATAAACAAAATTAATAATTCAGGTTCATTCATTCACATATGAAGCAACTTCATTTCGTGAGCATTTGTTTTAAGAGAGACAATATACTGATTCCATCATCCCACATTTTAAAATAAAAGCAGGTTACAGAATAACTCAGATTTCTGTCTTAGTCTGTCTGTCTCTCTTTTGTCTCTCCATCTCTCACTCACACATGCATACACACATGTACATATTGCAGTTCTCTGTTTTTCCTTACTGAGGAAGTAGAGCAGTATTTGGAGGTGAGGATGTGGGTATGGCAGGTTTAGAAGGAAAAATAATGTTGATATTTTGTAATGCATACCATCTACTACTACTTCTAGGAAGCCTTTACTCCTTTCCCTGTCTGAATCGGATTCTGTCTTGTGTGTTCATATAGTTCCCTATGTCCCACATTCTTTTCTTACTACACTGTTTTGTCTTCAATCTCTGTGTTCCAGCAAACCAATTTTGAGGGCAGAGATAAAGTTTTTCTTAGTGTTCCCAGCATTGAGCACAAGGGCACAGTACATTGTAGATGTTAAAGAATGTGGTATGGGGATAGGAAGAGGGGCACTTAAGCTGGAGAGAAGTTTGAAACAACTAACATCATCCTTATTCCTAGACAGTCTATATCTTATATGACCCCTTTAGGCTTACCACCTAGCAGGTGCCTCCATCCGTACTTCAGGCCACACATAGTCCTGCAGTTTACCTAGATATCTATTAACAGTCTTAGTTTATTTCCTCTGCTTTTGGTCTTATATGTCTCCATTCTTTTTGCTACAAAGTAAGCCAGAGTAGTCTTTCCTAAAGTGCAAATTAGATTAGTTTACACCTCATCTTAAAAACCTTAAATGTTTTCCATTACTTTTAGGTGAGGCCCTTACCTTGGCCTGGAAGGCCCCTGGTGGCCCTGTTCCTTCCTACCTCTGCTGCTGTGTCTCTTGCCTCTCTCCATTCCCACATTCTGTTCTGTTACGTTTCTGTAATATTCTGTATTCTTTCATCACTGACCTTTAGTCATGGTATTTCTCTGTCTGAATGGATCTCTCTTCTCTCACCCACTTGTTTACTTCATTAAGTCTGAACCATCCTTCAAGTCTTAGATCAGATGCCACTTTCTCCAGGCCACCTTCCTACGTCATGCCCCTAACCCTACTCTCAAGTACAGTTAGGAACCCTTTCTATATCTGCTCATGACCCTGCATACTTAGCCAGTCATAACACTTGCATGCCACAGTTTAGTTGGTGCTTCCCTCCTATATCATTAACTTTGTGAAAAGTTACCATATCTATCTTTTTTCCAACATGAATCACCAAGCACTTTGCATGACAGTTGGCAGATAAGTGCATAGTAAATATTTACTGGATCAGCAATGTATAGTATCTGTATTTAAAGAACTTCAGTAGAATGTTGGAGATATACAGAGAAAATACCATTTATAAAATGTACAACAGAAGATAGTTTCCGAAGTAAATTAGGATTGTCCAGATGTAACATTCAGAGAAGGCGATGGCACCCCATTCCAGTACTCTTGCCTGAAAAATCCCATGGGCAGAGGAGCCTGGTAGGCTGCAGTCCATGGGGTCACTAAGAGTCGGAAACGACTGAATGACTTCACTTTCACTTTTCACTTTCATGCATTGGAGAAGGAAATGGCAACCCACTCCAGTGTTCTTGCCTGGAAAATCCCAGGGATGGCGGAGCCTGGTGGGCTGCCATCTGTGGGGTTGCACAGAGTCAGACACAACTGAAGCCACTTAGCAGCAGCAGCATACATAACATTAACCACAGAAGGTGGTAGAAAATTATTGAATTCAGTCCACTTTAAAAGTAAACAGATTCAGAGGAATATTTTCCCATACTTACCTGACTAGATTGTAGCAGAGTTGAAACTGTTGAGTTGGCCAAAAAGTTCATTTGGGTTTTTCCATAAGATGTTGTAGAAAACTCAAATTTAACTTTTTGGCCAACCCAGTAGAATGCAGTTACCTTGATGGAGGGGTTTTGTGTGTTGTAAGAAAGAGAAATAGAACATGCCACCAACCGTGTTGTGAAAAAGCAGATTGGAAATATGGACTAACTGCAGTTATTTGAGAAACCTATTACCAAAGAATACTTGGAGTTGTACATAAGTTAATGCTATTTTATTCAATGGGAAAAAACATGGATACTTTGACATAGGACTTAGACTTACAGTGCGTAGCCTCAAAGTCAGGATTCTGAGTTCCCCCTGGGAGTTACAGATGTGGCACAGCTTAAGGAAGAATTCTGTAATAGAGTTGCCTAAAAATATACCCAAAAGGACAGTAAACCACAGTAGAACTTAATAATGCTGTTCTTTACATATATTGTGTTTAATGCTCAGAACCACTCTCCAGGTAGGTATTATAATTTCCATTTTAGATTGAGGAAATTGAGGCTCAGAGAGGTCGTACGGCTAGTAAATAGTGGAACTGGGATTTAACCTCAAGTATGTGACTCTGAAGCTTATTTTTTTCCCACTAGGTTATACTAGTAAGTGTCCTTAAATTGTCCCCTCAAAGACTTTTGTCCCATTTTGTTGATTTGTAAAGAGTTGATTTCAAGTACTAGATACAGAGATTGGATTGAGATGACTCTTCATTTCAGTTCAGTCACTCAGTCGTGTCCGACTCTTTGCAACCCCATGAATTGCAGCAAGCCAGGCCTCCCTGTCCATCACCAACTCCCAGAGTTCACTCAAACTCACATCCATCGAGTCGGTGATGCCATCCAGCCATCTCATCCTCTGTCATCCCCTTCTCCTCCTGCCCCCAATCCCTCCCAGCATCAGTCTTTTCCAACGAGTCAGCTATTTGCATGAGGTGGCCAAAGTACCGGAGTTTCAGCTTTACCTGCAGTCCTTCCAAGGAACATCCAGGACTGATCTCCTTCAGAATGGACTGGTTGGATCTCCTTGCAGTCCAAGGGACTCTCAAGAGTCTTCTCCGACACCACAGTTCCAAGGCCCTGTTAATAGATCTGTTTGCTTTGATTGTGTCACTTTTGTAAATGTAACTTTATATTGCAATTGAAGTTTTATTTTATATTCCCCTTTCACCTTTTGGTATTATAACTGATCCTGTTTTAAACATGAATCTGTGCATAAGTGCTTATTGAACAGCAAACTGGATAATCCAGAAAGGAGCCCTTAATATCTCTCTTTTCTTGCCCTTAAATCAGGATTCTTTACTAAGCCATATCCTAATTTCTTCAAGAAACCATCATGCGGTCCTTACTGCTTGCCTCCCTAGCCCTCTAGAACCCTGTCTTTAGCAAACTGAGGGAACCCAGAAACCTGTGACCCTAGCCTGTCCAGTTCCTCCCTCCTACCAATTTATTCATTTAACAGAAATCTACTGAAATGGCTTATTAGAATATGTAGTCTCAGAATAAGACACGGTCCCTGATGTCTGCAGACCCCACCCACCTATCCCAGATGGGAGAGATTTAAGAATGCTAGAAGAGGAAAGAGCCACTTGAAAGCGAGAGATTGAAGATGCAGATTGTGTCTCCTTGGTATTTTCTAGGACATCTCCTTAGGAAGTCAGGTGAGTGGGCTAGAAGAGTTACATACAAAGAGAAATAGGGAGGAAGTATAAAGTTTGTATCCTGTCATAGACTTTATATTTTTCTTAAATTATAATTAACATGTATGACCTAATTGCGTTTCCCTGGGTCAGACAGTAAAGAATCTGCTTGCAATGCAGGAGATGTGGGTTCGATCCCTGGGTTGAGAAGATCCCCTGGAGAAAGGAATGGTTACTCACTCCAGTATTCTTGCCTGGAGAATTCCATGGACAGAGGAGCCTGGTGGGCTATAGTCCATAGGGTCGCAAAGAGGCAGACACGACTGAGTGACTAAAACTTTCTTTCTTTGACCTAATTACATGTGGATTAGAGTTCACAGGCATCATTTAGGTACATTTCTTGATGGAAAAGGGCTCTGGAAGCAATAGTAGGAATTATAGTTGTGTTCTTGTTGTTGTTAATNAGGCAGACACGACTGAGTGACTAAAACTTTCTTTCTTTGACCTAATTACATGTGGATTAGAGTTCACAGGCATCATTTAGGTACATTTCTTGATGGAAAAGGGCTCTGGAAGCAATAGTAGGAATTATAGTTGTGTTCTTGTTGTTGTTAATAAATACTCAATACCTTTTTCATATGAAAATAACCATTCTAGCCCAGCTGCTTGTGTGCTGATTCTGATTCTTCTCTTTCTCATCAGGTGCCTTTAATGACTCAGAGGATACATTTGTGAAGTAGTTGGCTTGATCAAGGGGCAATCGGAATTATAAGTCTCATGTTTCTAAAATATTGTGGGGTTTGTGCCCCTTTTAAAAGTAAAGGCAGAACAAAAAGCTACAGACAGAGGACACATGGACAGGAAGTCTCCTTTGAGAATTAAAAAAGTTTGCTCCTAAACTTAGTATGTTTAATAGCTTATACATTCAAAAGCCTATTTGAACAAGAGGTAAATTTTGAGAGGAAACAGTTCAGTTTACACTATATGCCATTTTCATATTAACTTGCCTATGAGATTTGATTGAACTTGTCAGGTGAATCAGTCTAATATTTGCAATAAACTTATCATTTTAAAGACTTGGTAGTCCAAAAATATGTTCATTATTCAGTGAAGCTAATTTCCTTTATAAATACCTGAGACTTAGTAATTACAGATCCAAGTAGATACATTTTAGAGGACTTATCTCACACTCGTTTCATTGCCTCTGTGAGAGATCCATCTTTAAATTATTTGTACAGTCTGAAATGGAATAGTCTTTGAATTTCAAATTGTTTTCATCTCCAGTGAATGACATCAGGAATCCTGAATTAGCAGTGTGATTGTTAATTCTGTTTATTGTACATATAGTAAATACTAAACAGATAACGAAAATAAAATTTTATTGCTTCTACTTTTCAGTTTTAATTGGTATTCTTTTCTGTGCATAGGTGTCGTTTCAGCCAGATGTTGCACCCAATTTTTGAGGAAGCTTCCAATGTCATTAAGGAAGAATACCCAAATGCAAATCAAGTAGTCTTTGCCAGAGTTGATTGTGATCAGCACTGTAAGTACCTCATAAAAAGTCTGGAAGAAACTGTCCTGTCCCCACCTCTCCTACACACACACCCACACACTTTTTTTTAATGCTCTGTTTTAAGTAGAAAACAAGACAAAAATGCTCTTGACTTTGGTTAAAATATTAATATTCAGTCTTTATGTATGGATACTTACAACACTACTTTCCATTTTGCCTGTGTGAAGGATAAAAAAAACCTTTTTTTTTTTCATTAAACTATAGTAGGGCAAGGATGCAGATAGTAAATCATTGTGGTTTTCTACCAAAGCAAATACCAAAATCAATAAATAAAATTGATATATAGGCTTAGGAAAGAAAATGATTTCTGTTAGTTTTAGAATCATGCAAAAATACCATTTGTAGTCATTTAAAATAAAATAGTCTCAGATTTTTGTGTGGTTTCTCTTATATAAAAGATTCTACTAAGATGTCTTAAATTATCTTTGAGGTATAATTTGCTCTAGTTACTGATTAATTTTGAGAAACTTAGGTTAGTCCTACTTAGAACCCAACCTCTTGGATTTCATTTGTCTCACTGGTGCTTTCTTTGTAAAATCCTTATAATTTTCTGTATACATGACAGATCTCTCCAGTGTGAGCCAGTGAGCTTACTTGGAGGTTTCTTCCTGAGTGCCTCCATGATCCTTGAATTTAACTCTCTCATGGTGCCAAAGTCATTGCGCTTGTAGTTCTGCTTCATTGTGTCTTGGTTGTCTCACCAATTGTAATGTCAGTTCTTCAAAGGCAGGAACTATTAGCTTTGTTTTTAAATCTCCCTTTTGTTAATAAGTGGAGACCAAATTAATTATTTGAATCTCAAGCATCTGAGTGTTTCTGGGTGACAAAAATAGCTCATTAAAAAAAAGTTTGTTGTACTGAGTTATTGTTAAGTTGGCCTGAATTACAGAACATTCCTATTCTGCAAATTTCCTATCCTTTACATTTCACCTGATGAGACTGTGTGTGTGTGTCCATGCACATGTTTGTATACACTAACTTTTCACTTTGCTGATGAGGAAATGGAAATAAGTGACTTAACCAATGTCATATAGCTTACTGTCTAGTCAGGGCAGAATTCGAATCCAGATCTCCTGACCAAATGCCTTCCCAGACCCGTTTACTTCTTTTCCATTCAGTTCAACAAATGTTTTGGGGATTTTCTGGTAAAGCCCTGTGCTAGGCAGAAACAGCTGACAGCAGAGTATTTCAAAATCTCCTAAACCATGCCCCACATATCTGTCTGCTGAGGTTCATAACTATAGAGGAGGAAGGGAGCAAGAAAAGGTTGTGAGTGCAACCATGGCCTGCATTCCCACCCTGCCTTTTGGATCTTTCCTCCCACCTTTCCCTGACAGAGAACATGAGGTTTTGGTGTGGGCTCTCATTTCAAAGTTTTCTACTCTTAATGTATTTAATTAGAACAGACAACAGTCCCTACTTTGATTGAATTTGGATTATAAGATCCGAAATTCTGCTCTCAAGCTTACATTTATTAGAAAAATTAACTTATTTAACAATACGTATCATTAATTCTAACAGATTAGTGAACATAAATAAATCTAACATCATTGCTAGTAATCTTTTTATGGGAGTAAATAGCCATAATTAAGATTTTTTTTTTTAATCTGCCAGAGACGTCTACAGAATTAGTTTCTTACTAGTGAAAGTTATATCTGAGACATTGTGTGTTTTATTTATTTTTTTTTCCTTCTATGTAATTCTTCCCCCTTTTTTGGCTGCGCTGGGTCTTCATTGCTTTGCATGGGCTTTCTCTAGTTAGTAGGCGGAGGGATACTCTTCGTTGCAGTTTGCAGGCTTCTCGTTGCAATCGTTTCTGGTGCTGAGCACAGTCTAGGTGCCTGGACTTCAGTAGCTGCAGCTTGTGGGCCTCTGTAGTTGTAGTGTGTAAGCTCTAGGGCGCATGGGCTTCGGTATTTGCAGCACACAAGCTTGGGCTCAGTAGTTGCAGCTCACGGGCTCTGTTGCTCCACAGCATTTAGAATCTTCCCAGACCAGAAAACAAACCTGTGTCCCCTGCAGTGGCAGGTGGATTCTGACCCACTTTGTCACCAGGGAAGCCCAATTCTTCCCTTCTTATAAAGTGACACCATGAAATCCTTATTAATGATTTGTTCACATTTTCCACTCTGTCTTCAGAAATTGTACAATAGGCTGTACTTTGGGTAATCCCTCACATGCTAGTTGAATTTCAGTTTTCATCTGGAAGGACCTTAAGAGTCCTGTAGTCTGGAGAAAATTGCCTGTTAGGCAGATTATTCTTTGGTAGGATTTGCCTTTTTTTTTTTTTAAGATTTATTGAAGTATAATTGACATACAGTAAACTGCACAAGCTTAAATTATAACAATTTAATATTTTGACACATGTACAGCTGTGAAACTGTGATCACAGTCAAGATATCAACATATCTGTCATCCCCCAGATTTTGCTTATGCTCCTTTGTGGTGTGTCTCTCCCGTCCATCCTCAGGTAACCATGGAACTNCACCTTTCCCTGACAGAGAACATGAGGTTTTGGTGTGGGCTCTCATTTCAAAGTTTTCTACTCTTAATGTATTTAATTAGAACAGACAACAGTCCCTACTTTGATTGAATTTGGATTATAAGATCCGAAATTCTGCTCTCAAGCTTACATTTATTAGAAAAATTAACTTATTTAACAATACGTATCATTAATTCTAACAGATTAGTGAACATAAATAAATCTAACATCATTGCTAGTAATCTTTTTATGGGAGTAAATAGCCATAATTAAGATTTTTTTTTTTAATCTGCCAGAGACGTCTACAGAATTAGTTTCTTACTAGTGAAAGTTATATCTGAGACATTGTGTGTTTTATTTATTTTTTTTTCCTTCTATGTAATTCTTCCCCCTTTTTTGGCTGCGCTGGGTCTTCATTGCTTTGCATGGGCTTTCTCTAGTTAGTAGGCGGAGGGATACTCTTCGTTGCAGTTTGCAGGCTTCTCGTTGCAATCGTTTCTGGTGCTGAGCACAGTCTAGGTGCCTGGACTTCAGTAGCTGCAGCTTGTGGGCCTCTGTAGTTGTAGTGTGTAAGCTCTAGGGCGCATGGGCTTCGGTATTTGCAGCACACAAGCTTGGGCTCAGTAGTTGCAGCTCACGGGCTCTGTTGCTCCACAGCATTTAGAATCTTCCCAGACCAGAAAACAAACCTGTGTCCCCTGCAGTGGCAGGTGGATTCTGACCCACTTTGTCACCAGGGAAGCCCAATTCTTCCCTTCTTATAAAGTGACACCATGAAATCCTTATTAATGATTTGTTCACATTTTCCACTCTGTCTTCAGAAATTGTACAATAGGCTGTACTTTGGGTAATCCCTCACATGCTAGTTGAATTTCAGTTTTCATCTGGAAGGACCTTAAGAGTCCTGTAGTCTGGAGAAAATTGCCTGTTAGGCAGATTATTCTTTGGTAGGATTTGCCTTTTTTTTTTTTTAAGATTTATTGAAGTATAATTGACATACAGTAAACTGCACAAGCTTAAATTATAACAATTTAATATTTTGACACATGTACAGCTGTGAAACTGTGATCACAGTCAAGATATCAACATATCTGTCATCCCCCAGATTTTGCTTATACTCCTTTGTGGTGTGTCTCTCCCGTCCATCCTCAGGTAACCATGGAACTGCCAACATTTGGATTTGCAATAATTTCTTTGGTGTTATATCCAAGAAATTATTGCAAATCCAATGTCATGAATCTTTTCTCCTATATTTTCTTTTTAGAGTGTTATCATTTAGGTGGTAAGTTTAGGTTTTTACCCATTTTGAATTAATTTTGTGTATGGTTCAAGGTAAGGATCCAGTTTCATTCTTTTGCAGGTGGACATTCAGCTTTTCTAACACCATTTGTTGATGAGACTATCTTTTCCCTGTTGAATGATCTTGACACCCTTGTCAAAAATCATTTGAGCATATATATAAGGGTTTATTTTTGGACAATCTGTTGTGTTCCATTGGTTGATATGTCTGTGTTTATGCTAGTATCACACTTTTTTTTTTAATTGTAGCCTTGTAATACGTTTTGAAGTTAGGAAGTATGAGATCTCAAGTTTTGTTTGAGTATCTTCTGAAAGGCATATACTCTTAATTTTGATGGAGTCTAATTCTGTCCTTTTCAAAAATGGACTATACTTTTTAATTCTCTAAGAAATCTTTGCCATGATCACAACAATTTTCTGCTATTTTTTCTTTCATAAATTTTATGAAAGAAATTTTATGAAGTGTACATTTAAGTCTGTGATGTATTTAGACTTAATTTTTAATGTGGCACAATATTTGGATTAGAGTGCTTTTTTTTTTTTTAACAAATAGTTGCCAGTTGTTCTGACATTATTTGTTGAAAAAGACAATCCTTTCTTCACTAACTTTGCATCTTTCTCAGAATCATCTGACCATATGTATATGGATCTATTTCTTGTCTCTCTTCTGTACTGGATATATTTGTCTGTTTATGTTAATATCAATACCTCACTTTCTAGATTACTTTAGATTTGTAGTAAGTCTCAAAGCAAGTAGTTTAAATCTTCTAAGTTTGTCATTTTTTTTCACAGTGGTTAGATTACTCTAGTTGCTTTGGATTTCTGTAAGACTTTTAGAATCAACTTGTTAACTTCTAGCCAAAGGATGTGGTCGTGGGAGGATGGCTGGGGTTCTAACTGGGATGGCTTTNGTCATTTTTTTTCACAGTGGTTAGATTACGCTAGTTGCTTTGGATTTCTGTAAGACTTTTAGAATCAACTTGTTAACTTCTAGCCAAAGGATGTGGTCGTGGGAGGATGGCTGGGGTTCTAACTGGGATGGCTTTGAACCCTTAGACCACTTTGTGGAGAACTGTCATTTTGACGATATTGACTCTTTTAATCCATGACTACTGTATGTCTTCCCGTTTATTTAGGTCTTTTCTGTTTCTCTTAGCAGTATTTTGCAGTTTTCAGCAATGTTTTAGTTTACATGTCTTTCACATCTCTGTCAGATTTATCAGTAGGTATTTATTTTTTGATGCTGTTGTAAATATTTTTCAAATAAGCTTTTTATTGTTGGAACAAATGTAGAGATATATTGTAGAAAAATTCTGAAGATAATACAATGACCTTCCTTCTACCCCTTAACCTAGTTTATCCTAATATTGATTGACATTTTACCTTTCCATGGTACATTTGTCAAAACTAAAATTTTAATTTCTGATGTTTATTGCTGATATATAAAAGACTATTGATTTTTGTATAATAATCTTGTATACTGGTACTTATTAGTTCTAATAAATCTTATGTAGATCCCTTACTTAGACAGTTATGCTGTATGCAAATAAAAAATTTTACTTCTTTTTACAGTCTTTGCTTCCTTACAGTAGTTTTTCCAGCCAAGTGTACCTACTTGGTGCTTTAGGATTTGTTTCTGTCAGACAGAAGTTTGATATAAAGTTTCCTATCAAAGCCAGAAGGTGACCTCAGAATCAAAATACCATCCTGTCCACATAGGTTTTCTTATTAATCACCTGTCTGGTATTGTGGCAACCTACTCTGTCTTGCTTCTGGCTCAGTGTGTCACCCAGAACTTCCATTCAAAATAATAGTGTTATTTCTTGGAAAAAAATCTTGGAAAAAAATTCTAGTCAGATTGTTCGGAAAAACCTCCTGGAGTTAGGCATGCTTTTTGCGTGTATTATTTCACTTATCTTCACCACAGCCCCTTGAGTTAGATAGTGTTATTTGCTTATTCAGCATTTTTTTTATATGCCTCCTCTTTATAGTGCAGTGTGGGAGGTTTTAGAGATACAGCAATGAGCCAGATAAACCCAGAAGGGCAAAGGCAACACACACGCAATTGCTCATCAGGATAACTGTTTTGAAGGGAAGGGTTTTAGGTACTATGAGATAATAAGTCCAACTTAGTCTAAGGGTATACAGAGGTCCCCTTGGAGAATAAGGAAAAGTAGGAGTTTTTAAGGGAAATAGAGGAAGAAGAGTGTCTCAGACAGGGGGAACAGTGAATGTGAAGTTTCTGAGGTGATAATGAACGTTGGACTTCCAGAGAGCTGGAGTATATGATTGTTTTATAGATAAAGACACTGAAAGACTTAGAGAGAGTAAATGATTTATCGAGGTTACATGGTATATGGAGGGAGCCAGACTATCCCCAGGAGTATACAGCTTTTATCAGGTAACTATGATTTTGAAAATCAAAGTAAAGTAATTTAAATTGAGGTTTCTCAAAGAAACTGAGAATTCACCCAGTCCCTGTATTAAAATGACTTAAAATGTTTGGTATGAATAATGCAATGGTCTGTTTAAATTATCTATACTGGGTCAGTATATACATAAAAATGTATTTACTTACATATGATACTGTTTCTATTATTGTTTCTGTACTGTGTGGCCCAACCCTCTACTAAGGTAGAAACCTTTGTCCTGGTACTAGTGGCCTGCTACCTACTAAGTCATATATAGTTGGGCAAGTTATCTTTAAAAAAAAAAAAATCACCGAACTTGATTCAGGAGCCACCATTAAAAGTATGTGTAGGGTTGAGGAGGGGTGGGTGTGGTTAAATGTTAAATCCAGGTGAGAGCATACAAAGTGAAAGTGAAGTCGCTCAGTCGTGTCCGACTCTTTGCGACCCCGTGGACTGTAGCCCACCAGGCNTAGTTTCATTGAGTTAGACAAGGGTGTGGTCTTTGTGATTAGATTGACTAGTTTTCCATGATTATGGTTTCAGTGTGTCAGCCCTCTGATGCCCTCTCGCAACACCTACCATCTTACTTGGGTTTCTCTTACCTTGGATGTGGGATATCTCTTCATGGCTGCTCCAGCAAAGCGCAGCCGCTGCTCCTTACCTTGGACGAGAGGTATCTTCTCACGGCCGCCCCTCCTGACTTTGAATGTGGAGTAGCTCCTCTCGGCCCTCGAGATTTCTTTTGATTAGTATTATATGGTATATTTTCCCCCATCCTTTTAATTTCAAAGTTTTTGCACCTTAGGTTTAAATATGTATTTTGTAAGTAGTGTATAGTTAGACTTTACTACTATATCTTTGCCAGAAATCAGTTCTACATGGGTATGTGGGTCTGATTCTGGACTCTATTCCATTGGTCTGTTTGTCTATCTTTATGTCAGTGTCACAATGTCTAAATTATGGAGGCCTACATTAAGTGTTAAAGTCCACTAGTGTAGGTCCTCTAATTTTGATTTTGGGGTATACTAAACCAGGCAGTATACATCTGGAACCTAGCCTCTTAACCAATATGAACCTTGTCGTGATTAGTTTCTTTTTTCTAATGCTGGAAAAGAATTAAATGAACCAAAATGTTCTCCCTAAATAATTGTAAGATTTTTTACAGCTGGGCTAAAGGGCCCACTGAGACTAAGTTTGAAGGTAAAGTTAATTTTTGTTTTCGTTCTTTTAGCTGATATAGCCCAGAGATATAGGATAAGCAAATACCCAACCCTCAAGTTGTTTCGTAATGGGATGATGATGAAGAGAGAATACAGGGGTCAGCGATCAGTGAAAGCACTTGCAGATTACATCAGGCAACAAAAAAGTGACCCCATTCAAGAACTTCATGACTTGGCAGAAATCACCACTCCTGACGTAAGTCATTGACTTTTGCTGGATCAAATGAGCATAGCCTGCTTGATTCATGTAAACAGATTCTTAGGAAACCAAAGAATCTATAGACATTTTCTTATAGTTCACTGCAGTGGATTTTGATGTATACATATATATAACAAGTTGAATTTTTCTTGAATTCTCAAGGGGAATGCTAATGTTTTACTGAGCCTTTGAATAAAATATATAAAGCAATAAAGTTGCACTAATTCAATTTAATTGAGGGCAAAGGGTAGCCTGAATTACAAAGAAATAGAAGTTAATGTCAGGCACAGACAGCCAGTTTCCTTTTTCTGCTCAGTGGCAACCCTCAGGGTCTCTGCTCTCATTACTCCTGTAGCAGCAGCTTGTATAAATTTTAGTATCCTCTGACCTAACCACCCTTAATGATACATTAACATGGTCTTTTCCTTTGTACACCAAAAAGTGTTTTAAAAGCAAACAAAAACATTAAGTTTGGGCTTCAGATTGTCATTGCTAAACTGTCATTGCAACTTGATTCATACCCTGCTTACAAATGAACAGGTTAGCCAATTCATTTCATGGATGCTGTTAGAAGACATAACACTCCTGGTCAGAGACAACAGTTTTCTTGCTCACATCACAGCGAACAGTGTGAGCATGGTTGCATTTGTCCCCCAAGTCCTGGAGGTGAAAGAGGGCCAGATGGATCCCTGCTCATGCAGGGGGTTGTGACAGAACTCTAGGCTTGGGAAAAATCTGTCTCAGACCCAGCTGTAAGCCTGCTGTCTGTTCTGGAGGGAGACATCACCTCATACTTTAGCCTTGCTCCCTATAAGCACAACCTTGAGAGATGACCTGGATCAAGAATGGTCAGACTCTAAATGTTTAAAAGTGTGAAAGACCCATGTTGGCTCTGCCAACAGCCACACATTACAAATTGATGTATTATTTTAACACACCTTAGAATTAGTCATCTTATTTAGGAAAAAAAACTGTCACCAATTAAACAGTTATTATTTCTTGAAATTTTAAAATAAAATGTTATTAGGAAATTATTACATTAGATGATAGTTCAGACTGTTTTCAACCTAATGTAATCTTTAATAGTTTTGGATTAGGCATTAAAAGCCGGTTACACTTCATTTGGAGATAACTGAACAGCAGCTAGGTAAATGAAATAAAATGTTTTTTAAAGAACTATATATGTTTATAAAGTAATTACATATTTTATTTTACAGCGCAGCAAAAGAAATATCATTGGATATTTTGAGCAGAAGGATTCAGAAAACTATAGAGTTTTTGAAAGAGTAGCAAATATTTTGCATGATGATTGTGCCTTTCTAGCTGCATTTGGGTAAGTAGCCTAATTGGCACAGTGTGCTGGTGCCAGGACAGCTCAGCTGCCATGTTAAATGCTTGTTGTGTGTGGTGGTTTTTTGAAGATGACCTCTCATAAAGATTATCTCAGTCCTCTTAAAGTCACTGACAAGTTTTTATGCCTATCTCTGACCTCTCTTTTTAGGAGTTTAAAAGTCTGTTAATTATTCTTTCTGTACTATATTTTTCAAAATGTACATAAGAGGAAAAGGATGGACCAGCTTTCCTTCTGTCTTTTTCCTGCCTCAGAGGAACATGCTCATTCCAAGGCTAACTTCTCCACTAGTGTCCCTACAGTTGTCCCTTCAAAATCCTCTGTGGCTTTGATCCATCAGTTATCCTTGCTTTCTCATGTTTTCAGTCTGACCCTTTTCATGAACTGTTTTCCTTTTCTAAAACCATGATTCTCTCATTCCTAATCTGTCTCTTCCGTCTCTTGAACTATTAACTCTTTCTTTTCATTCTTAAATTTTTTTCAAAGATTAGTTATGCTTGACTACCCTGAATTTCTCATACTCTAATGGTTTAAATATTTTAACCTCCTGAAAACTTTTACCTCCATTACTCTAAAGAAATCTCTCTGCACAGTCACAAAGTGACTTCTTAATTAGCAAATCCAGTGGTCCTTTTTCCAATCTTAGTTCTCTACAATTTCTCTGAAGGATGTGACCCTGAGCTACCCTGTCCTTCTTCTGCTATGTCTGTACTTTACCTTGAATCTCCCTGGTTTGATCCTTACATTTCTGATTTTCCTGGCTTTATCTTTTTTTTTTCCTTCTCTTTCAAAATAGAGTCATTCTTATGGTTCTGTCCTTGAGTCTCTTCTCACTGAAAATTATCTCCACCATCCTTTGATGTTTTGCGATACTGTTTTCTTTGACTTGTAACTGATAAGATTCAATTGCAGTACCTTGACTAGTACAATTGTAGTCTTGAGTAGAGCCCAGATTTCGGGCATAGTATTTCCTCTCCAGTTTGTGACCTTTCCCCTTGTTTTAAATGCTTCTGTAGGTTTTGTTCTATTGTAAACATTATCAGTGTTTTATGAGGATGGTTGCACAGAGTAAATAATGAAGGAACTTCTCCCTTATGTTTTCTGCATTTNAATCTTAGTTCTCTACAATTTCTCTGAAGGATGTGACCCTGAGCTACCCTGTCCTTCTTCTGCTATGTCTGTACTTTACCTTGAATCTCCCTGGTTTGATCCTTACATTTCTGATTTTCCTGGCTTTATCTTTTTTTTTTCTTTCTCTTTCAAAATAGAGTCATTCTTATGGTTCTGTCCTTGAGTCTCTTCTCACTGAAAATTATCTCCACCATCCTTTGATGTTTTGCGATACTGTTTTCTTTGACTTGTAACTGATAAGATTCAATTGCAGTACCTTGACTAGTACAATTGTAGTCTTGAGTAGAGCCCAGATTTCGGGCATAGTATTTCCTCTCCAGTTTGTGACCTTTCCCCTTGTTTTAAATGCTTCTGTAGGTTTTGTTCTGTTGTAAACATTATCAGTGTTTTATGAGGATGGTTTCACAGAGTAAATAATGAAGGAACTTCTCCCTTATGTTTTCTGCATTACTGTTTCCAGCCATGCAGGCCCCTCACTATTCCTCTAACACTGCAAGCACACTTCATAGCAGAGTGTTTATCCTTACTGTCTCTATCCAAAGGGCTTTGTCCAGATATCACCTCAGTTACTAGAAACAATCTGGGGTCAAAAACAGCCATTTACTGCCAAAACTTCTAATCCAAAGATAACATACTCAATCACAAAAACAGCTAACTAAAATGTCCCTTTAAAAGAAAATCTGCCTTGTACTAAACTTTTCCTTCAAATGTATGCTTTTCTTGGTGTTGCATAATCTTTATAAGTAGGAAAGATGGAAAGGTATGTATTTCAAGTTATAGTTCATATGTTGCAAAACAACTAGCATATTTCCTAAGCGTGCTTGCTCAGTCATGTCTAAATCTTTGTGACTCCATAGACTGTAGGAGCTCCTCTGTCCATGGGATTTCCCAGGCAAGAATACTGGAGTAGGTTACCATTTCTTATTCCAGGGGATCTTCCCTACCCAGGGATCAAACCTGCATCTCTTGCAGCTCCTTGGCAGGCAGATTCTTTACCACTGTGCCACCTGGAATACTTTAGACATATTACTGCTATTATTTTTCTTAAAAAATATTATCACTGTTTCTTTCTTTCTGTTAGGGTTGTTTCAAAACCAGAAAGATATAGTGGAGACAACATAGTCTATAAGCCACCAGGGGTAAGTTGCTGTTTCTTAGTGTGTATAATTTAAAATGTAAATATATGTATACTATTATTTACAGTTTTGTACTTGTTAATATTCACAGATTCATAAAGTTTTAGTATTGGAAGGAACCTTAAGACATCATTTTGTCCTAATCCAAACCTTTCAAAGTAAAGATGAAGACACAAGCCTAAAGTCACACAGGCATTTAGTGGCAGAGCTGGGACTAGAGACCCCCTGACCCCCAGGCCTTTCCCACTTCTATTTCACCTTCAGTCTGGGACTCACATTCAAAACAATGCTTCAGAGGTCTGTGGTCATCACTCTAGGTTGAATGAGACTAGCCAAACTCCCATGTCTCCTGGTATTCACCTGGTACTTGTCAGATACTAAAGAGCGCTAGGTTGTTTTTAACCCTTGGCTAAGAAGTTAAGTGTATCTAAACTTAAAAGTAGCTGTTTAGGCCCAGGTGATGGTAACCACAAATAAGAAAGGCAAAACTCACAGTTATTATTACCCCAAATTGACCTAACAGTCTGAAAAAGCTGGCTTAAAACTCAGCATTCAAAAAGCTAAGATCATGGCATCTGGTCCCACCACTTCGTGGCAAATAGATGGGGGGAAAGCTGGAAGCAGTGACAGATTTTCCTTTCTTGGGCTCCAAAATCACTGCGGACAGTGACTGTAGCCATGAAATTAAAAGACACTTGCTCCTTGGAAGAAAAACTGTGACAAACCTATAAAATGTATTAAAAAGCAGAGACATCATTTTGCCAACAAAGGTCCGTATAGTCAGAGCTGTGGTTTTTCCAGTAGTCATATATGGGTGTGAGATTGGGACCATAAAGAAGACTGAGTGCTGCAGAATTAATATTTTGAATTGTGGTGCTAGAGATGACCCTTGAGAGTCCCTTGGACAGCAAGGAGATCAAACCAGTCAATCCTAAAGGAAATCAGTTCTGACTACTTATTGGAAGGACTGATGCTGAAGCGAAGCTCCAATGCTTTGGCCACCTAATGCAAAAAGCTGACTCATTGAAAAAGACCCTGATGCTTAGAAAGATTGACGACAGAGGATGAAATGGTTTGATAGCATCACTGACTCACTGGACATGAATTTGAGCGAACTCTGAGAGATAGTGAAGGACAGGGATGTCTGGCGTGTTGCAGTCCACAGGGGTCACAAAAAGATGGACACAACTTAGTGACTGAACAACAAAATGCATATATACAATATAGGTTTATATAGATATGTATGTATGTATAACTGAGTTACTTTGCTATACAGAAGAAATTAACACAACAGTGTAAATGAACTATGTGTGTGAAAGTCACTCAGTTGTGTCCAACTCTTTGTGACCCCATGGACTATACAATCCATGGAATACTGGAGTGGGTAGCCTATCCCTTCTCCAGTGGATCTTCCCAACCCAGGAATCAAACTGGGGTCTCCAGTTATCAGGAAGCCCATAAATCAACTGTACTTCACTAAAATAATACAATCAGCTACCATCCTAGGTGTAAAACTCTGGGAAAGTTTGTGAGCTTCTCTGTGCTTTAGTTTGTTCATTAGTAAAAACAGCCATGACAATACTAGTACCTACTTTATGGGGATGTTTTGAGGATTAATTGAATCAACACATACAAGGTGCTTAAAACACATACAAGGTGATAAAACAATGCTTGGTCACAGTAGTTGGCTTAGGTAATGTTAGCAATTTATCATCATTTTAGGCACTTCATAGGTACTGATTTTGAGTGAATGTGGAAACAGATAACAGCAGTTAATTTTAGTTTAGATTTATATAGTATCATGTATTTTTCAAGGCTTTTTCACTGGAAGTCTCCAAATTTTCTTCTGACATTTTTGAAGAGAGAGATAGCTCAATTAAATCATTAGGGTAATTCTTTTCCCAACACCTGCTGGCTATTGATGAAGATACTGATAATAATTTACTTGATGCAAATCCAAGGGAAAGCGGAAGGTTTAGGCATCACAGATTAGATAATCAGGTCCCTCATAATCATAGTTAGCAGCTTGTTACCATCAGTAGTCCTCTTTCTCAGAAGTTCCATGATTTTTTGCTTCTTTTATAGTCCGTGTAGATTTTCTGAGCTCATAAATGGCTTTAAGAATGCAGCTTTGCTAGCACAGGTTAGATGTTTACTTTTTTCTTTGTTTTTGTAACAGCACTCTGCTCCAGATATGGTGTACTTGGGATCTATGACAAATTTTGATGGGACTTACAATTGGATTCAAGATAAATGCGTTCCTCTTGTCAGAGAGATAACATTCGAAAATGGAGAGGTATGGCTTTCTAGTGTATATTGCTGTTTTTAATTAAGATTTCCGAAAGAGCAAGCTGCTTCTACCCATCTTACTGTTTTAACACAGAACTTCCAGTTACAGTGAACACATCATAGCTCTTTTTATAATACAGGCCAGGGGTCCACTTCTGTTGTCCCAGAATCCCACTGTTGTATTTCCTGCAGTAGCAGTGTTTCATGACCACCTTGAAAATGAGTTTGAAGGTAATTCTGATCCCACCCTTAGTTGAAGATTCTTATTTAAGGAGATCGCTTTAGACGCAATGTTCTGCAGATTTTAGTTACAATTAATTATATACAGTGAATAATCCTTTACTTTGAAAACGTTTTTCTGATTCCTCTCCTAAAGGAGTGAAACTGTGTTCTCTTTCCATTGTAAATAATGAAAGCAATTATTATTACCATGTAACTGTCCTCAGTGATCCCATGTGCCTGAAATAAAGCCTATCTCCAATTCTTAATAACTCCCATAAAAACCTAGGAGGTTGGAGGAGCAAATACAAAGAGCTGTGTCTGTTTTTAAAAAGACATCTCTGTTTTTTACTGTATTTGAAACATAGCTTTCATTTCATTTTACTCCTTCACTTTCAAAACCCACAGCCTAAGAATGTAATTTAAAAAAAATTTTTTTTTTAATTAAAACTTTCAATATGTATATATGCTTCAAAGGAATTACAGGTACATAGCTCAGGTATTAATATACAACTCAAGAAATTATCACAGAATAACACTCTCATATAATTCCCACCAAGTAGTAGGTTGGCAATTCTGTAAAAAGTCAGTGAGTATTTTAAGGCTTTGCAGCTCATACAGTCTGTGTTGCAGCTATTCAACTTGCAGCCTTAGACAGTACATAAATAAGTGTGGTTGTGTTGTAGTAAAGCTTGCTTGCTTGGTTATTGTCTTCGTTTTTATCAAGTGAACATCCTTTGTACTTTCTCTTTTCCCTGGGCTTCAGGTATGTTTATCTGAATTAATTAACATTTTTATTGTAGCAGCTCATTTAGACCTTAGAGACTCAGAAAGATCTAGTAACCTGCCAAGATTGTTCACTGCTTTGGCAGTTCTTACAGGGTTAGTTTCAAAACAGTTTAAAGGTACAGACCTGGAAAATCTTGAACAATTAAACAGAGGTCTGTCCTTCCACCCCCAACCCTGCCTGTCATCCTATGGTAGTTGGCACATTTAATGAAATTCTTTAGACTTGTTACATTTCATAACCAATTACCCACAAATCCTTTAAAATATGAGGAAAGATTTGTTAACGTGTAAGTCTGGTTGTCTTGCTCTCTTTCTCCTGAATTCTTGACTACCTACTTGTAAAGAATACATTGGTACAGATGTGGACATGGGTACATTGGAGGCTCTAGTAGTTTAAAGGACCAGCTACTATGTTAATGTATGTAAATTAGTTTAGCAAACTAATTCACATATTTTCAAACTATTAATTTATTGCTTCTCTCTTAACAGTTGTTAGTTCACCTATATTTGTAGGATTTCTTTTAACAAAAAATTTTGTTTAGTTACAAAATTAGTAATTTTGTTTATTACTAATAAAGTAATATATTTGTTTCTGCTTTTAACTTCTTAGCTCTTAAATTTTCTAAAAAGTAACATGCCACATGTGAGGCACTGAGAAAATGTTCTGAGAGTTCAGAACAGATTCAAGGTATTTTTGTGTGTGTATATGCACAAGTTATATATATAAACATACACATATAAGTGGAAGTATTTGTTAATAATGTTGATAAACTGTATATTGATTGAAAACTGGCTATATTATGGGGTTTTTGTCTTTTGCTCTGTATCACACTTTTCAGCTGTTGGTAGGTCTCGTAAGTGGAGTGATTTTTGCAATAAACCTTAGAATAAATGTAAGTTTACATATCAGTTAGATTTATTGCTGTACACTCAGTTTTTCATTGTTATCTGTGAAGAGTGTTTATCCTCTCATAAAAATCAACATTTTGAAGAAGAACAGCACAGTTCTTTAGTCAGCTCATTTTTTAAATACCATGGCTTCATCCAGTACTAGGTCACAGGTCAGCCGAGTGGTTACCTTAAGGCAGGTCAGTTCCCACAGTACAGGACACAGGGGGCCATTCTCAGTGGCTCCTTCTTCCACTGAGGCATTTATTTACACCACTGGTCTCTTTTTCCTGGAATGTTGCAGCTGCTTTATGTTACATGGGCTGAGGTTAACCTACCTAGAAAATAGCTAGAGCTGAATGGAGAGGCCTGATAATTCTCATTGAATACTTCTCTATACAGGAACTGACAGAAGAAGGACTGCCTTTTCTCATACTCTTCCACATGAAAGAAGATACAGAAAGTTTAGAAATATTCCAGAATGAAGTAGCCCGACAATTAATAAGTGAAAAAGGTAGACAGATTAAGGTGTTTATATCCTTTTCTCTGTTTTTTTTTTTTTTACTTTCCCCCCTTTCCATTACATTAATATTGACATAAGCATATTTGGATTAAAAACTTAAGTTATTTTAACTCAACTCCTAAAATTACATGAAAATATGGGGAAGGGAGGTATGAGTAGAGATAATGCAAAGCAGTAGCTTTAGAAAAAAACCACAATTTTTTTTAGCTTTTTAAAATCAAGTAGCATGAAAAGTGGGATCATGGGTAGACAGTGTGTTTTAGGCACTTTCTTCCAGCACCTTGATGCTTGTCTAGTCCTTTTCTAATAGTTCCAGAGATATTGCTGAGAGGATTTTCACAGTCCGATTAACATTTACTGTATTTCTAAATGAAAGTAAGTTGAGTAGTTCTCTGCAAACTTCTCCAAAGCATCAAAAGGGAATTTGCGTTATCACCATTGGAGAAGAAAGTCAAACAAAATAGACTGAAAGTTTTATATAGAGCCATGCCCATATCAGTCTCTGTAAATATTTTGGGAATTGTAGTAGATTAAAAATCAACCAGTAGGGACTGGAAGGGCATCCTTGATGAAATGAAGATGTTCCCATGAGAACAGACCAGGATAATCTGCAGGGCAAACGATTGCCCAGAAAAATTTAAAATTCACTATTGCATTTGTAAAGAAATTATACTCTCTGCCTTAAAAATTAAAGTCCTACCTCTTTAAGTGTTATAATATTTAGGTTTTAGTCTTTGTAGTCTATATTACTCTAAAGCATGTTGGGAAGTTTTTAGTATATCACTTTTTATGAACTTGCAAACTTATGAAAATATAATAAAGAATATTCTAATCTACCTCTCCAAATTCTATTTCTTTTTAAGGTACAATAAACTTTTTACATGCTGACTGTGACAAATTTAGACATCCTCTTCTGCACATACAGAAAACTCCAGCAGATTGCCCTGTAATAGCTATCGACAGCTTTAGGCATATGTATGTGTTTGGAGACTTCAGGGATGTCTTGTAAGTACTCATTTTGGTTTTTTAAAATTACTTATGTGTGTCTCAAAAAATGAACTTAAAATGATTATTTGGATATTTTAAATAATCCTATGTTGAAACAGTAATGCTTTGTTATTTGGAAGGAAGAGTTTTGTTTTGTTTTGTTTTTTTAAACTCCAGAGTGTAGTATGAAACTGTGGGGAATTTCCCTGGTGGGTCCATGGTTAGGACTTGGTGCTTTCACTGCTGTGGCCCTAGGTTCAATTCCTGGTCAGGGAACTAAGATCCCATGAGCTGAGCAGCATAACCAAGAAAAAAAAAGAAAATGTTAAATGACGATGAGAATTATGATATATCTCTATAGAAATGCCAGAATTAGATAATCTTAAATGCTTGTGAATTAATTTCTGAAAGAAAAATTTTGACCTATGAGAAAATTGTTTTGAATTTAGTCTTTGTCAGCACATCAAGGGAGTAAGTAGATTAAAGAAAATGAATGATATTGGTGCTCATTTGTGACTGTGTCAAGAATGTTAGTGGTATTTAAGACCAGAAGATGGCTATGACAAAGCATTTATAAAGGCATACAGCTAAGAACCTTTTTAAGAACAGATATGCTTTCTGACTCTGTTCTCAGAGTGTTAATAAACATAAACCTAGTAACTACCACAGATACTACTATTTATATCAGCTTTCTGAGATGCTAGATACAACAGTTAAAGTAGAAATGTTTCTTCGTATATGAAAAATTTAAGCAATACAGGTATTAATTCAAAATAGACCTTTTTCTTTTCAAAATTAATTCAAACATCACCCATTTTAATGTTTAAAGATTAAATTTCACAGTTTGAGGGTGATTTGAAGTCCTACTGCAGAATGGATTACCTCACTCACTTCTAAATATTTTAATAAAGATATGGTTGTTTGATAGAAGAAGATTCTCAGTTCTCACATAGAGGAGGTCTCCATTTGGGGTCCTCCCTCAGGCAAGTCATGGGGTGACAGAGTCGGACACGACAAAGCGACTTTTACTTTCAGGCAAGTCACTTCTGTTTACTTGTTCCTTTACACTTAACATGTGGTTGGTGGTACAACCTCCCTAATGAGATTGTTATAAAAATGAATGAGAGATGATGATTGTGTTATGAACTATTAAGTACTTAAAAATATTAGTTGTTTTTATTTTACCTCAGCAGTCCCCCTCCTGTCTACTCATATTCAGCCCACAGTGTCTGTACTTGTTCCTCCCAGCATCGCCTTTCTCCAAGCCCCGTCTCCTCTCCTCCATGAAAAACTTCTCCAGAACATTAGGTCCTACCTTAGGCGTTAACATCTCCAGAAATCTTGAATCAGTGCCCCTCTACTGAATCCTGTCAGAGCACTTACCACATTATAAAACCCAATTGCCTATTCCCAGCTTATCTCTTTTTTCTACCTGGTTGTGAGTTCTTGGACTGAACCGGGGATCCAGTCTTAGTAAACTTTTTATATTATATATAAACTATTGGTTTATATAATACAACTGTCATATAGAAGACCCAGATAAATATTCAGTGAGTTAATATGCTAAGTGGTATTCTTCCGAGTGTAGGTAAAGTGAAAACATCTAAATTGCTGAGCATTGTGTGAGCACTGACTGTTGTGCTAGACAGAAATGTCTTAGCTGGTTGCATATCCTTTTCCTCTTACTTCATTGGCTTGCCTCCAGAGGCTGTAAACTCTAGATAAAAAACAGACCTTTTAGGAGGGCAGCTGTTGCAGTGGATGAGTTCACTTCAAGAGCTTCCAGGCAGTGACAATGTTTGGTATTAAAATGCTGCCCTCTTCATGGGTTATTTGCATGAAGTTTTATATTTTCCTACCTCTGGTAGTGGGCAAATCTTGAGTTGATTATTTACCTCTTCCGTTCACTGTAAATTTCCATCCCTAATTAGGAAGTCTCAAGTTAGCCAAAGTCAAGAGGATGCTGACNAAAAAAAAAGAAAATGTTAAATGACGATGAGAATTATGATATATCTCTATAGAAATGCCAGAATTAGATAATCTTAAATGCTTGTGAATTAATTTCTGAAAGAAAAATTTTGACCTATGAGAAAATTGTTTTGAATTTAGTCTTTGTCAGCACATCAAGGGAGTAAGTAGATTAAAGAAAATGAATGATATTGGTGCTCATTTGTGACTGTGTCAAGAATGTTAGTGGTATTTAAGACCAGAAGATGGCTATGACAAAGCATTTATAAAGGCATACAGCTAAGAACCTTTTTAAGAACAGATATGCTTTCTGACTCTGTTCTCAGAGTGTTAATAAACATAAACCTAGTAACTACCACAGATACTACTATTTATATCAGCTTTCTGAGATGCTAGATACAACAGTTAAAGTAGAAATGTTTCTNTTATAAAGGCATACAGCTAAGAACCTTTTTAAGAACAGATATGCTTTCTGACTCTGTTCTCAGAGTGTTAATAAACATAAACCTAGTAACTACCACAGATACTACTATTTATATCAGCTTTCTGAGATGCTAGATACAACAGTTAAAGTAGAAATGTTTCTTCGTATATGAAAAATTTAAGCAATACAGGTATTAATTCAAAATAGACCTTTTTCTTTTCAAAATTAATTTAAACATCACCCATTTTAATGTTTAAAGATTAAATTTCACAGTTTGAGGGTGATTTGAAGTCCTACTGCAGAATGGATTACCTCACTCACTTCTAAATATTTTAATAAAGATATGGTTGTTTGATAGAAGAAGATTCTCAGTTCTCACATAGAGGAGGTCTCCATTTGGGGTCCTCCCTCAGGCAAGTCATGGGGTGACAGAGTCGGACACGACAAAGCGACTTTTACTTTCAGGCAAGTCACTTCTGTTTACTTGTTCCTTTACACTTAACATGTGGTTGGTGGTACAACCTCCCTAATGAGATTGTTATAAAAATGAATGAGAGATGATGATTGTGTTATGAACTATTAAGTACTTAAAAATATTAGTTGTTTTTATTTTACCTCAGCAGTCCCCCTCCTGTCTACTCATATTCAGCCCACAGTGTCTGTACTTGTTCCTCCCAGCATCGCCTTTCTCCAAGCCCCGTCTCCTCTCCTCCATGAAAAACTTCTCCAGAACATTAGGTCCTACCTTAGGCGTTAACATCTCCAGAAATCTTGAATCAGTGCCCCTCTACTGAATCCTGTCAGAGCACTTACCACATTATAAAACCCAATTGCCTATTCCCAGCTTATCTCTTTTTTCTACCTGGTTGTGAGTTCTTGGACTGAACCGGGGATCCAGTCTTAGTAAACTTTTTATATTATATATAAACTATTGGTTTATATAATACAACTGTCATATAGAAGACCCAGATAAATATTCAGTGAGTTAATATGCTAAGTGGTATTCTTCCGAGTGTAGGTAAAGTGAAAACATCTAAATTGCTGAGCATTGTGTGAGCACTGACTGTTGTGCTAGACAGAAATGTCTTAGCTGGTTGCATATCCTTTTCCTCTTACTTCATTGGCTTGCCTCCAGAGGCTGTAAACTCTAGATAAAAAACAGACCTTTTAGGAGGGCAGCTGTTGCAGTGGATGAGTTCACTTCAAGAGCTTCCAGGCAGTGACAATGTTTGGTATTAAAATGCTGCCCTCTTCATGGGTTATTTGCATGAAGTTTTATATTTTCCTACCTCTGGTAGTGGGCAAATCTTGAGTTGATTATTTACCTCTTCCGTTCACTGTAAATTTCCATCCCTAATTAGGAAGTCTCAAGTTAGCCAAAGTCAAGAGGATGCTGACTCAGGTTAGGTTTACTAGTCAGAAACCAAACTATGCCCAACTGTGGCTTTTATTCCCAGGAACATTGTTACACATGAAGGAAAACCTATGACAAATTTCACCATGGCTATCTTTGAAGTTTTCTCCTCCAGTTCTGAAGTCAGATTTAAAACACTCTAGCCTTTCCAATCCCGTCTTGGTGTCTGTTAGAGTACCCAAACTAAGATCAGTGGTCATATTATTTATCACATGACCCAATGCCCCTATCCTCCAGCCACAGTTCCCTGGACCAAGAGATGGGCATGTTACCAAGAAAAGCTAATTTATCAGCTAGAAGCACTCTCTCTGCTTGTGCCCTAGTGCAAAAAGACACTGAGTCAGTAAAATTCCCCAAAGAAACATGGAAATGGGAAATGATCCTTTCCCATCCTGCAAGTGTTGAGTCCTGTGAGCAGAGAGGGAGATAAGAGAAGTGATTATATTTGAAGCTCTGAAAAAAATTACTTTTAATTTCTCCCTTAGGTGCCTGATTTCCCCTCCTAGGCACTGTTTCCTCTAATATTTTTTTAATTATAAGGAGACACATGCTGTGTGAGCTACAAACTGAGCCTATGTGAATAGATGTTAGTGTTAAAAAATAAAAGACATGCAGCAAAGTGAATCTGACACATTTAATGGCTTGTGTAATTGTTATTGTGCTGCCTGGTAATTAAGGCTTAAATGATAAGCCGTTTCCGTAAATTACTGTAATTACTATTACTTTTACTTAGTAACTCAGCAGTTCTGGAGTCAACTGGTAGAAGTATGTGGTGGTAAGGAGAGGGAAAGCAGATTTATGATGCACAGTCTCCTCCCATGCTAAAGGCAGGCACTGCAGTGTGGTGCGGGGAGCTGCTAACCAGTATACTGTTCATCTCTTATTTCAGAGAACCTGAGGTTTAGGGATGTAACATAACCAGCAAGGCCATACCACTAATCACTGGCAGGGCTAAAAGTCATGTCAGAGTATACTGAACCCCCAAACCTCAAGCTCGTAACACTTGATACCAAAACAGTTACATTTTCAGTACAAAGGCAGCATAAGCGTGAATGTGAAAGATGTTTGAAGAGGCAGTGTTTGTTAATACCTGAAACTGAATCACACATCTCTGAATCCTTAGTTGTTCTATTTCTATCTATCTATCTGTAGTTTGACCAGATTGATTTCTTGCCAAATGTAAAGATTTTATATGGAGGTGGAATGGGGGGAACCCCTAAGCACATAGAGGTAGGCCTAGGAAATGTTCGCCAGCCCTGAGAGAAGAGAATAAATGATGGGGTCTAGTGGAAAGACTGTTGAAGGGCTTTCTGGAGAAACTTACCTTCTAAAAATTGTGGCCTGTAAATCCCCACCATCTGTTCCTTTGCTCAGGGGCTCTTACATAAGCTCCCACCAGAGCCCCAGTGACGGGAAAAAGCAGCAGGATGTCAGATCACTCCTAGGGAAATGAACAA
This sequence comes from Neotragus pygmaeus, assembly GCA_006410875.1. Taxonomy (NCBI): domain Eukaryota; kingdom Metazoa; phylum Chordata; class Mammalia; order Artiodactyla; family Bovidae; genus Neotragus; species Neotragus pygmaeus. The sequence continues at coordinate 111,553 of SJYV01004571.1, read as the reverse complement.
GTTACTCTTAAGGCTGAGGAGTTCCCCAATTCTGGGATCTAGGTCATTTATTTCAAATCACTGCATCACTAAAAATTATGATCATAATTCCTTAAACTACTCAGGGGGCATGGTTGTGAGGAGATGAGAGAGACAACATGAAACTGAAACTACAGGGGTGGGTATCTCCCTAATTTAGCAGTTTGGTTGCTGCCTTGGTGAACTAGCCTGGCTCCTTCAACTGAGAGGGAACAAACCAGGAATTGAATAAAATGATAAAGAACTTGGAGGGATAGGTAAAAGAAATGTTTACCCTTGTAACCCTGACAACCTGGTTTCGTTCTTCGTAATCCAGGGGTTCTTTTTTTTTTTTTTTTATCTCAAGTCAGGCTTTTGATTGAAAAAAAAATGGTGCTGCAAAATCTTCTATGTGTGTTTAGTTTTGTTTATGGCTGTGCTGGGTCTTCACTGCTGTGCCAGCTTTTGTCCAGTTATGGTGAGCAGGGGCTACTCTTCATTACAGTGCACAGGCTTCCCATTGCAGTGGTTTCTCTTGTTGTGAAGTGCGGACTTTAGGCTGTAAGGGCTTCAGTAGTTGCAGCACACGGGCTCAGTAGTTGTGGCTCATGGACTCTAGAGCACAGGCTCAGTTGTTGTCGCATACGGGCTTAGTTGCTTTGAGGAATGTGGGATCTTGGACCAGGGATCAAACCCATGTCTCCTGCACTGGCAGGCAGATGCTTTACCCTGAGAATCTTTTTAAAAGGCCAATATTTAGTTTTCAACATCTCTTGCTACCCTAAGTGCTTAGTGATGGCATTAGTAGATGTTCATTAAATGCTTTTAATTTGCTTTTAGTTTCATCACTTGTTTTAAGATTAACTATTCTGAATGTATATATCTGGAATATATCCTAATATTTATCAGTTACTCATCTGCCTATTCTCTACCTCTCCTGTTCATCTCTGTAGTTTTAATTCTCTGAATGTCTCTCTCTTATCAGCCACTGGGCTGATACATATACAGTGGTCCAGGTCCCTAAATACCATTTTTATATTTCTGTAACATATTTTTTGTACACCTGATCTTGATATGTAGTATTTATAAGTACTTTTACTTTTCAGATCATTCCAATACATTTTTACCTTATTTGGTTTTGCCAGCAAAACAGACATCAAGCACTGACAGTCGGGCACTGTACTAGTCCTACTTTATACTTTTATAGGTGTTTTCAGTTAATCTATAACAAGCTTAGAAGGTAGATATTATTTCTACTTTACAATCAAGAAGTTAAGCTCTGCAAGATTTAGAAACTTCACTAAAGTGGAGTCACTAAAGAGGCAAGGAGTACAGTGGTTATGTGCACAGACTCTGGACCCAGTCTGTTATCTATTAGTTATATCACCATTCAATAGCACAGTTATCCAAGTCTATGTCCCAACGAGTAATGCTGAAGAAGCTGAAGTTGAACGGTTTTATGAAGATCTACAAGACCTTTTAGAACTAACACCCAAAAAAGATGTCCTTTTTATTATAGGCGACTGGAATGCTAAAGTAGGAAGTCAAGAAACACCTGGAGTAACAGGCAAATTTGGCCTTGGAATACGGAATGAGGCAGGGCAAAGACTAATAAGAGTTTTGCCAAGAAAATGCACTGGTCATAGCAAACACCCTCTTTCAACAACACAGGAGAAGACTCTACATGTGGACATCACGAGATAGTCAACACTGAAATCAGACTGATTATATTCTTTGCAGCCAAAGATGGAGAAGCTCTGTACTGTCAACAAAAACAAGACTAGGAGCTGACTGTGGCTCAGATCATGAACTCCTTATTACCAAATTCAGACTTAAACTGAAGAAAGTAGGGAAAACCGCTAGACCATTCAGGTATGACCTAAATCAAATCCCTTATGATTATACAGTGGAAGTGAGAAAGAGATATAAGGGCCTAGATCTGATAGAGTGCCTGATGAACTGTGGAATGAGGTTCCTGACATTGTATGGGAGACAGGGATCAAGACCATCCCCATGGAAAAGAAA
>SJYV01004571.1:95911-109514 GCA_006410875.1 Neotragus pygmaeus | reverse complement strand
AGATGGCTGGATGGCATCACGGACTCGATGGACGCGAGTCTGAGTGAACTCCAAGAGATGGTGATGAACAGGGAGGCCTGGCAATTCATTGGGTCGCAAAGAGTTGGACACGACTGAGCGACTGAACTGAACTGAACTGATATCACCGTGGGCAGTTTCCTAAGACCTTTATGCCTCTGTTTCCTCATCATGAAACAGGAATGATAATAATTTTACCTAGTTAACAGAGTTGTTGTGAGTATTAAATAACTCTTAGAACAGTGTCTGATACATGGCTAGTGTTTAGAAGGCTAGCTATGATTATTCAGTTCAGTCGCTCAGTCGTGTGATTATTATAGGCACTAATATATTTGGATTTAAATCCTAGTCTCTGACTATAAAAACAATACAGTTAGATAAATACAGTTGTTGTCATTTCACATATCAGAAAGCTGAAGCTCAAAGAAGTAACTTAAATGACAAGATAATTGAATGAGTTCAAACTATTGTATAAGTTGAGTTAAAAAGTAGTAAACAATACTAGGAAATTGAATCCAGCATTTAGTGAAAGAATAATAATATATCAACAACCAAGTGGGCTTTATCCCAAGTATGCAACGCTGGTACATTTAGTCATTAGTGAAGTCGCTCAGTCACGTCCAACTCTTTGCAACCCCATGGACTGTAGTCTACCAGGCTCCTCCGTCCATGGGGTTTTCCAAGCAAGAATACTGGAGTGGGTTGCCATTTCCTTCCAGCTTTCAAAAATCAATGAGTAATTAGGCATATACTGATTACATCAACATACCAAGAAGCATTTGACAAAATTCAATATCCATCATGACAAAAATGCTTAAGAAACTGGGAATATATGGAAACTTCCTCAGTCTTATAAAGGACATTTACAGAGAACCTACAGCTTATATCATATTTAATGGTAAAAGACTGAATGCTTTCCTCTTAACATCAAGCACCAGGCAAAGATGTCTGCTCTCTATGTATCTGTTAACCATATAATTTGTCCCTTATTTCTGATTATAAAAATATTTTGTGGATAATTCTTAAAGTTGATAAAATGCCAAAGAATAAAAATCACCTATAAATCCACAAAAGAGATCTAGATATATGTATGTGTTATAAAATCGGCACCATGGCTAAGTGGCTAAGTCACTTCAGTCGTGTCTGACTCTGTGTGACCCCATAGACAGCAGCCCACCAGGCTCCCCATCCCTGGAATTTTCCAGGCAAGAACACTGGAGTGGGTTGCCTTTTCCCTCTCCAATGCATGAAAGTGAAAAGTGAAAGGGAAGTCACTCAGTCATATCCAACTCCTTGTGACCCCATGGACTGCAGCCTACCATAGGATTTGCCAGGCAAGAGCACTGGAGTGGGGTCCCATCACCTTCTCCAAATTAGAACCATGCTATTTTATAAATTTTCTTTTTAACTTATCCACACATTATAAACATCTTCCCATTCATCAGTATTTTTCCATTATTTCTAGTAGCCAGATAGCTTGCCTTTGAATGGATTGTTTCATGATTTGTCTAAATAACCTCTGTTGTTTGAAATCCAGGTTTTTCCCATGAAAAAATAACACTGCTACTAATGGGATTTTACTTGATTCATCCTCATTAACATCCTTGTAGTTTCGAAGCTATGGAACACTTTCCCCATCGTGATTTTCCCTTTGTTGGTAGGGGGGAAACGGCTCTTTCATTGTCTTTTACTGATTGTGCTTCTTGTTTTTGACCTTTTGTCAAAAGTCATAGTGCTGTGCTATCCAATATGATACTTAATAGCCCTATATGGATACTTAAGTTTACATTAAATGATATAAATTTAAAATTAAGTTTCTCACTTACTCTAAACCCATTTCAAGTGCTCAGTTGCCACATGCAGGTAATGGTTCCTGTATTTGACAGCATAGATATACGGTATTTTTTGGTCATCACACAAGTTCTGTTGGATAGTTCTGCTGTTAAGTATTTGCAGTTTCAAGGAACAAAATAACTCACCCGGCGAAGCTCAAAACCAAGGGGTTTATGCTGAAAAACTATTAAGAAAATGACAAGGAATGGAACTGCTTGAGGGGAGCTAGGCTGAACCACCACAGGTGCTGGGGAGCTGCTCTCTTCTCTTCCTCTGGGGCCCAGGAGCCCTTCTCTGGGCTCTCACTTCACATCTGCCCCATCCTCCTCTATGTAGAGCAGCTTTTCCTCTGCCCTGCTCTAACTTCTGCCTGGACGCGGTTCTGATTTACCATGATGGGACTTAGTCTGAACTCTCTATGACTTCTTAACTCTCATCATATCATCTGATTGCATTCCTTAAACCCCTTGGCCTACATTCTGTAGACATCTGATTGGCTCAACCCACATAGATCAATTCCTTCTCCACTGCAAATTGTATATCCCCCATTTTTTTTTCCAGCTTAACAGAGGTATAATTGACATATGGAGCAAATGGAACTCTCATACATTGCTAGTGGGACTGCAAAATGATACAGCCACTCTGGAAGACAATTTGGCAGTTTCTTAAAAAGTCAAACATACACCATGCATATGACCTAGTATTTTACCTAGAGAAATAAACTTATGTTCACACAAAAACCTATGCCCAGACATTTGTGGTAGCATTGTTTATAATCACCAAAGTCTTGAAAGAACCAGTGTCTTTCAGTGGGTGAATGACTAAACCAGTTGTGGTATATCCACTCAATGGAATGCAATTCAGTGAATAAAAGAACATACATTTTTATGCATGCAACAAAGGGGATGACTCTCAAATGCAGGGTGTTAGGTAAAAGAAGCCAGTCTCACAATTTCATATCCATGACATTCTGGAAAAGACAAATTATGGGAATAGATCAGATCAGCAAGAGTTAAAGGGAAGAGGAAGATAGGAGTGAGTGTTGGAATTGTTCTATTTCCTGTTTGTATAGGTGGTAACAAGATGCTACATGCTTATGTTAAAACTCATATAACTTAAGCCTAAAAAATGAATTCTATTGTATGTAAATTTTTTAATAAAAATACTTCTCACCTCATATGCACTTGTTAAAGCTCATTTAAATGATACACTTAAGTTTTGTGCATTTCACCATGTCTAAATTTTGCATCACCTAAAAATAAATACTGTAAGCAAACAAAAAAGTGGAGGATGAAAGAGAAACACTTAGGGATTCTAATTAGAAAAAGTATACCCTAAGTATGAAAATTAATTGAATTTATTATAGTAAGGGTCTATTTATCTTCCTTTTTAGCAGATAACTGTGTTGTCTGTTTTCTTGACAATGTATTGTTGATTCACTGATTGTTACCTAATAACTGGATAATTTCTAGCCACAAGCTAGATAAGAGCTCTTTGTCATCTGTTTTTCTACCACATCAATTCAGATTCATCCTCTCTCTTGTCTTTGCTTTTACTCACAGTTCTCCCACATGTTGACAAAGGGGAAAAAATCAAGTAGGGGAAAAATCTGTTTGGAGTGTACTCTATGAATCTATTACACTTAAGATTTAATTGTAAATTATTTCTTGACTAGCAGAAGCAATTCACATTGTATTGGTGTGACCACCTATGAACATTTTTAAATAACAAACTAGCAAGGGCTTTATCTTAAACATTATAGATTTGCAATTCTTTGAATATATTTTAGCACTTTGCTGTGGGTGACAATAGATGATGTCAGATTAAATTGATATCCTCTCAATGTTTGTGTCTGGTGCATGTGCAATTTCTTCTGTACCAGAGACCCTTTCAGAGGCATTCTGTCAATACAACTACCTGACAGCCATTTGTATTTGTAAACTGTGCATTTGGCACCTGCTGGCCTCTGTTGCATTGGAGCTAGTGGGGAGCCAAAATGGGTGTACAATGAAGTTATAGGCTGTTAATCTCAGTGGGAGTTATTGAAGAGAAGAAACAGCACTTGCAGGACCTCAGGAGAGGATAAAAAGAAAAACTGGTAATATTAACACAAGCCAGGTATGCTACCAAAACAGTCATTTAAAAAATCAGTTCTACTGAAGGAAATAAAATGCTTGTAGACCTGCATTTTAATTCATGCAATGTTTTGGGGGGAGGGGGAGAAACGGGTTTCTATTTAAAAATATAATGAATTTTAATTGATCTCAGTAGAGGCCAGATCTCTACCAGGATCTCAGCAGAGGACAAACAATTCATATGAGCAGAAATATAAATTAAAACAATGGAAAAAATGCTTAATTTCTGAAGAGATGGAAATCAAAATGCTAGTGTCTTTTACTTATCAAATTAGCAAAACGAATTTTAGTATTAAAGACAAAAGTGCTGGCAAGATCTCAGAGAACAAACAGGTAGACAAGCAGTAGTCAATATTGATATTCTGTAACCATAATTTGCCCACTTTAAGTTCTTACACATTAACTCATCACTCCTTCTTTATCAGATACAACTCAGGGAAGTAATTGTGAAGGAAAAGGCTGGTACTATGTAAATCTGCTTAGCTTTATACTGGTCTGTTTTGCTGCAGTGCATGTTTCTGTCCTGCAGATGTGCTCATACCATAATGGGTAATTACAGGAATGTCATCAAATATACAGTGAGTTATATAGTTGGAGGGCACCACTGACTCAATGGACGTGAGTTTGAGCAAGCTCCGGGAGTTAGTGATGGACAGGGAAGCCTGGCATGCTGCTGTCCTTGGGGTCACAAAGAGTTGGACACGACTAAGTGACTGAACTGACCTGATGTTGGTTCATGTTATTTTCCTCAGAATAGTTTGAAGCCACTAAGGAAAGCTTTTTCACCATAAAAGACAATGCCTTTGTCTTTGTGACGCATGAAGACATTAAAAAAAAAAAAGGCCACTGGCCTTGAGAAGTGCTTTCCTTTTCACAATGTTAAGGTAGCCGATGAAACTGCCTGTGTGGTTTAAGCTGTGAAGAAAGTTCTCCCTCTAAGAAAAAACATGAAAGAGCTGCACCCTGGTTTAGATTATTTTGATAAAATTTGTTATGCTGGCAGTGAATGCCCTGTATCTCAAAAAAGACTGCTAAGCTTCAGGTTAAAGTGTCATCTGGCTGACACAGAGATCAAATGCTGGAGGAGGCTGAAGGGCACTAATATTTTTTAGGCTCTTAGTAGTAATCTGGTTACAAACCTATGTAACAAGCTATGACTTGTAACCAGTTTATTTTTTTTCTATTTCATAGTCTTTGTCTCATTTCCTTTGTCATGAACGTGTAGAATGGTGGAGAAGCCTTACATATTTGGAAGCACCATGTCATTCTGAAGTGCTCACATCAGTCTGTTTTCTGTGTGATTCTCTTTATTTCCCATGGCTTTCCTTCCAAATACTTTGCCAAATGAATATGGAGCTTTGTAATATAATCTTCCTTCAATTAATTCAGGACAGACCTACATAGTTTTAAGTGATTAGTCCCTATATTATTTTTCCCTTGAGCTCCTATTATTTTTAGTGTAATTTTGCAGAACATAAGATTTTGCAGTTATATATATTAAGGAAAATTTATAAATGCCCAACATAAGGGAATAAGCCTTAGGACACCATCTTGATTCTGAAGCATTTGTTCCAGTAAGTGTAGAAAATTTTCTGTAAAACAAGTGCAAGCATTGGAACACACAGTTGAGTACTAGACATCATGATTTACAACTGTGTGAAAATGTTTGAGATGTACCTAGACTGTTTGTTACTAGTTATAGTGAGTTGGTGGGATTGTAGCTAAGTTTTTTAAAAAATTATTTTTAATGTTGTGAAGTTGGTAAAATAGAAATAAGTCCATCTAAATAATTTAAGCTAAATTTTTGTTTTATTTTGGTTTTAGAATTCCTGGAAAACTCAAACAGTTTGTATTTGACTTACATTCTGGAAAACTACACAGAGAATTCCATCATGGTCCTGACCCAACTGATACTGCCCCAGGAGAGGTAGGACTCTTGTTTGTTTCTCAGTGGGAAGTCTTTTTTTTTCTTTTTCAATTAGTCTTGAAGCTCTTGCATAAGCTTGAGTTTCCAGTCCTGAATATTTTTATTAAAAAAATTCTAAACAAACTAGATAATATACAAATTATGTTCATTTAAAAATTTTAAACCTTCAGAAAAGTTGTAAGAATATTACAGTATACTTCCTTGATCATATAAACAAAGTTGTCTGGTAAGTCCTTGGTGGAAAATGGCCATAAAAGGGTTAAATACAGTTAGTCTCATATAGAAGTAAGAGGTAGGTATTAGAAGCAGGTAGACTAGCAAAGAAATCAGTGTATTGCATTAATTGCTTAAGCCTTCCTCTATGGCTGAGAGTGACCACCACACTATAAAGAAAATAATGATTTGATATCTTAAGAGCCTGCATCACCATGGTATTCATAATGCTCACAACTTAACAGTTTAATGCAGCTTTTCCGCTTGAGATGTAGAATGCTTGACAACTGTTTACCAATACAATTTAATATTTGCTTGATTATACAGATACATATTTTTAACCTGAGAGTTTTCTTCTGTTCCAAGTTACTTTGTAAATTCTGTATAAGTACCTGCTTTGTTAAACACCCCTAAATTTGCATTTTGATGCATTATTGATTTATATCATGTCTGTTACTATTATACTGAGAGGGGATGATATATACCAGAGATGATATATACCAAAACACTTACTGCATATGCCCAGAATGTCAATACACTGTTTTTGCCAAGTATTAAAGAAAAATAAAAACTAAGTGAATTTTTAAAAGAGTCAAATTAAGTTCAGAGTTACCAGTTACTTTTGGGAATCTGACAACATGCTTTTTTCCTTGCAATCTGAGATCAGATTTTCTTTGATAATTAAGCAACTATAGATGTAGGAAAACTTTGTTGGCAGTAACCCAAAGTAGGCCTGCTTAGTATTTTATCAGAGTAAGAAAAGATGTGGCTTGCCATTATTGGATTATCCTGATTTGTTTCAATTTCTATATTACTCAACTTCTTGTATTTATTTATCTTTGCATACTAATACATAGTAGACACCAAATACATGTTCATTTCATAGTAATATAGCTTCAGATTAATTAAACCAAACATATCTCAGCAAAAAATAACAAATGTATTAGGGAAAGGGAATGTGACTAAGTATAAAAAGTAAAGTCTGTGGATACATTGCTTCCCATATGCCTTTTTATTTATATATATATAAAATGTACTACACGTACTATGTGCCTGTATAAACTACAGGGAATATTAAAACAATGATAATCACGTTTACTCTTGAGGAGCTCACAATGTAAAGGATAGACTGCACTGTCCTTTTGAAATTCTTCTACGTCATTCTTAAATTTCCACTGGCTATTTTTACGTACTGTTGGTATACAAGTAAAATACTACAGAAATTTCTTAAGAATACTGAAATGTTTTTCTTCCTTACGTCAACTAGGTTTTTGTAATTGCTGACGTCCAGATCTCTATCTGCAGAATTGTTCAGTTGCTAAGTTGTGTCCAACTCTTTTGCAACGCCATGGACTGTTGCCTGCCAGGCTACAGGTGCCTTTAATAATCTTAGCAGTCATTTGTAAAATGGAAGGGTTTTGGCCAGCTTAGGATTTTACTGCCTCTATAGAATATTCTAGGAAAGCACCCAGGTGTCAGATGTTTTGCTTCTCCACCACACCTCAGTAACTGTCATCAGATCAATGGTTAATGGCTCTGTGGTAGCCCTGCCTTGGAGAATCTGAGTAAGGACATTTCAAACAGGGAAAGCAAGATTTCAAACTCAACTCTTGTCTTTGGCATATAGTAGTTATAGTTTATTGATTATTAATAAATAATTATAGGGCAATTACCATGCATCTAATACTCTAATATTAAAATATAACTATAAAATATATTGATATAAAAATGTTTTATTCTTTCCCATGTAGGAAGTCCAGGATGTAGCAAGCAGTCCACCTGAGAGCTCCTTCCAGAAACTAGCACCCAGTGAATATAGGTATACTCTATTGAGGGATCGAGATGAGCTTTAAAAACTTGGAAAAACAATTTGCAAGCCTTTCAAACAGCAGCATCAACTTACATGGTGGAAATAGTAAACCTATATTTTCATAATTCTATGTGTATTTTTATTTTGAATAAACTGAAAGAAGTTTTGGGTTTTTTAATTTTTTCTCTCCCCGACTCAAAATGTATTGTCATTTAATATAGCCTCTTTTAAAAAAATCTGCTAGGGTTATAAATAAATAAAAATCAGAGGCCTATCTTTACTTTAAATCTGTCCTGTAAAATTTTTATACATCAAGTGAAAGGTGAGACTGCCAGATATATACCATTAACTTGCACTACTAGGCTAGGGAGGACTTAAGAGATGTTTCCTGTATAGTATGTGTTTTTCATTCTTTTCTCTATATATGATCAACTCTGTTGGTATTTTTAGTTCTCACAGTTCTCAAACCTAAAGGGGTATACATTCTGGATGGCTGGGGGGAGGGGGAATAAATTAAAATTTTCACACTGTGTACTGTGTTTTACTGATTAGTTGGATATTGCTTATGAAAATTCCATAGTGGTATTTTTTGGATTCTTAATGTGCAACTTAAACATACTATGAAGAGGAGGAGAGCCATAAGCCAGAACATTTGGCAGGAACTGTCCTTATAAATTAAGAAAAATGAAAAGTGTTATTAAATTTCTATGTGTTTGTCTAACAAAGTGGCATATGGGTGGCATTTAAAACTTTGAATTATACCTAAATCTGAGGAAAAGGAGATACTAGTGGAACAGATCACCAGTATTCAACTAGATTACTTTTAAGGTTCTTCCTATCATGACACTTTTAAATTTCCAAAGAGAAAAACCAACAGAGAAAATGTATTTGAGTAATTCTGACCTTCTTTCATCATGTAGTCTTGTTCTAGCTGTAGAGATCAAAAGCAAAGACAATAAGGCATATTTCTTTTTTCATTGTAAAACTTAAGGAGGACCCTACGTCCTCTAGATTCCCTGATTTCCCAGGCCTGCAGCGTTCAGTCAAATGGGTCCCTGTGCCAGGCCTCAGTACTGCCAGGGAGCAAAACCAGAGGGAGAAAACCCTCGGTGTCATATCAGGAAGCCCAATGCCAGAGGACACGTTCAAAATTGGCTTTCCTCTGGGCCTGGGTTGGTGCTATAGGCCAAGAGTCATTTTATACTTGGAGTCTAAGTCAATCCCAGTTTGGGGAAAGACTATTTTTAAGCTTAAAAGGCTGACATGTGCCATTATATGTAGTATGTAATATATATAACATCTTTCAGTTCTTTTAAATATTTATAATAGATATTTAATTATTGTTATTTTAAAAAATCAGTCTAAAATTCTTTGTTATGCATGACTTACCCATCATTTCATTTAGACTAATAAATGTTAATAAGGTAGTATGGGGCATGTTTAATAGAAAATGCTAGAAAAGCAGGACAGAGCTTCCTAAAGTTTGGGCCTTAGTTCTGTTCTCTCCATTGTTTTTAATCAGTAACTTTGAAATCAGAGCTACAATCTTCAAGTCAGAAGATGGACCAAATGTGAGGTGTCAGAATGAAAACTTAGAAACATTAAACAAGCAAGTATACAAAACCAAAAGCAGCATTTGCAATTGACTGAAATAAATTTGTAATCCTTTGACTTTTAAAAAATAGTAAACAGAAGATTACACTTAAGAATTGGGTTGCATAGAATTGGTTTGAGAGTAGTCATGATAAAGGCCCTGAAGAACACATCTTCAGTGTGATCCAAGTGGCTTGTTAAAGTGGATTTGAGGCTTTATTTAGCATTTATGCATATGGGGCTCATTAGACTGTAGCCCTGCCACTGTCACTGTCTTCTCCAGAGTGTGAAGCCACTGAGGGCATGCAAGGATACTAAATTTTATGCCTGTATCGGGACAATAAACATCAATAAATGTTTACTGAATGAATGAGATATGCAGTGACGTTGGGTAATTTTTATACCTGAAATGCTCAGCACTCATCACGATTTGGTGCCCAGTTTTGTAAAGTCACTAACAAGCTCAAGTGCAAAATAGCAGAAATGTGTTACAGAAAGTAAGTTCTTGCCACAGGGATAGTGCACGGTTGGGGTGGGGAAGAGGCCTGTGGCTAGGACAATGGGAAAGTAAATTGGAGCTGATTGTTGTAGGGCCTTGTATGCCAATCTAAGCAAGAGATTTTTACTGTATCTTATAGCCAGTAGAGATCCATCAATAAGTTTAAGCAAGTCAGTATGTTCATAACACTGTAGCAGAGGTCTCAAGATAATTAAATGAGTTCAGTGGAGGAGAAAGAAAGGCAGAGCTAAGACAGGGACAGCAGAGATGGAGAGAAACAAATACAAGAGGTCCCATAGGCATCTGTCACCAGCTGGATGTAGAGAGAACTTCAGGAATCTAGAACTTACGATTTAGACTTCTCTGAACCTCAGTGAATCAGAGGATATCCAATCTACTCCAGGCCTCAGGCTCCTCAGCTGTGAAAGAAAGGATGCTAGGCTAGACTGAAGAACTCAGTCAAGTTGCAAAACCAAAATTAAAAGCAGGCCCTACTTCTTGTCAGCCCACTACCTTTTCCAGTTGTTGTTTTTAATAGTTACAGTAGTGAGGGGGACCATAAAAGGCTGAACTTACTTTAGATGAAATTCTGAACATTTTTTAAAAGTTAAATGAACCTAGAGAAGAAGGCAGAGAATGAGTGACTAAAGCATCTCATGGAGAGCTCTCTGATGAAGTGAACTTGTCAAAGATTACATACAAAAGAAGGAAAAACTGGCATGACAAGGCCCGAAAAGAGCAAAGTGAAATATAAAAAAAAAGTGTTAGATATGTTAAAGCTCAGAATAAGCTTAAATGTACAGAAAACACTAACACTGCCAAAAAATATTTTAAAACCTGAATCACAGCAAAAAGAAAAACAGATAAAGGAGTATACTGGATCAACAATCAGGAAAAACAGTAACTCACTTTTTTTCCTCTGACAAAGAGACCTAGTCTGCTTGGACAAAAAATGACATAAGCAAAACTGCAAAAATAGGAAGTAAAAATTTTGCCACCTTGAATAGTTTTAGGGCTCTTAGGCCCAAACTCCAGTATCACAGACAGCTGCTGGATATTCCAAATGCTTTCTGTCAGCAACTGCTGGGAATTTTTAAGAAACCATGGAGATCATAAGGTAACAGAAGACTAGAAATGGACAAACATTTTTCCAGTTTTCAAAACCATTAGTTAGTACTTTATAGTTGGGGGGATGATTAAACAACTGTAAAGAATAATCAGTTTTAAGCCCAATATTTAAAGACCCTGAAGACAGTAAGTTGTTTTAGAACTTAAATTGTCTTATGCTGATTATAACTGTTTTATGTGTTCATTAAAACAGGTTGGATAGGACTGCTGCTTGGCAACTGTTTTTTAGCTGTGTTTGAATTTTTGTATGTATTTCCAAGTAATAAAACTATATTTCTAAAATATTTCTATATTTGAGACTTATTTGTCATGAATATTTGACTCAAAATTCAGATGACCAGAGTCACAAGATGTTCCAGTTTTACAGTTATTTTTTAGATTATTTAATTGTACCTGACTCAGCATGGGAAGCTGTATGAATCCATGTGCTGGTAACAGACCTAGCCTTTAGCTAAAGAATCAAAGCTCCCTCTTGCAGAGCACACTGGGGAAGGGCCAGCCTGCCTTTAGAGAATAGGTTTTGGAGACACTGGAAGAGGAAGAGTGCAGCTTGCAAATTGGGCTCCAAAAGTGCTCCCTTTACTCCCTCCCTCCCTTTCCCCACCTCGCCTAATAAATCCTATCCATCCTTCAATGCCCAGAACCATTACCACCTGTTGTGGTCCCACAGCCCTTTATCCAAGTGTTTTAGAATACCCAGTCTCAAAGAAGTTGGAAGTATATGTATCCCTTTTCCTGATCACGATGTGAAAGCTGGCTCTGGAAGCACTAACTGCTCCATCTTTGATTCCCAGGCACCCTAGAGCACTGTTACGAGATTACTATGTGATGGGGAAAAAAAAAGTCAAATTACATAATGAATGAATAAGGGACAACAAAGCATCCCCATAACTGGAATGGACTTGGTTACATCATCTGTGAATCCCAATTATCTGAAAGCTCACATTTCATCCTATATCCTAAACTGATTATAGAGTCTTAAGAATTTTATTCTAGAAGGGATTAAAATCTTACACCAACCCACAGATACATAACTTTCAGAATGACACTGGAGTGCCCGTTTGGGCAGTGTAGAGTCCTGCAGAAACTTTCCCATGAACATGACACATTTTCTGTGAGGTGGATTTGATCCCTTCTCAGTCACTCTTGTGGAAGGACAGACTAGAGTGAATTGACAAAATACCACGTGGTTTACAAAACATACACATACCATGTCGCAAGAATTAATCTACTGTTTTCCTCTATTTCTTTGCATTGATCGCTGAGGAAGCCTTTCTTATCTCTTCTTGCTATTCTTTGGAACTCTGCATTCAGATGATTTTCTCTTTGCTTTTCGCTTCTCTTTTCATAGCTATTTGTAAGGCCTCCTTGGACAGCCATTTTGCTTTTTTTGCATTTCTTTTCCATGGGGATGGTCTTCATCCCTGTCTCCTGTACAACATCACGAACCTCCCTCCATAGTTCATCAGGCACTCTATCTATCAGATCTAGTACCTTAAATCTATTTCTCACTTCCACTGTATGATCATAAGGGATTTGATTTAGGTCATACCTGAATGGTATAGTGGTTTTCCCTACTTTCTTCAATTTCAGTCTGAATTTGGCAATAAGGAGTTCATGATCTGAGCCACAGTCAGCTCTCGGTCTTGTATTTGCTGACTGTATAGAGCTTCTCCATCTTTGGCTGCAAAGAATAGAATCAGTCTGATTTCGGTGTTGACCGTCTGGTGATGTCCATGTGTAGAGTCTTCTCTTCTGTTGTTGGAAGAGGGTGTGTGGCTAGGATCAGTGCGTTCTCTTGGCAAAACAGAAGAACTATACAAAAAAGATCTTCACGACCAAGATAATCATGATGGTGTGATCACTGACCTAGACCCAGACATCCTGGAATTTCAAGTGGGCCTTAGAAAGTATCACTATGAACAAAGCTAGTGGAGGTGATGAAATTCCACTTGAGCTCTTTCAAATCCTGAAAGGTGGTACTGTCAAAGTGCTGCACTCAATATGCCAGCAAATTTGGAAAACTCAGCAGTGGCCACAGGACTGGAAAAGGTCAGTTTTCATTCCAATTCCAAAGAAAGGCAATGCCAAAGAATGCTCAAACTACTGCACAACTGCACTCATCTCACATGCTAGTAAAGTAATGCTCAAAATTCTCCAAGCCAGGCTTCAGCAATACATAAACCGTGAACTCCGTGATGTTCAAGCTGGTTTTAGAAAAGGCAGAAGAAACAGAGATTAAATTGCCAACATCCGTTGGATCATGGAAAAAGCAACAAGAGTTCCAGAAAAACATCTGCTTTGCTTTATTGACTGTGCCAAAGCCTTCGACTGTGTGGATCACAATAAACTGTGAAAAATTCTGAAAGAGAGGAGAATACCAGAGCACCTGACCTGCCTCTTGAGAAATCTGTATGCAGGTCAGGAAGCAACAGTTAGAACTGGAC
>SJYV01004571.1:15994-95677 GCA_006410875.1 Neotragus pygmaeus | reverse complement strand
AAAAAAAAAAACAGAGAAAAAGAAGCCACAAACGCATTTTACCCCATCCTAATCATTACCCTAACCTACTCCCAAAAGATTCCTAAGTGTTATTTGCTCAGTGGACTCTCTGTGACCCCATGGACTGGGACTCACCAGGCTCTTCTGTCCATGGGATTCTCTAGGCAAGAATACTGGAGCTGGTTGCCATTTCCTTCCCCAAAAGGACTCCCATTCTGATTGCAAATGTCATATTAGTTTTTCCTGTTTTAAAAATTTATATAAATGAGGTTTTGCAATTTTTGTTTATAGCCATTTTACTTTGTCACAAAATTATATTTAATATTTCATTCATTCCATTATGGGTAGAGATAATTCATTTTCATTATGGTATACTGTTCATTTTATAAAACTACCAAAATTTACCCATTCAACTCTTACTGCCAGTGTGGGGCTATTAAAAATAACCCTATTAATATTTTTCCTATTGTGTTTTATTACACACATGTACATAATTTTGTTGGGTATAAATTTTGGCTTTAAATTGCTACAGTAAATACTATGAAATGTCCAATATTAGTAGGGACTAGATTTTTCTAAGTATTTTTCCAATTTATTCTCCCACAGGAGTATATTAGAAGGGATAACACTGAACATTTCTGCCAATAACTGATATTGTCTGTTTTGTTTTTTTTAAGATCATTGTTATTATTTTGTGGTAACTCAAAGGATTTAATTTTAATTTCTCTGACTGAAGCATCATTTCATATAATTTAGCCATTTGAATATCTTCTTGGAAAATGCCTCTTTATATTTCTTGTCCATTTTAATCATGAATTGATGATTTGCTTGTTAGACTGATTGTTTACTTCACGTTTCTTATTGATTTGGAGGAGTCCTTAAGAAGACTTGTGCTTTTTCAAATTAGTATTATTTCTGCCCAGTATATTATTTAGCAATATATTCTTATACTGTTATGTTTTTATAATTAGAAATTCCCATGTTAATAGAATTAGAAGTAGAAGTCAAAATATTTTTAAATAGATATATTCAGTTAATACAGCACTATTATTAAAATTTATCTTTTTCTTTGCTGTAGTACATTTTTACTGGGAATCAATTTTCCATGAATGTATGTTTCTGTTCTATTAGTTTATTTTTCCATCTCTGTGTCAGTACCACATCACTTTAATCTCTGTATTAAAAACAAAGTGCTAGGTATATTAAATTTGTATTTATTTATAAAGCTGATAAAATTTAAGGTGAAGGTAATTTCCTAACTGGTCAAAATATTAGGTACACATTCATTTGATTCCTTAGGGGAAACTACAAAGTTGCATTTTAAAGAATTATTTGAATGTAAGCAATTTTCTAGGTTAAACTACAAAAAGCAGTTTAATCCCTTAATAGGCCAGAGAATCAGGTTCTGTCACTAATGCAAATATGAGTTACACAAAGCAACACATTTTCTATGCGAATGCTTCAGTGAGATGCCCTTTTGAGATAAGCCTGCAGACAGAAGAACTCTAAAATAACTTTGGATATCCATAAAAATAAGTCTTTCCGTTCTGTTTTTTTTCAAGATCAGCTAGGTTATGTGTGAACCTTTGCATTTCACACACACAGAGACATAGACACAGGCTCATATAAACACATATACTACATAAGATTTTGCTGGAATATGATTAAAATGTTGATTAATGTAAAAATATTTTGAGAAAAATATATGGAGAATACATTCTCTGTGTATTTACCTTATAATATCAAGTCCTCAAATATATACATAGAGTAGAGTGAACCTAGAGTGTACTAAAAATAGTACACTTCTTCACTTTCTCTATTATATTCACAATTCTATTTCTAGAACTTATATTTATGGACCATAAAGATGGCTGAGCTCCAAAGAATCGATGCTTTCTACTTGTGGTGCTGGAGAAGACTCCTGAGATTTCATGGACAGCAAGGAGAGCAAACCAGTCGATCCTAAAGAAAATCACCCCTGAATATTCATTGGATAACTGATGTAAATTTGGAAAACTTGGCAGTGGCCACAATTTTCATTCCAATCCCAAAGAAAGGCAATGTCAAAGAATGCTCAAACTACCACGCAATTGCACTCATCTTACACACTAGTAAAGTAATGTATAAAATTCTCCAAGCCAGGCTTCAGCAATATGTGAACTGTGAACTCCCTGATGTTCAAGCTGGTTTTAGNGTCTAAATAACTCAGTAAAAGCATGAGCCTACTGACCATGCAGAAGTCTTTTGAGAAATGACCTTTAAGCAATAAAATCCAAAAGCAAAGTAGTCTGTGAGCAGCATGCTTACAAGTAGACTTATAAGTGAAATCACAGCTTACACCATAACAGAAAGTGTAGAAAGGTAGGCTAGAGAGATAGGTCATAATTTTGAGATCTGTCTTGATAATATCTAACAGGCTTTGAGCACTTAGTATATACTAGGCACTGAGGTCAAATGCTTTACACACATTATATCATTTAATTCTCACAACAGTTCTAAGAGGTAAGAGTTGTCATTAAAACCCATTTTACAGTTAAGTCAATAGGCTTAGAACTCCCATCGTTTGGTCAATATTACAAAGCTGGTAAGAATGCAGCTAAGAATCTAACTGGTTTTGTCTGATCCCTATTAGGAAGCTTTAATAGTTCTGTCCTATTAAAGTTTGGATGTTTCTTCTACTTTTTGGGCTTCCCTGGTGGCTCAGATGGAAAGAATCCACCTGCAATGCGGGAGACCTGGGTTTGATCCCTGGGTTGGGAAGATCCCCTGGAGAAGGGCATGGCAACCCACTCCAGGATTCTTGCCTGGAGAATCCTCATGGACTGAGGAGCCTGGTGGGCTACAGTCCGTGGGGTCACAGAATCGGACATGACTGAGAGACTAAGTTACTTTTTAGTGTAACTCAGAATGTTTTGATTTTAGTTTAGAGGTGGGACTTCTCTGGTGGTCTAGTGGCTCAGACTCCATGCTCCCAATGCAGGGGGTCTGAGTTTAATACCTGGTCACAGGGAACTAGATCCTGCGTGCTGCAACTAAAGATCCTGCATGTGCAATGAAGATGAAAGATCCCACATGCTGCAACTAAGACTTTATGCTGCCAAATGCATAAATTAAAAAAAATGTTTAGAGATAAAATCAATACAATTGGACACAATTTGGAAAAATTACACTATGACTCAATGGCACAAATAGAGATATTCAATAGTAGTAAAAGTAAATTGCCACTCTTTCCACTGAGAGGTGAAGTTTATGTTCTCACGTCTCCAATCTGAACTAGCCCTGTGGCTTTCTTAATGAATCAAATGCAGTGGAAGTCACACTGTAGAACCTCCAAGTCTGGGCCTTATGAGGTTGGCAGATTCCACTTTGCTTTTAGAATATATCCTCTCAGAAACCATTGGCCCTTTAAGAAGTCTGACCGTCTTAAGCCCATGATGCTGTGCGGAAAGTCAAGCTACATGAAGAGAGAGAGAGGCCAACAGAGAAGCAACGAGGAACTAGACACGAGAGTGAAGTTTTCTTGAACTTCCCCGCCCAGCCTAGCCACCAGCTGAACGCAGCCCAGGAAAGGACCCCGCCAACATCATGGAATGGAGCCACTAGTGACTCTAATGAGTCAACCTGAATTCCTAATCCATAGGATCATAAGCCAAAAAAAAAAAAAAGAAAAATGGGTGGGGGGAATGATTTCAGCATTCAATTTATGGTATTTTTTTGAGGGGGGTTATTTTGTTATGCAACAATAGACAACATAAATATACTATACTTTGTGGGGGGAAAATGTATACTCTCTTTTGGTGGGACAGAGAATAAACATTCCTACAGTTTTGAGTNTCAGCATTCAATTTATGGTATTTTTTTGAGGGGGGTTATTTTGTTATGCAACAATAGACAACATAAATATACTATACTTTGTGGGGGGAAAATGTATACTCTCTTTTGGTGGGACAGAGAATAAACATTCCTACAGTTTTGAGTCCCAGTGGCTTCTGTAGGACAGCCAAGGGGATAAACCCATTATCTCTGTGGCCCAGTGGTTAATTTCATTAGGTCTGAAGCAAGCAGCATTTCCAAGAAGAAAAACTCAGCAGAGAAGCCCTTCATAGTTTAGAACTACATTTTCTTCTGTGTATGCTGTATATTATCATAGTGATGCATCTGTGTAATCATTATCCACTTTTTTAATAGTTGGAACTCATCCTTGATAGGTCCTTTTTGCTTTTTTCTTTATATTATATATACCATCTATCTTGATTTAGAGACCATCTGAGGCAGGTTATAGTGAGAAACAACAGAATTAAAAGAAAAACACCAGCTCAAAACCAACTTCAGCAACTGAGAAGTCATTTCTGAAGATTTGTCTAATTTTTTCACTGAAATTTACCTTTAAATTTAGCTTTGAGTTTCCTGGCAACTGAGGCAAACCTGTGGGATTATATCATGCTAACTGTGATTTGTTTCAGAAAAGAAGAATCTTTCGCCTACTGCTAAATTATAAGGGCAATTTATTATGTGGATCTCTTCACAGGGAACAGTAAATGATAGGAAAAAAAAAAACTAGCTTCCAAAGAAATGTCATTTAGAATACAAATATGTCTCAGACACGGAGTGTTCACATATGCCTCCATGTAAAACAAAGCAAAATTAAATATAAAGGACTTTTCATTTCAATAGAGGTTTTAAGATTAACTCCTCTCTCCCATTATCAGAATTTCATAATATCCTATCTGTTTGTTTCAATTTATTTTTGAATAAATAAATTGGATTTATTGATAACCCTCCCAGTCCCAAGGATTTATTGATAACCCTCCCAGTGCCAAGCCCTGAGGGTATAACTGGAAGCAAAAGAGAGAGAAGGTCCTTGTCCTCATAGAGATCATAGTTCAGGAAAGTGAAAGTGAAAGTAAAGTCGCTCAGTCTTTTGTGACCCCATGGACTGTAACCTACGAGGTTCCTCCATCCATGGAATTTTCCAGGCAAGAGTACTGGAATGGGTTGCCGTTTTCTTCGCCAGGGGATCTTCCCAACCCAGGGATTGAACCTGGAACTCCTGCATTGCAAGCAGATGCTTTTACCCTTTGAGCCATAGTCCAGGAGGATATTAATTAATGTTAAGGATGTTAATTAAATAGCTATACCAATATGTGATTACAAATTTACAAGTGCCATAATAAAAAGTACAAGGCATTATAAAGAGCATATACCAGAGAGACGTGATCCAAGTTCCTGGGAATGGGGTAAGATGGGGAGACTGAAGGTAAATATAATTTCTTTTTTTCTTATTTTTAATTGAAGTACAGTTGGTTTACAATATTGTGTTAGTTTTAAGTGTACAGTAAAGTGATTCAGTTATATATAATNACCAGAGAGACGTGATCCAAGTTCCTGGGAATGGGGTAAGATGGGGAGACTGAAGGTAAATATAATTTCTTTTTTTCTTATTTTTAATTGAAGTACAGTTGGTTTACAATATTGTGTTAGTTTTAAGTGTACAGTAAAGTGATTCAGTTATATATAATTTTTTAGATTCTTTTCCCTTATAGATTATTATAAGATAATTGAGTTTAATTCCCTGTGCTGTATAGTAGGTACTTGTTAAAGGAAGATATAATTTTTATATCTGCATTCCTATCATAATGTCTAACATATATAGGTGCTCAATTCATGTTGGCTGTTGACGATGACAATACAAAAAACAAAATGGGGGTAGTTTCAGTGCTAATTCTGAACCTGTTATTTGAAAGATAATGACTTTAGAAAGAAAGACAATGCTAGAAATTTTCATTGTTCTGAGTTTTGGAAAAGAATAAAATACATAACGCAAGAGCTGTCAAGATATCAGATTTAAAAATTCCATCTAATTGAGATTAGGTCCAAGGGTTACTCTCAGATGACTGATTTAATGTGTTTCCTTTGTCCTAGAAGCCTAATTATTAGCAATGGCTTCTGCAACTTATTAGTGGCAAGGTGAGAAGGTGTGGGCCCTTTTACGTAGAAACTTACTAATAGACAAATAAATTAGATATGACTGCTTTGTCAAAGCTGATAAGCAAGGCCCTGTATATGTAAGTGCCAAGTCCTGGTTCTTACTATGTAACATTTAATCTTTTAGGTTAAGTGGTTAGAAGAGAAAGCAATTATATTGATATCCTTCGGAGAAATTCATTTAGAGATCATTATTGTTTAGTTGGAAGCTCTTTGATGCTGTATTAGACATCTTACAAGCCATCAAGCTCCTAAAGCTTTATTACATAACATTTAGCAGCATCTTTTTTCTCTAAATTACTACTTACTTCTACTTCTAACACATCCCCATATTTTTAAAAACATAATCTCATGTACCAGACCCCTGCATATAACCTGATACTCTCCAGTGTGATAGAGTTCTTGCAATATTTTGTTTCCTAGAATTTACAAATGATTTTGACAAAGTAAAAAAATTATACCTTAGAGCCCATCCTGTTGGGATGTTCCCTATTTCACATATAACTGAAACTTCAATGATAAAGGAAAACTTTGGTCATGGGTTGAACTGTGTCCAGCTCCCGAATTATTATATTGAAATTCTATCTTTAGAACTTCAGAATGTGAACTTATTTGGAGATAGAGTCTTTACAAAGGTTCAGTTCAGTTCAGTCGCTCAGGCGTGTCTGACTCTTCGCAACCTCATGAATCGCAGCACACCAGTCCTCCTGTCCATCACCATCTCCTGGAGTTCACTCAGACTCACGTTCATCGAGTCGTGATGCCATCCAGCCATCTCATCCTCAGTCGTCCCCNTTTGAGCATACTATCTCGGTTGGTCACAACTTTTCTTCCAAGGAGTAAGCGTCTTTTAATTTCATGGCTGCAGTCACCATCTGCAGTGATTTTGGAGCCCCCAAAATGAAGTCTGACACTGTTTCCCCATCTGTTTCCCATAAAGTGATGGGACCGGATGCCATGATCTTTGTTTTCTGCATGTTGAGCTTTAAGACAACTTTTTCGCCTTCCTCTTTCACTTTCATCAAGAGGCTCTTTAGTTATTCTTCACTTTCTGCCATAAGGGTGGTGTCTGCATATCTGAGGTTATTGAGATTTCTCCCAGGAATCTTGATTCCAGTTTATGTTTCTTCCAGCACAGCGTTTCTCATGATGTACTCTGCATATAAGTTAAATAAACAGGGTGACAGTATACAGCCTTGGCGTACTCCTTTTCCTCTTTGGAACCAGTCTGTTGTTCCGTGTCCAGTTCTAACTGTTGCTTCTTGACCTGCATACAGATTTCTCAAGAGGCAGGTTAGGTGGTCTGGTATTCCCATCTCTTTCAGAATTTTCCACAGTTTATTGTGCTCCACACAGTCAAAGGCTTTGGCATAGTCAATAAAGCAGAAATAGATGTTTTACTGGAACTCTTGCTTTTTCCATGATCCAGTGGATGTTGGCAATTTGATCTCTGGTTCCTCTGCCTTTTCTAAAACCAGCTTGAACATCAGGGATTTCACGTTTCATGTATTGCTGAAGCCTGGCTTGGAGAATTTTGAGCATTATTTTACTAGCATGTGAGATGAGTGCAATTGTGCGGTAGTTTGAGCATTCTTTGGCATTGCCTTTCTTTGGGATTGGAGTGAAAATTGACCTTTTCCAGTCCTGTGGCCACTGCTGAGTTTTCCAAATTTGCTGGCATATTGAGTGCAGCACTTTCACACCATCATCTTCCAGGATTTGAAAGAGCTCAACTGGAATTCCATCACCTCCACTAGCTTTGTTCGTAGTGATGCGCTCTAAGGCCCACTTGACTTCACATTCCAAGATGTCTGGCTCTAGATTAGTGATCACATCATCATGATTATCTGGGTCGTGAAGATCTTTTTTGTACAGTTCTTCCATGTATTCTTGCCACCTCTTCTTAATGTCTTCTGCTTCTCTTAGGTCCATACCATTTCTGTCCTTTATCGAGCCCATCTTTGCATGAAATGTTCCCTTGGTATCTCTAATTTTCTTGAAGAGATCTCTAGTCTTTCCCATTCTGTTTTTTCCCTCTATTTCGTTGCATTGATTGTTGAAGAAGGCTTTCTTATCTCTTCTTGCTATTCTTTGTAACTCTGCATTCGGATGCTTATATCTTTCCTTTTCTTCTTTGCTTTTCGCCTCTCTTCTTTTCACAGCTATTTGTAATGCCTCCCCAGACATCCATTTCACTTTCTTTGCATTTCTTTTCCATGGGGATGGTCTTGATCCCTGTCTCCTGTACAACTTGTCGATACACGATTCAAATTAAAACATGTAAAATCTTGTTCCCCTTAAAATTCTCCCATTTTTGAGATTTAAAGAAGTCTAGCAAATGGCATCTTTTAACAGACTTTCAAAAGGTTAATACATCCATAAAACCTATAGGTACATTATAACCAAAAATTCCATCACCTGCCACTATTCCTCAAAACTGACATATTATTATTATAGATTTACAAGGTTGCTTTTTTTACTGTACCATTAAACCCTCTAGACTGAGAGAGATTTCCTTTCTCCCTTATCCTAAACATATCATGCCTCGCAAATGGTATCAATAGACTATACTGCCTCAAAAAACGATGAATTCTCCCACCACGTGTCAATATTATGTAGCCAGAGCTCTCAAACCTGTGAAAAAGCAATTTCCTGACTTTCTTGTTATTCGATGATATATTGTTTTCAGCTCCTTCTATTTTAAAAACTCAACAGATGTTTGACGTCGCTCAACAACACTTAATGACACAAATTCATGTTGATAAATTATCAACCTTATATGATTTTCAAAAACTTTCAGGTGATATAAACTGGATTAGACCTTCTTTGGACATTACAAATTAAGAGCTGATTTATTTGACACTTTAAAAGGAGATCCTGATTTAAATAGCCCTCCTTCACTCTCCCAAGGGACACGAGAAAAAACTCTGCTTAGTAAAAAACGAATTGCAAAAACAATTTCTTATCCTCTGCTATTTGCAGTGTCTTTGTTTTTTCGAGAAGGAAATGGCAACCCACTCCAGAGCTCTTGCCTAGAAAATTCCACGGATGGAGGAGCCTGGTGGGCTGCAGTCCATGGGGTTGCAAAGAGTCGGACACAACCAAGCAACTTCACTTTCTTACCTCTAGAGTTATTTATACTCCCCTCTCTCCATTCCCCTACAAGACTTCTTGCCCAATAGAAACACCCAATGAAATGGATATATACCCACTTTAGAGGGACATGGTCACTTACACCCTATGTGATTTGATTGCTCTAATAATTATCTACAACAAAAAGTAAAACTAGAGCTCTAATTGGCTTTGACCCTCATAAAGTTATAGTAAATCTCAATATGAAATACAAACTTCTACTGACTTCCTCATAAAATTATAGTAAATCTCAATGTGAAACACAAACTTCTACTGACTACTGTCTTTTTAAAATAGTTGAAAAAAAAAAATCATTTCCTTATCCTTCGAACAAACTTTGAAATTTCTTCAAAAAATACTAAATTTATTATCTCTCACGTTGTCACATCATAACCTATACCTCAAGCTGATGTTTTTTACATAGATGGGACGAAAAATGCTAAAGCCCCATTCTGGTCTCTCAAAGAATATAAAGTTTTTTAATACTAAATTTCACTCTGTCCAACAAAATAAGTTATATCCTCTCATTCCTGTTATACACCTACATCCTGACCTTATTAACATAGTTTCTGGTTCTTTATATTAAGTTTTTGTATTATGATATATAAAATTTATAAAATACATAAATTCTAATCAGTCTTTTACTCAACAACTTTTTATGAAACTACAATCTCTTATTAAAAACCACACTTCCCCCATTTATATTACACATTTCCCTCACATTCTTGTCTTCCTGGCCCTATGCCTTATGACAATGAACAAGCTGATACACTTGTCTCATTTGCTACTCCTGAAAAGCAACATGATGTATTACACAGTAATGCTAGTCCATTACACCAAATTTGGAATAGTCCATACTGCCATGCTAAAACAAAACAAAACAACAACAAAAACAAACAAACAAACAAAAAAACACCACCTTTAATAATTGCCCTCCTTGTAGGCCCTTATATCTACGACCTATTACAAAAGGTATTAATCCTCAAAGATTACAACCTAAAAGTCTATGGCAAATGGATGTAATTCATTGCCCTGAACTTTCTCCCTTTTCCTTCTTACATGTCCCAATCGATACAAATTCCTCTTTTATATGGGCCACACCTCTTCAAGGTGAGGCTACACATCATGTTATAACCCATCTGTTAGCTTCTTTTGCTATAATGAAAACACCTAATTCTTCAAAAAACAGACAATGGCCCTGTTTATGTTTCTAGACAATCCAAACTACTCCTCCAATCATTTCCTATTAAACATATTACAAACATTCCTTATAATTCACAAGTACAAGACATTTTTGGAAGAGCACATCGTATAACGAAACTACAAATAAAAACAAAATTTTAAAGGGGAAATACACAGGAACATTTTTATCTTCCTTATCCAGAGCAGGCTTTACTAGATTCCAATGCAATATATTCTCTAAGCCTGTAACTATTGTTAATAAACTTTGTTTAATTTTTTTTTTTAATTTACCGCAAGGAGATATTTTGACAAAAGCAGAGAAACATTCCAAGAAACTGAAGGACACTTCTCTTCCTCTGCCCATTTGGTAGCAAGATGGGCTGACTAAACAATGGAAATCTGGAAAATTAATATTACAGGGAAAGGGGTATGCTTGTATTTCTCCAGATGGATCCAACGAAGTCAGTTGGCCCCCTCTATGGAAGATCCACCCCCGGGGAGCTACCAGCGTTCAAGACAGAGTTTCCAGTACAAGCCATGGCAGCTTTAAAGATTTCCAAGAAACGCTACACTCGAAGTCATCAAACTCATGATCTCCTTACTTGGGGACAGTTTAAAAATCTTACTAATTAAGCTGAAAATCTGGTTTCTCAACAGGAAATGCCTTGGAATCCTGAGAATATTTTTGTCACTATGCTTGTTTTGCTTGCTTTTGCTTTCCCTGCTCAGGCTGACTTGATTAATCACACTTATTGGGCTTATACACCTAACCCCCCTTTATTCCAGGTTGTAGAATGGACAGATATAGGACTGATCATAGCCACTAGTGACTCAGGATATATGCCTCCTTCTTGGAGCTTGGAGGGGCCCTCTCATCCTGAGGAAGAAGGAAGACTAATTAACATTTCTCTAGGCTATAAAATCCTTCCTTTACACATGGGCCCAGCAGAATTATGTATTAATGTTAGTCAACAAACATGGGCTTTCGTCTTGCCTCCAAAAAATAACTTCCACATATTGCTTGGACAGTTTACTGCACTGTCCTTTTATACAAACCATGTCAATACTACCAAAACTCCAAGAAAAAGAGAAAAGTTGGAATTTAAGAGGTTTGCTTATAAGGACTTTAAATATACTTCTGTTTATTGGGATAGATGTCAAGCTAAATCAGGAAAATTAATGTTTGTGGTCAATTACACCATTGTTGATTGGCAACTCCATGGTATGTGGCTATCTAACTGCTCAGATGATATTAATAGTACTATGTGTGATTATGTCGCTCAAGTAACATGGAAGATTACCAACAGTTCAATGGAACACTTCCACAACAAAGGACTCCTTGGCTGGCTTGATGGTGGAATGGCACCTCCTTGCCCTCAAATCGTCCTCAATAAACAAATTGGGCCTAAACAATGAGACACCTGGAAACTTGCTGCAAGTACTGAAAAGCTTGGAACTTGGACTGGATATTTCACAGAGACCAGTCACAGTCATAGTAACTATTCCTTCCATTATAATTATTCATATTTTATACAAGCTTGTGTTCCCCTTCCTTTTCTTATAGCCGTAGGAAACTTACTATTTAATAAGACTTTACGTTCTGTGCCTTGTACAGATTGCAAATTGTTTACTCGCCTTAAATTCTCTATTTCTCTGAAAAAGCAAACCCCTTTTGATTCTTCGATCTTGACATAATCTGTGGTTGCCAGTAGATCGCCAAAGACCCTGGGAAAAAGGTCCCACGGAAGGACCTGCCTCCCAGTTATTCACTAAATTACTCTGACGATCTAAGCAATTCATTGGATAGCAAATTCTTGGCATTTTGCGACTAACAGCCATTTGCACCACTGCCGCTGTTTCAGACGTCACTTTACAAACTTCATTTCAAACACAAAACTTTATTGAAAATTGGACTAAAGATGCTCATCCTATGTGGGCCACCCAGGCTCCAATAGATGAGAAAGTTCAGGATAAAATACAGAAATTAAAAACAGCCATCCAATGGGTTGGAGATCAATCAATAGACTTACAAAAACAAGTCTTATTAAAATGTCATTGGAATTCTACAAAATTTTCCATTGCTCCTGTTGGGTTCAACCATAGTGCTTACAATTGGGAACAAATCAAATTTCATTTACAAGATATACATAATAACGCTTCCTTAAAAGTACAATTGTTGCAAATGAAAACCTTTGACACCTTCTCTAAGAGTCTACCCTCTTCCAACAATTTGGAAACCTTAGCCAAACAGCTAGCTGATCAATTATCTGGGCTAGACCCTCAAAGACGGTTTCAAAGAATTACACATAGTATTGTATCTGGAGCTGTAACACTGATAATTATCCTGGTGATTATATTTGCAGTATATCCATGCCTTTCAACTAAAATTGTTCAAACTAAACAAACTCAATAGGTCAGGGCCCTTTTCACAAAAGTATCTACAGCCACCCCCAATTATGAAAAACTAAAAAAAGAGGGAATTGTCGGGGTACATTCAACTTTAAGGGATCCAGTATGTTTTCTTCCTTTGTGTGCCATTTCTCAAGGACTCTCTGTTCCTTATCAATTCCTGGAAAAGAGAAATGAGCAGAGCTGCATGCAGTTCTCAGGACTGAGATCATGGGAAAGAGCACCTGCTTGGACTCCCTTCAGTGAATCCCTTCAGTGACTCGCTTCAGTGACCTTTTATTTAAAGGACTATCCATTTTGAACTGTGATGTTGCAGATGACCCTTGAGAGTCCATTGGACTGCAAGGAGATCCAACCAGTCCATTCTGAAGGAGATCAGCCCCGGGATTCTTTGGAAGGAATGATGCTAAAGCTGAAACTCCAGTCCTTTCGCCACCTCATGCCAAGAGTTGACTCATTGGAAAAGACTCTGATGCTGGGAGGGATTGGGGGCAGGAGACGGGGATGACAGGGGATGAGATGGCTGGATGGCATCACTGCCTCGATGCACATGAGTCTGAGTGAACTCCGGGAGTTGGTGATGGACAGGGAGTCCTGGTGTGCTGCGATTCATGGGGTCACAAAGAGTCGGACACGACTGGGCGACTGAACTGAACTGAACTGATCCATTTTGTTGCAATGGTGGAATTCCATTCTTTTTAATGGTTGAGTAATCATTTTTTTGGAATATATATAAGCATGTGTTTCTGCAAATGAAGTATCCTTGTTTCACTCGAGACTTGGGTCCCCTGGGTCCCTCTTCTTGTCAACTCCAGTCCGCAGGTCCCTGTCTATGAACACTGTGACACTCATCCACCTCACAACTGGGAGATGTTGTATTTTTGAATCACGTCCCTACATGCAAGCCTCCTTGTCCCACCAGATTCCATACCCGAGAGCATCACCAATCCTCATCTTCCCATGTGATGGCATCATTTTGCTAATCCAAAACTTCAACAGGGCTCCCTGCCTGCAGCAGTGTTTTCCCAACTTGAACCATTCCCCAGGTCAACCACCTCGGTGGCTTTGAACATCCAAAATCCCCCTACGTATGCCTCAGCTGATGTTTCTAAAGTCACTTTACACTTAAAGCAAACAGAAACTCATATCATCACCAAAAGCAGAAAATCATAATACCTGCCATACACAGACAGCGACCCTCGACAAATCAACATAATGAAAACCAAACTGTAGCAGGAAACGAGGTAGGTGCTATGCTCCTGCTGAAGTCTCAAGTCTGCTCTGCCTTTGTCAAAAAGAGAAGCTAGAAGAAGGGATGAGGAAGGCACCTCAGCTCCAAAGTCAATGTGTCCTCAAGATGCAATCACAAGACCCTAGTGAGAGTGAGAAGGGAATTGACAGGCAATTAAATCATAATTCCATGCCTATTCATATTCACATTCCTCCTAAAGTCAACACATGCCACACTCTCCCTTCATGTCTCCTGAACCTAAACGCCACTTCCAGTGCCATTGGGAAACCTCCAGTCACCCTAAAAAGGACATCATTTCTTCCTCCATGTACTCAATATGCTGAAATGGAAACAAACAAACAAAAAAAGTTTGGTTTTCAGCTGAAGAAAATCATCTGGGAAAGAGAAAGACTCTGGAGCTGAAGGACCCTGAAAGAAGCAGAATTCTAAGGAAAGAAAGCAGAATTCTCTTTTGGAATGCCCTAAGACAGTATAAACTCCACAGAAGATGAAAACTAGAAAAGTTAGTGCCACCCAAAACAGACTGCCATGTTATCCCTCGAGAGGAAAGATTTCTACAGAAAGATCACTTACCTAGAAATGCTTTTTTTCTCTGAAGGTCTCCAAGGAATGTGGGTGCTGGGACCTCAGGGAGAGTTTCACACAGTTTCATTTCCTACAGTCATTTCTGAGGGCAGAAGAACTGCCCAAACCAAACGTATCTTCTACCCCACCCAAGGTCAGCAACAGAATCTGTCTTCTTTGATTCAAAACTCAATTAAAAAAAAATCAAATAAGGTAAATACTGATCCCTTTGGAGAAATGCCACAAAGCTGTTTCCCCAGCCATCTGTCACCTCTACTGACTGGCCCAGGGTGCCCCGAAGGATCCCTAAGGAGCCAGTTTGAAAACCACTGACTTTAACCCCTCAGGCTTTCCCTGAGGATATGGCTCCCCTCCACCCCGGCAGAACATGAGAACATTCACCCATTAGGGGGCAACATACCAGAGCCTAGGTTGGAGCCTAAGAGAAAGGAGAGGGCATCTCCTTGGAGCCCAAGAGGTCAAGGGTCTAGAAATACAGAAAGAGAGAGATGGAGGCAAGACACTGAGGGAAACAGAGCCACCCCCACCTCCCACACCCCACCCNTCCACTAGAGCTGTTGACTGATTTGGAATGTTAATGTCGGTCTGAAAGACCACAAACTTCAGCAAGCAACTTGATATGGCATAACAGAAACTCAGTTAAATTATTTGAGGATTTTTTTCTTGGACCATGGTTATAATTCTAACTTTTGTGTTAAGTAGCTTTAACCTTGGGGAAATCACTTGCCTTTGACACCTTTCATGTTTTTAAATAAATTTATTTTTGTTAATATTGCATAGATGTTTTTCTTGTCTATACCAATAATTTCTGAGGGCAGTAATATAGCATAATATATGGATCTTTTACCATTGACTGTTTATAATACCCAAGAAGTGTCTTGTAAAATGGTGTCATATTAATCAGTATAAATAGTAAGAAACTCCTGTTAGAAACATGATGTGTTGATAAAAACACAAACAAAACCTGAACTGTTTACATTAATTTAGGCTAATGGGGAAGCTTCCCTATTTTTTTATTAGGCCTCTCACTAATTAAAGTTTCAAGTACTGATAGCCACCACCATGTATACTTCATCACAAGAGAAGAAAATGCCGTTTTACAGGAGAACCATTTCCCCAAGTTCTTTTTTGTCCTTCTTCCCATAGATTTTGAATGGCAGCCATGAAGGGCAAAGGGGACCCTGAGAACAAAGAATGGCTTGGTTTGGCTTCTGTGACTTTAACTGGAGAAACATGTTGTACACAATTGTTTATATTTAAGTTTCCACAGCCTCTTGTGATTCATAGATACTTCAGTCCTTACTCCTTGCAAATTACTTTTGGCACTTATGCAGCCCACAGAAGATGGTTTTTGGATTCACAGAATTCTCCCTATACAGCACTCAGTTTCGGTATAACCTAAAATTCTTGCTCCTGGAACTCTGGCCAACACACCCATCTTCTGGGGTTTCTTAGGTTATTGGCTCCTGCACAGGTGGGTAAAAGAGCTAAATCAGCACAAGAAAATCAAAACTAAGGAAAGAAAACGTCATAAGGATAAAGGAGCATAATCTGTGACTAATAAACACTGAGGTAGCATTTTTACGTGATTAAAAGCCAATTCCAAAAGAAAAGTTTCAAAAATATTCTAAGTAATACTAGCATCACTACAGTAAGTACATGGCCTCCCAAGGGTACCATGGTAAAGGATAATAACTTGACTCTATGAGTTATAATTGTTTTAAAGCATTACTTCAGTTTATTTTAAAATTCAATATAAAAAAACACTGCTTAAGTGATGACTATGACCCACAAAAACAAGGAAATATGTAGGATATGTGTGGGATGGAAACACTTTTATAGTCTAAGGACCAGATTCACCACTATGTACTTCTGCATTGC
Source organism: Neotragus pygmaeus (assembly GCA_006410875.1). Lineage (NCBI taxonomy): Eukaryota > Metazoa > Chordata > Mammalia > Artiodactyla > Bovidae > Neotragus > Neotragus pygmaeus. The sequence continues at coordinate 79,251 of SJYV01004571.1, read as the reverse complement.
ATGTGTGTATGTTTGTCGCTCAGTTGTGTCCAACTCTTTGTGACCCTAAGGACTGTGGCCTCACCTAGCTCCTCTATCCATGGAATTCTCCAGGCAAGAATATTGGAGTGGGTAGCCATTCCTTTCTCCAGGGGATCTTCCCGACCCAGGAATCGAACCCTGGTCTCCTACACTGAAGGCAAATTTTTTACTGTCCGAACCATTAAAAACTCTGAGGTTGCTGGACACTGGTGAGGAAAAAGAAGATTTTAATAAAAGTGTAAATGAATGGCACATGTAATTTCAAACCAAGCCTACCTTATAGAATATATGGGTGTTTGGGTGAAGCAGAGTGACTAGCCCATCACAATTTTATATACAGAAGCAGCACAGTATGAAAGTACAGAAGTTTTTGTAGTTCAACAGACCTAGTTTACATCCTGGCTTCACCTTTTTGCAGTTGAATAACCGTCTGCAAATTATTTAGTTTCTCTGAGACCCAGTTTCCTTACCTATAAAATGCATAGTGAAGTGCCTGACCAACAGAAAATATTCCATAAGTATCAGTTCCTCTATAAGGGTTTTGTTGTTTTTAAGAAACTAAATGTCAACACCTACTGGTAGATTATGAAATCAATTTCATAGGTTACAACTAGCATATTTTAAAAGCCAAAAAAACAAAGTACACTGAACATACAGTAGTGTTCCATGATGCATATGCTGAGTTTTGATATAAATGCATTTTTTTTTTACTATAGATTACAACCAAAAAGTTTCAGTCTCTGCTCTATAGAGAAATTCTCAGATTATTATATCAACAAAGCTGTAGGAATGCTGCCTGTAACCAAATAAGCCTCAGTAAATTTTAAGAACTTAAAATGTTCCTTACCTCTAACCTGCTGCAGTAAAAATAATACATGAATCATATAGAAGATAAATTTAACCTGATACTACAGGGCATTAAATTCAATTTTAAGACTGGTTTTTGTGTCATACTGACTAATTTATATTTCTAATACACTTTATAGATATATCATTCATAGTTGATTAAACACTTATAGAAATTTCTACAAAAATTTGGCTATTAGGCTCTCTTAATGAGGAAATTAGATACAATTTCTAAATAATTTTGAATTATAAAACTTTAAAAAAGGACTGTAACTTACCTAAGCATAAAATATTACTCTAGCTAGAGTAATAGTCCCATCCTGATGAGCAGTAAAAAAAATAAAAATAAAAAAATTCAAGGCCTATATGAGCACATACATTGATGGCTCACACTAGCTCAGTGGAAAAGGAAAGATCCCAAAACAAAATGTGAGGGTCAACAATAGGCCTCTTTCCTCCACCAGGTCTTGAGTAAAAACCAGCCTGACAGTATAATGAATCCCTAGAGCTGTTAAGATGGTGAGCTAGCCAATTTTAGATTGGCAGAATAGGATATGTAGTGATGAAGACTGGGCTATAGAATACTAGAAATTACAGAATTCAGCACTTCAGCTGAATCTTGATGTAACTATATCTTAAATTTATAATTTTAGCTGACAGGATCAGAATGGCTATTATTAGAACCCATGGGATTGAAGTATAGGAATTCTGTTTTAAATTAGCACCGTGGGCAATTCTGATCCTCATCCTGGCTTGAACATTCTGTGTTAAAGGGACAGCACGGATCAGAAAACATAAAAAGATGGAGCTCAAAAGTAATTATCCCAACCTCACAGGTATCTAATATTAAATACTGGATCAGAATCTGACACTTATTCCAAGTACTCCCTTCCTGGTATTATACTAAAGACACAAGTCAGCAGGGACCAATATGTTTTCCAGTTATTCAATAACGATAAGAAATAGTGTGTTGCCTCATTGGAATTCATTGGTGAGAAGCAAAAAGTATGAAAGAGAAAGGTCTCTTTAGATTAGACATACAGGTAAAAGGCAGCAATCAATAAAAGTTATTAAGAGTAAACTCAGCAAGAGAGAAGGGATAAGCCATTCAACCACCTGATGAATCCATCTGGTTCCTGAGCAGAGAGCGCACACCTTTCATGGTAAAGGTGCCCTTTCCTCTGTCCTCAGAAAAGAGTAAAGAACAAGGCAAAAGGTGGTTGCTTCCTACTTCAGATGAGTTGAGGGTACAGGATGAGGCTGCCCATACTCTTAAATTCTTTTTTCCTAAATTTAAAATTTCCCTGTTATTTGAGACAGACATTGGGTTGGGCTGGGTCATGCTTGCTATCAATGTCAAGTGTTGAAATTAGCACCACAAATCCTCCAACAGGACTGAGTCTTGGCACCAGGCCTTGTCCATCATCAATCTTGAATGTGAGAAAAGGTAAACATGAATGCTATTCTCAGGAAGAAATGCAGCTGTACAAAGTGAAGGAAAGTACAGGAGACAGTAAAACCTAGGGAAAAGGATGGTAGTAATGGAAGTGAGGTAGAAAGCTAGTTCTTAGCTCCTCCAATTGCCAGCTGAAAAGACAAAAGAAATAGTGTCAAAGACTCACTGCATGGCAAGTACATGAGCCCCTTGAAATTGTAAGATGCCCCAAGAAATGATCCGGTTATCCCCCCCTTGCTTATTTTTTAGCCCAAACTCTAACAATGTTTGGAGATCAACACCTCTCTCTACAATACCAAAAAAAAAAAAAAAACAGACTATGAGAAAAGTCTTCATTACACATGGTAGNCATAAATTTCATTCCAAGGAGTCAGCGTCTTTTAATTTCATGGCTACAGTCACCATTTGCAGTGATTTTGGCTATACTACAATACCAAAAAAAAAAAAAAAAAAAAACAGACTATGAGAAAAGTCTTCATTACACATGGTAGAATTCATCCTGTAAGTCAAAGAACTTTTCAAAATTACGAAAAGGCAGAGGGGACTAGATATCTGACGTGTTAAGAGATAGGCTGACTTGAGACTGTGTTCTTTATTTACAGAGAGGCAGAAGAAAGATTTCAGAGAAGAAGCTAGTGTCACAAATTAAGATACCTGAAGGAGAAATTGGGCCTTTTTCCATTTTCTTACAATATTTATTTCCTTTACTGGAAAACAGTGTTAGATCAAATGGCAATAGGGCTCACCAAATGGACTCCATTATGTAGTTCACTTGGGCCCCTTGCTAGATCCTGATTTCCCTATTTGATGTGAAAAGCTCCTGAACTTCCATTCTTTTCTCTGCTAAACTGTCTAAATAATGTATATTTAGGAGTTAAAGAAGCATATTTACAATATGCTTAGCATTGGAGTCTCCAAGTCAGGGTCATGGAAGAAACTATTCTGAAAATGGTCCTTCCATAACCCAACTTGTCCATAGATCACAACTCCTGATCAAAGTTATAGGTTTGGTTTTCACATTTCCAAGTAGAAAATCTGCTCCCTGGCAGTTCTTTAACTTTACCTGACAAATATTGTACACCCTCAGTCCAGGCTCCTCAATTTCTCACATCCCATTAATACCCCAGCAAACAACAAAATGTATCCTCTTATCACAGTTCAATTCCACTTGAGCATCTACAGCCACTATTTGGATATAATCATGTTCTGAAAGCTGACTGGGTGTCCAACACCAGCGAAGCTCATCATTAGGATAGACATGTTGACACCAATAATACTGAAGTTTGGTTTTTAACTACATTTCTTGTCAGTTTGGCTGGGGAGATCTGGACAGCTGGAAGTGAGCTTCTCCATCATTTTCTGTTTCCTTCTTTGTATCAATTTTCCACCTGTGAAGCCCAACACCCCACCACCAAGTGCAGCTGCAATTCCTGCCACTTTGAAGCCTGCAAGGAGGCCAATCGGACCCCCCACCACTCCTCCGATGAGTGCACCTGCCACAGGCAGAGCTGCCAGCTTGTATTTTGCAGCCTGTAAAAAAAAAAAATTCAATTTAGAAATTGAGTTGAGAATATCTCCCTGTGGTGATATGCACTTTCCTCTCATTACTCCTGGCAATGCTTCTTTAACTCGTGGTACATAATTAACCTTAGAGATTGTTCTGGGGTTGGGGGAGGGGAGAAAGTATTCCACAGGTACTCTAATTGCTCCAGATCTCAGAACTTAGAGAAATGAGCTACGAAGAGTGGACTGCTACAGATTGATTTTACTTGCAAAACAGTCAATCCACTAACTAGCTAGCTAGCTTATTTAAACAGTTTCAGTAGCCACAGATACTCCCAAAGCTTTTATGTTGCACACAGATTACTCCATGCTATGTACCTGGGGTTAAAAGCCACATTCTATGGGAAACAGATGGACCCACACCATGTGTGCTGTCACGTCCCTAAACTTGGCCCCTACTGTATTCTGGCAACCCTCTCTACTCCTCTCCTGAACCCTTGAAAATATTCTTTTGTAATTCCAAGTGCCATATAGCAGGGCTCCAGTTTATTCTCTCTCTGAAAAAATTTCTCCCCCAACAGAAGGAATCTTAGAGTAGAATATTACAACAACCATTGATTTCCTGCACTACCTATGTGTCATTTCTTCCTTATTTTCTTAATTGCTGGTTCCCTCAACATTAAAGAGAACAGATCAATTGGGTTAATACTAGGGATTCCTGAGAGCCAGAGTACCATTGATTTGTCAGCAGGAGCAGAATCTTACCTTCCCCAAGTTTTTGGTTCCCTCTTCAACATTCACAGCAGCACTGTTGACATGGTCTTCAATGCTGTCAATCTTCTCCTGCTGAGACTAGATGCAAAGGAATTATGAGTGAACGTTCCTGCTGGGGAGCAGCAGTCAGCCAATACACACTACTTTAATTCCTGTAATCAGAGCCCTGGGTACTGCAGCCTTGCAGTCTTAATAGCAGTTCATTAATAGCATCTGATAAACCATGTTGAAAGTACAAATTCACTTGTATGAAAAAAAGAGGGTGACTTAATTATTAGACAAGAAAAGGGTGGCACCTTTATAGGGAAAAGCATCTCACACTAAAATGCATTCTAACATACAAACATATTATTCTCCAAATGAATCTACTTTCCAGGAGGAAAAACATCCAAATAAGCATTTACGTGTCATGTGACGTTTGATGGAAAAAACGAAAATCAAACCAAAAGCCTTTTTAACTTATCTTCTTTGAAGATTCAGTTTAAAACAGACAAATCTGTCTCAGAAGTTAAATGCCCTTGATCCAATAAACACAAGTTATTATGTTTTAGGAGTAAAAATATAATATGGCTTGATCTGCCATAAAATTGTTCCATTTGTGATATGCACTAGGGAGCAGTGAATGAACTTATTGTCCCATGTTTTACACCTGTACACTTCAGTACATTTAAAAATCATGACAAATTAAAATATTTCAGATCAAACATACTAATAAAGCCTTCTACATAAAATGGCAACACCTGTGCTGACACAACAGAAACACGGAATCTCTGGGTGGAAGTGCAATTTTCCCCTCAGCTCTGTGAAACCCCACTATACCACATCTGATAAGTGGCCACTGAATCTCAGCTCAAACATCTCCAGTGACAAGAACTCACTACCTGACAGAGGAACATATTCCCATTTTTAGAAAACTATATTTATATGGAATTTACATATAATATACAACCAATTCTTAGGGCATATCCTTTGATTAATTCTCACACACGTACAAACCCATGTAAGCAACAACCCATTTGATGTAAACATCAACATATAGACTGTTTACTTTTGAGGGTTTTTTTTTTAATTCACAGAAAAAAGAAGAGAATCCCTCTTTGACCCCAGCTAAATGCCAAACTAGACTCCATTCAGAGCTCAATCTGGACCCTATTTGTCCACTGTGATCTTGGCTCTTTATGCTGGGCCAAACTATACATATACAACTTTATTCTACTACAGGACACCAAGCCCCGAACAACAAAGCCTCCTCATCCCTATCTACCAACCTTCCCTTTTGCTTCTGATTTACTTATGTTTGCTTTCACTGACCTAGGCCTCCCAAATCTGACAACCACCAACTTAACACTGGCACCTCATATTGTTCTCAGCATCCCTTTAACAATTATTTAAACCATTTATGAGGATCACTGTAGTCTTCTCAAACTAGAGTAATGAATAGACTTTTCCTTTTGAAAGGAAAACAATTCTCCAAAGAATCTAAGAATATGTTTATGGATTTAACACTGACTTAGGTTTCCTTACCTGCCTGAAAAAAATAACAGAATCTTAATAAGCAGTTATAAGAGCACCTAAGATTCTGGGGGGAAATGTGATTTATTAAATTAATATTTGTCAAGCAGAATGCAATTTGGGCATATGAAGTCAAAACTATGAAGAACTGTTTTCTCTTTCTTGGTAGTTGTACAGTTTTATTAATGTGCCTGGAAAGTACAGGTTTAAGAAACTAATGCCAAAATTACAGTTATGTTCCTTTATTCTTCTCTCTCTAAATTCCAGCCAGCTTTCAAGGCCAGCTTTAGTCTTAGATCCCAACCAACTAAGCTATCTTGGTTCTGAGCTCCAAAGATAGATAATATATTCACCTTAATTATATGCACTCATATACACAGAAAAGCCCAGAAACAAGCACATAAACACTATGATACACAGGCAGAGTCTACTGGCCTAGAGTAGGCAATAAGCAGGGTGGGTAAGTATGGTGTTGACATTAGGGGATTCCAGTAATAGGAAAGCGACTATAGGAACTACAGTACTAAAATGTCTAAAGGTATGGTGGTGGCAAAAGTGGAATTCTAAGCAAAGAGTGAATCAAACAGGGAGGGACAAAGGCGAGAATGCAATGGGTCAGGGTAGGGAATGGTATGTGTGTGTGTCAGTCGCTTAGTTGTGTCCTACTCTTTGCGACCCATGAACTATAGCCTGCCAGGTTCCCCTGTCCATGGAATTCTCCAGGCAAGAATACTGGAGTGGATTGGCATTTCCTACTCCAAAGGTAAGGAAGGGAGTGAGAAATAAGACAATATCTCATGGAGTTCTCCCATCAATTTACAAAGCTAAGTGTTGTTAACATTCTGAAGGTCACATAAATAATAAATGGAAGAATCTGATCTAATCAATTACAACCCAGTTTTTATGCATTGGGAGTAAAACTTAAGTATAAAAGCCATACAGGATATGGCAAAAGGCAGAGACAAAACTGGATGAGCAGCAATAGTGACAAGCTATTGAGCAAATGGCCCAGAGTTTTCCTAATTCCTCTTGACTAGAAGCAGGGCTGGTTCCACAGTTACAAGAACAGAAAAGGGCACTTGAGCAATAAGGCTGAAGAAAAAAAGCAGAATGTCTAGTAGATAATAATTAACATTTACTGAAATATACAAGGATCTCTTAACGGCTTTGCAAGTACTTATTATGGTAAAAGTATATATAAAATTTACAATTTTTAAGTGTATAATTCAATGGTATTAAGCACATTCACAATTTTGTGTAACTATTGTGATTGACCTATAGGTTCTTTTTTAATACTATTCACTATTCTTCATTGTACTGAGTTTGGCACAATACTATGCACACAAAAAAGCATTCCATAAATACATGGTTAATTAGTCTAAATACTATCATGTCCATGTGATGATAATGAAAGGATGTGGTCACTTTAGTTATGTTTCCAAATCATATCATGTCTAAATGGAGTTTCTGTTGAGTCCTTGACCATGTGGTCATGAGAACTCAGTCACCCTGGGAACAGTAATCAGCGGTTCTCCTTTGAGCTTTGCCTAATAGCATTCTGTCTCATGTCCTTACACAGACTGTTATAAATAGGACATCTGTATAGAGCCATGGCTATACCCAAAGTTTTCTTGTACAAATCTTTCTTAGATTAGGGGCTAGGAGCTTCTTATATAACCTAATAGGAAATATAACTTGTTAAATGGCCACAAACCCTTAAAATTCCCTTTCATGTGCCTATCTCGTTGGAAGAGAAATGTACCCCTTTTGAATGAGAACTTGTACATGTTTAGTTTTCTTTTTATATCAACTTTGAGGTATAATTTACATACATTGTAACCCATCCATTTTATTGTGTAAGTATTGATGATTTTCATCAAATGTAAATATTTGCGTAACCCTACATGTACAGATTTTACAAACTGCATTAGATCAGATTAAGAGTTATAAAAATGGAATAAATCATGATTATTTATAAAAACAAATATTTTTGGATTTTTATTATATACTTCTCTTTCATACACAACTATATTAATAGATTGTACAGATACCTAACTCAGAAATTTCAAGCATTTTGCCGCTTCTGATTCAGAAGCATAAAAAAGGAAAATGCTTCAAACAATTTACTGTACTCAATTTTAGGTGTTACATTTAGAGAAACAAATCCACAAACTAGAGTAAATAACTAGTACTGAAAAGCTGAGAAATTACTCTAGAAAAAACATTAGAGAATCAAGGGTTCTTAAGAGAAGAAAATATGCTGAGGTGTGGTTGGGTGAGGAAGGATAATGCTGATCTCAAAAAGCTGAATAACTTTTTTCCTTTCCATTATGGTTTAGTAAAAGAATATTGAATATATTTCCCTGTGTGATTGGGTAGGACTTTATTTATTCTATACATAATATTAATTATTTGCATCTACTAATCACAAATTCCCAGTCAATCCCTCCCTCACCCCCTACCCCTGTGGCAACCACAAGTCTGTTCTCTATGTCTGTGAGTCAGCTTCTATTCGGTAAATAAGTTCATTTGTGTTATATTTTAGGTTCCAAGTACAAGTGATATCATATGGTATTTGTCTTTCTCTTTCTGACTTCACTTAATATAATCTCTAGGTTCATATATGTAGCTGCAAATGGCATTATTTCCTTCTTCTCTATAGCTGAGTAGTATATAGAAAACCCTAATAACTCCACATTAAAAACTACTAGAATTGACAAATGAATTCATGAAGGTATCAGGATATAAGATTAAAATTTAAAAATTCCTTTTAATCACATAAAAAATACTTAGGCATAATAAACTTGACCAAGGAGGTGAAAGACTTACATGCTGAGAACTAGAAAACATTGGTAAAGGAAAGATGATTCAAAGAAACAGAAAGATATCCCAAGCTATGGATTGAAGGACTTAATATTGTTAAAATGGTCATTCTACCCAAAGCAATCTACAGATTTAATGCTATTAAGCTACCCACAACATTTTTCACAGAACTGCAACAAATAATCCTAAAATTTATATGGAACCATAAAAGACCCAGAATTGCCAAAACAATCCTGAAGAAAAAGAACAAAGCAAGAGGGCTTCTCTGGTGATCCAGTGGTTAAGAATCTGGCTTGCAGTGCAGGGGACACAGGTTCGATCCCTGTTCTGAGAAGATCCCAAACGCAGTGGGGTAACTAAGCCTGGCGCCACAACTACTGAAGACTGAACACCCTAAAGCCTATGCTCCTCAGCGAGAGAAGCCACCACAGTGAGAAGCCCACAACCACAGCTAGAGAGTACCCCTGCTGCCTGTAACTAGAGAGAGACCGTTTGCTACAAAGACCTCAGTTCAGTTTAGTTCAGTCGCTAGGTCGTGTCTGACTCTTTGGAACCCCATGAATTGCAGCATGCCAGGCCTCCCTGTCCATCACCAACTCCCAGAGTTCACTCAAACTCATGTCCATCGAGTCGGTGATGCCATCCAGCCATCTCATCCTCTGTCAGCCCCTTCTCCTCCTGCCCCCAATCCCACCCAGCATCAGAGTCTTTTCCAATGAGTCAACTCTTCCCACGAGGTGGCCAAAGTACTGGAGTTTCAGCATCAACATCAGTCCTTCCAAAGAACACCCAGAACTGATTTCCTTTAGAATGGACTGGTTGGATCACCTTGCAGCCCAAGGGACTCTCAAAAGTCTTCCCCCACACCACAGTTCAAAAGCATCAATTCTTCGGCACGCAGCTTTCTTCACAGTCCAACTCTCAAATCCATACATGACTACCAGAAAAACCAAAGCCTTGACTAGACAGACCTTTGTTGGCAATGTCTCTGCTTTTTAATATGCCATCTAGGTTGGTCACGGAGAAGGCAATGGCAACCCACTCTAGTACTCTTGCCTGGAAAATCCCATGGACGGAGGAGCCTGGTAGGCTGCAGTCCATGGGGTCGTGAAGAGTCAAGACACGACTGAGCGACTTCACTTTCACCTTTCACTTTCATGCATTGGAGAAGGAAACGGCAACCCGCTCCAGTGTTCTTGCCTGGAAAATCCCAGGGACAGGGAGCCTAGTGGGCTGCAGTCTATGGGGTCACACAAAGTCGGACACGACTGAAGCAACTTAGCAGTAGCAGCAGCAGGTTGGTCATAACTTTCCTTCCAAGGAGTAAGCGTCTTTTAATTTCATGGCTGCAANCAGGAAAGTCGAGAGGAACTCCAGGGGTTGTTTCACACTCCAAAAGACCCCCAAAAGTCTCAGTCGACTCCAGAGGAATCTAATTTCCCTGCAGTGCCTCAGCTGTCACCCTGAGTATTGACTCACACCAAGGTGGCACGTGTGACAGTCCTGTGGGAAAGCCACAGATCCCTGTGTCACCTCGAAGGGAAGCCTGATGCTGCTACTACAGCTCAGGGGAAATGGACCTGCATGTCTCCCCTCAAGACAAGGCCTGACTCCCCTGTGGAGAATCCAGAGGAACCTCAAGATCCACGTCAGCAGTGGAGAGGAAACCTCATGTTCCGGCCTTGGCTCTCAACGCGGACTTTGGACCCGGCACAGACTGAAGAGGATTCCCGAGAGCCACCTCACAACTTGAATGGAGGCTGGCCTTTCATGAGAACACACGAGCGAGGTCCTTGAGGCTCCCATCGTAATCTGAGAGGAACCGGCCGCAACTCGAGGAAAACCATGAGGTTCTCCCCTCCAGTTGACTTAAGGCCTTTTTCTGCTGTGGCGTTTCAAGGAAAATCACACCTTCCTTCTTGAAGTTCTAAAGCTTCCTCCATACCATTGCAGCAACTCAAGAAGATCCTCCATATACCCGCCTACACTCGAGAGGAACACCAAGGGTCCTGCAACTACTCAAGATGGATCCCCTTTCCCCCTCATCCGCTCGAGATGAGAGATGAGGTTTATTTCCCTGCTTCGTCGGGAAAGGATTCCCGGCATTTCCATCACATCTCACGAGGAGGCACTCTCAACAAAAAAGTCGAGAGGAAGTCCACGGGTCCTGCCACCATTTCAAAATACCTCCAAATGTCTCAGTCCACTCCAGAAGAACCTGAATTCCCTGCACTGCCTCGACTATCACCCAGTGTATCAACTCACACCTTGATGAAACTTTTGACAGCCCTGTGGGAAAGCCTCGAGGGAAAGCCACAGATCCTTGTGTCACCTCAACGGGAAGCCTGACCCTACTGCTACAGTTCAGGAGGAGAGCGGACCTGCATGTCTCCATTCGAGACAAGGCCTGACTCCCCTCTGGAAACTCCAGAGGAAATTCAAGATGCATGTCAGCTCTGGAGAGCAACCTTCAGGTTCTCGCCTTGGCTCCAGACGAGTTCTTAGGAGCCAGCACCGACTGGTGAGAAATCCTGAGAGGCCCTTCGCAACTATCATGGAGACTGGCCTTTCCTGAGGCCACAGTAGCGGGTCCTTGAGGTCCCCATAACTCAAGAGGAACCTGCCACAACTCGAGAAGTACGAGGAGGTTCTCCCATCCAGGCGAGATGAGGCCCTTTTCTGCTGCGGTGTCTCGAGTGAAATCGCACGTTCCATCTTGAACCTTGAAAGGATCCTTCACACCCTTGTAGCAACTCAAGAAGTTCCCTGACATACCCATCTCCACTCGAGAGGCACAACGAGGGTCTCACAACAACTCAATAAGAACCCTGTTTCCACCTCCTCCACTTGAGATGAGGGTTCCATTCCCTGCTTCATCTGGAAAGGAATCCCGGTGTTTCCTTCACATCTCAAATGGAGAAGATCTCAACAGGAAGGTTGAGAGTAACTCCAGGGGTCATGCCACCATTCCAAAAGACTCCCTTAATGTCTCAGTCCACTCCAGATGAACTTGATTACCCTGAACTGCCTCGACTCTCACCCCAAGAATCGACTCACACTATGGTGGCACCTTTGACAGCCCTTGGAAAAGCCTCAAGGGAAAGCCACATATTCTTGTGTCAACTTGACAGGAAGCCTGACACTGCTGCTAAAGCTCGGGAGGAAAGCAGATGTGCATGTCTCCACTTGAGACGAGGCCTGACTCTCCTGTGGAGACTCCAGAAGAACCCCAAGGTCCATGTCAGCACTGGAGAGGAAACTTCAGGTTCTGGCCTTGGTTCCAGACCAGGATGTAGGACCTGGCACCAACTGGAGAGGAATCCCGAGAGGCCCCTTGCAACTCGCATGGAGACCGGGCTTTCCTGAACCCACACGAGTGGGTCCCTGAAGTCCCCATCTTAACTCTAAAGGAATCTGCCACAACTCAAGAAAAACCAGGAGGTCTCCCCTGCAGGAGAGATGAGGTCCTTTTCTGCTGTGGTGTCTCGAGGGAAATCACACCTTCCCTCTTGAACCTCGAAAGGGTCCTTCACACCCTTGCTGCAATTCAAGAAGTTCCCCGACATACTTGTCTCTCTAGGAAGCCATCTTGAGGAATCCTGCCCATGACAAGGTCATGTGGAAGGAAGCCTGATATATGCAAGGACGTGATCAAGCTTCAGGAGTTCCCCCTGGAATTTCCTGAGCATCCACCACCCCAAAAATAAGAACCGCCGGCATTTGCACTCTGCTTTTCCACTTTTCTTATATTGTCTGGTAAAAGTAAAATCTGGGCTTTAGTCTTCTGCATTTGAAAGGGATGTTTCAGGTAAACCTCCTCTGATAGATCTCTAGCTTGCCTAACAGGTTCCCCAGACCTCTCACAGCTTGTGAATTGCTTACACCACCCAACTGCAAGAGGCACAAAGCTTAAAAGCATCTTAGAGAAACAGAGCCTTTTCTAAAGAGTTAAAAATAATAGTGGTGACAGGTTTTCACTGTTGACTCAATGATTGCTGCCAGGCCTCCATGATCTTTATCTTTTAGTCGNCAGACAGCCATTTTGCTTTTTTGCCTTTCTTTTCCATGGGGATGGTCTTCATCCCTGTCTCCTGTACAATAGCGCGGCCAAAAAAAAGAACAAAGCAGGAGGCACAACTCTCCCAGACTTCAGACAGTATTACAAAGCTACAGTAACAAAAACAGCACAGTATTGGCAGAAAAACAGACACATGGATCAATGGCACAGATTAGAGAGCCCAGAAATAAACTCACACAAAGGAGGCAAGAATACACAATGGGAAAAAGACAGTCTCCTCAGCAAGTGGTATTGGAGAGCCACATGTAAATCAATGAAGTCAGAACATACTCTCTCACCATGCACAAACATAAACTCAAAATGGCCTAAAGACTTAAATGTAAGACAGACACCATAAAGTGAACATAGGCAAAACATTCTCTGACATAAATTACAGCAACGTTTCCTTAAGTCAGGCTCCCAAGGTAATAGAAATAAAAGCAAAAATAAACAAGTGGGGTCTAATCAAACCTATATGTTTTTACACAGCAAAGAAAATCACTTTAAAAAAAAACAGACAATCTACAGACTGGGAGAAAATATTTGCAAATGATGTGACCAACAAGAGATTAATTTCCAATATATACAAACAGTGCATACAACTCAATAACAAAAAAGACAAACAATCCAATCTAAAAATGGGCAGAAGATTGAAATAAACATACAGATAGCCAATAGGCATGTGAAAAGATGCTCAATATCTCTAATTATTAGAGAAATACAAATCAAAACTACAATGGGGTACCACCTCACACCAGTCAGAATGGCCATCATTAAAAGGTCTACAAATAACAAATGTTAGAGGGAGTGTGGAGAAAAGGGAATCCTCCTACACTGTTGATGAGAATGTCAATTAGTACAGTCACTCTGGAAAACAGTATGGAAGTTCCTCAAAACACTAAAAATAGAGTTCCCATATGATCCAAAAATACCACTCCTTGGCATATATCTGGAGAAAATTATAATTTGAAAAGACACATTCACCCCAAAGTTCACAGCAGCACTCTACAATAGCCAAGATATGGGAGCACCCTAAATGTCCATCAACACAGAATTATGTCATTTACATACACTGACAATTTTACCTCTTCTCTTCCAATTTGGATACCTTTCTTTTTCTTGTCTGATTCCCATGATTGGGCTTTCCAATTCTATGGTGAATAGAAGTGGTGAGAGTGGGCCTCCCTGTCTTGCTCCAGATTTTAGTGGGAAGGCTTTCAGCTTATCAGTTCAGTTCAGTCGCTCAGTTGTGTCTGACTCTTTGCGACCCCATGAATCGCAGCANCCACTGCAGATGGTGATTGCAGCCATGAAATTAAAAGACGCTTACTCCTTGGAAGAAAAGTTATGACCAACCTAGATAGCATATTGAAAAGCAGAGACATTACTTTGCCAACAAACGTCTGTCTAGTCAAGGCTATGGTTTTTCCAGTGGTCATGTATGGATGTGAGAGTTGGACTGTGAAGAAAGCTGAGCACTGAAGAATTGATGCTTTTGAATTGTGATGTTGGCGAAGACTCTTGAGAGTCCCTTGGACTGCAAGGAGATCCAACCTGTACATTCTGAAGGAGATCAACCTTGGGATTTCTTTGGAGGGACTGATGCTGCAGCTGAAACTCCAGTACTTTGGCCACCTCATGCAAAGAGTTGCCTCATTGGCAAAGACCCTGATGCTGGGAGGGATTGGGGGCAGGAGAAGAAGGGGACGACAGAGGATGAGATGACAGAATGGCATCACTGACTCGATGGACGTGAGTCTGAGTAAACTCCGAGAGTTGGTGATGGACAGGGAGGCCTGGCGTGCTGCGATTCATGGGGTCTCAAAGAGTTGGACACAACTGAGCGACTGAACTGAACTGAATAGAACTGATACTGTGTTGGTGTTTTTCTTTCTGGCTTACTTCACTCTGTATAACAGGCTCCAGTTTCATCCACCTCATTAGAACTGATTTATATATATTCTTTTTAATTGCTGAGTAATATTCCATTGTGTATATGTACCACAGCTTTCTTATCCCTTCGTCTGCTGATGGACATCTCGGTTGCTTCCATGTCTCTTTCATTTCTGGTTTCCTCAGTGTATATGCCCAGCAGTGGGATTGCTGGGTCATATGGCAGTTCTCTTTCCAGTTTTTAAAGGAATCTCCACACTGTTCTCCAAGTGGCTGTACTAGTTTGCATTCCCACCAACAGTGTAAGAGTGTTCCCCTTTCTCCACACCCTCTCCAGCATTTATTTGTTTGTAGACTTTTGGATCGCAGCCATTCTGACTGGTGTGAAGTGGTACCTCATTGTGGTTTTGATTTGCATTTTTCTGATAATGAGTGATGTTGCGTATCTTTTCATATGTTTGTAAGCCATCTGTATGTCTTCTTTGGAGAAATGTCTGTTTAGTTCTTTGGCGCATTTTTTGATTGGGTCATTTATTTTTCTGGAATTGAGCTGTAGGAGTTGCTTGTATATTTTTTGGGATAAGTTCTTTATTGCTTCATTTGCTTTTATTTTCTCCCATTCTGAAGGCTGTCTTTCCACCTTGCTTATGGTTTCCTTTGTTGTGAAAAAGCTTTTAATTAGGTCCCACTTTTTTATTTTCATATAAACTTTCAAACTGTCCATATGATTTTTTATTTTCAAATAGACTTTGAAACTGTCCATATGATTCTTACATGTGAAAGAAAATCTATCAACAGGATCAAGAAGTAAATAGAAGCACAAGGGAGAACCGATTTCAAACTGGTACAACTCAACGGAGTGCTCAGAAAGAAGGAAATTGTTTTGACCTTGTCAAAAGGACCCCAGCTGATTAGACTTTCATTTCAGCAGAGATTTTTTTGCTTAATTTTTTCAGCATTAGGTTTCAGTGTTCTCTATGCTAAAATAAGTTGGGTAGGGAAGTCTTTCCCCTTTAGAGTTGCATCTTCTTATTAGACCACAGAAGGAGTGCTCCTTGAATGCAGACGCTCTCTCCTACCTGCATGGGATGCTAATTGCTTTGCTGAGTTGAGTGTCTGTGTCAGTTTGCTGCTGTGTCCTCTGTACCTACAGAAGTTCTTCTCATTCCTGCTCTCCTGGCCTCACTCCTTCCCGCTTTATTGAGTTTATGTAAGTGTGCTCTTCCTTTTCTCGCTATTCTTTCCAGAGTCATTTATGTGTGTGCTGTGTTTTCTTTACTGTTAGAATGCAGGTCAGGGTTCTCTGCAGATGCTCCTCTGTTGGCATTCTCCTTAGTGTGAGGGCCCCTTAATTTGGCACCGTACACCTGTCTGTTCTGACCATTGACAATTGGAGTGGAACTTTCCCTTTCTGCACATAAACATGTGGTGCCCAAGTCATTTTTTTTATGGCTTTAACAAATATCAAAGTTGTTCATACTGAGATCGAGTCATATTTAGACTTTCTGACTGATAAAAGAAAATTGTTGTTTTTTATTAATTTGCATTGATTAAATAATTAACGTTACATGTTCCATTCTGATGTAAAGTCCCTGATCTAATTTACTCTTTCCCCTTTGCACCAAACAAAGGAATAATCTCTCCCCATCCCATATCTGCTATGACATTCATATCCATCCTTCCTTTTTTGAATGTAATGCTCGCTGAATCACCTGAGGCCAGCAGGGAGCACAATCACAGACTTTTAATATTTCTGTCACTTCATTGCATTATTTTTATGTCTTCTATACAAGATTTGAATATTATTCAGATTGTCTCTGTATCTTAATGGGAAAATTTGCCTATTTATATTTGTGTTTATATGCATTTATTGTTCCAGGTAGTATTTTTAACTACTTGAAGCAGGGTCTTTGTTTGGACCAAAGTACAATAGACCAGGTGGATTATAAACAACATGGATTTATTTGTTCCTCGCCATTCTGGAGGCTGGAAGTCTGAGGTCAGGGTGCCAGCATGGTGAGTTTCTGGTGAGATCCCTTTTCTGGTTTACAGACTGCTCACTTCTCATTGTAGCTTCACATGGAGAGTAGAGAGAGAAACAGCCTGTCTTGCATCTCTTATAAAGGCACAAATCCCATGGCAAGAGCTCCACCCTAATTGCCTCTCAAAGACCCCACCTTCAAATGCAATGACATTGGGGGATTAGAGTTTCAACGTATGAATTTCACAGCAAATAATGATGACATTTGAGATTACAGAACGCTCCCTTCTTGAAATTCTTTATTTAGATTTAGAGATGAGCACCTTCTTGGTTCTCTTCCTGTTTTCAGTGGCTCCATCTCAGTCTCCTTTGAGGGTTTTTCCTTCATCCCCCTGATCTCTAAACATTGGAATGCCTCAATAATTTATTCTTAGAGCTTTTTACTTTCTACCAACAATTTATTTGCAGCTAACTGTATCCAGTCTCTTAGCTTTAAAAACTATTTAAATATCAGCATTTATATCTGAAACCCAACTGGCTCCTCTGATTTCTGAACTTGTATATTAAATGATCTATCTGACATCCCCATTGGGGCATCTTCTTGGTATATCTCTAGGTGATCTCCTGGTTTCCACCACTCCAGCTACTTCACCCTCCATACTTCCCAGCTGGTTTTTGTGAATTCGTTCTCGTTTAGGCAAAAGACAGCTCAGTCTATGAAATTCTCTAATCACCTTGGTCAGAAACCTTGAAGTTGCCCTTATCTCCTCAATTTTTCTCATATCGCCATTTGATCTGTTAGGAAAGTCAATTAACTCTTTCTTCAGAGCAGGCCCAGAATTCATCACTTTTCTCTTCCAACTCTGCTCTTACCTGATCCAAGCCACTCTCATCTCTCGCCTGGGGGTGGCAATAATAAACTACCTGGTCTCCCTTCTTTCCTTCTTGCCCCTCTTCGGTCTGGTCTCCACCCAGTGGAGTGAGCTTCTGAGAACATAATTCAGATCATGTAGCTTCTGTGCTCACAACTCTCCAGTGGTTTTCATCTCACTGAGGTGAAAAGCAGATTCTTACTGCAACCTGTAAGACTACTCCGTCTGGTTCCCTGCCCCCTCTCTGACATGAGTCACTGTCTCCTCCTTACTCTCTCCACCTTCACCACACTGGATGTTGCTCTGACATGGCAACTGCTCTCCTGCCCTGGGGTCTCTGCAGCTCTTCTTCCTGTACCATGAGTGCCTTTCCTCCAGGTAGCCACCTAGCTTACTCTTTCGCTTCATTCTGGCCTCTGCTCAGGAGACAAGCTTAAAACATTTATTGCAGCACTTGAAGGCGGTAATAGTTGGAAAAGAGAAATACAAAGTGTTTCTCAGAAAATGAATTCAAAAGCTGTATTGCAAATCTATTCTACATTAAGCCCCCTACATACAAATGAGTTCCATTCTGAGAGCATGAGCACAACTCCAATTTGTTTTTAAGTCCAACAAAGCTAGCTTTGTCCAACTAACACAATCAATTATATAGTACTGTACTGTAATAGGTTTATAATACTTTTCACACAAATAATACATAAAAGACAAAAAAATAAAGAAAACAAAATAAAATTACAGTACCTTGAAAATTACACCAGATATGTGAACTGACTTAAGTGATTGGACATGAGAATGCATATTTGGATCTTTGAAGGTTTGAAACTCGAAGGTTCGTATAAAGGGGACTTAATAATTAGGAAGCAGGGTGTTAGCATCAGCAGGTCATCAGGATGTATAACTGAGTTCCATAACTCAAGTTGCAAACTGTATACATGTAGAGAGGAGAGATAGGTTAATAATATATTCATATGTCCTTTAAAAATTGAAATGCATAGTAGAATAGAACACTTTACCTCATATCTCCCAAATTACTTCCACCTGTCTGTCTATCTCCTACTCTTATTTTCATCTAGAAAGTGTCTCTAGTCTTCTCCCAACCCAATATCTCTATGTAACCTCTGATAACATTCCTTTCTATCATTTTCAGGAAAAAGATAAAGCGATTTTGTTCTCATTATTTTTTTGTCTGACTGTTCTCTGTTATAAGAAATGTCTCCTTATTTTTGGATTCATTTAGTACTATCTCATGTGCCACTTTGTATATGAATACACACACATACACATGTCCTTGTCTTTCCTATTATACTGCAACGTCTTGTAAGTAGACAAAGCTGAATTCAGTTTTTAAGTTTTAAAGACTTAGAAAAAGATATCACTCATAGAAAACCTTTGATAATTTGTTGTGGACTTATTTTGAAATAGATTGGAAAAATCACATTCAGCTTTGAAGATGCAATTTGACAAAATAGTTTAAGATAGTAGTTTCCATTAACTGACATTTGAAGAAGGAAAAAGTTTACTTAAAAAATCCCCAACCAAGCCGACAGATCTTTTGTACCTGATAATTTGTAGACGGTCCTCAGGAGAGAATGGAGGGCTAGCGGCTGCTGATGAGCTGGTTGACCCAACAATTTTAGACCACTAGGGGGCACTCTAAGCTACTCCAAATGAGGAAATTTTTTCTCAACATTTGAAATGAATCTTGGTGAACATTTGAATTAGGGTTTCTGGCAGTTAGGAAAACATCTGAACTAGTCAGATGGGGAACTGGGCCATCTCCATATACTCATCTGTGAGGAAGATCTGTTGCTTTGAGTGGTGTAAAGAGATGATTCCCCAGCAGAACTGGGCGTCAGATTAGGGCCATGGTAAAACTGAAAGTTCAAGAAGTCACCTGCACTACCTACCTAGAGTTTTGATACTCATGACTAAAAATTCTAAAACATGAGCCTTACTGTCACTTCACAATTATTCCAATGATTTCTACCTTCTATTACACCTCCATTTCTCTCAGAGACAAAAAAAGAACAAAGGAGATGAGAAGATGAAACAGAAGAAAAGTAGTGCACAGAAAAGAGAGAAAAGAAAAGAGAGACTGGGGAGAAAGAAACAGGAGACAGCGACTTGAATTGTGGCCCCTGCCTCATAGTTACAGAGCAGAATCAGTGTGAGGTACCTGCAAGGTGAGCGGGGAAAGTGCTGGAGAGGAGTGGAAGGGAGGTGGAATTGAGGTCAGGTGGCCATCATGTGCACGTCCTGCCTCTCTTCCATCAGTCAAAATCTTGTTGGAGACACTGCATTTTTTCATGACAATTATGTCTGAGGTTTACATAATTCTCCTAATTTTATTTAATTGTATTTATTCCCTCAAGAGGATTCAATAAATAAGCAGTGCATTCAGTGAGATATTCCTTCTTTGTGAGAGCTTCCTTGTAAATGAATTCTCAGTCACTGAAAACTTTGTGTAGTGATTCTTGGCTAGGGAAATTGGATCAGTGACCCTGATCATTTTTTCAGACTTTATTTTCCCCAGATAAAGCCCTTATTTTTCTCTGAAGTATCCTTTCCTTTCTTTACTCCTTTCTGACATGTCTGATTGCTGGGGCACTTTAAGTGGAGGCAATGCTGTGAGTGTAGGCAGCAGGCACTGGTCTCAGCAGCAAAGCCAGTACCTTGCTGAAAAACTAGAAAAACGTGTCTTTGCTCTTTGATCTTGTTATACTCCTCTCCATTTAGGATAGATGGGACCTAAACTGCTACTTTCTTCTCAGCTATTTGAGGGCTAGAGAAAAGACTTTCTCCAAAGAACTAGCTTCCTTAGAGGTCCACTGATCTCTGCATGCAAAGCTTTCTTCACAACCTATAGTTTTCTGCTCTTTATCCTGGAGTTCCTTGCTATGGACCCTAGATTTATCATGAGCCCCAGTGGAATAACTCACTTGAGCTCTGTTGGCACAGCGTTGGCTGGCTTCAACAGAAAGCTTCTTGGCTAAACACAGGGGATCAGGAATATTTTAAATCTACCCTCTTTCTAGAATTGCCTTCTTTTTAGTTCAAATGTTTGTTACTTTGTTAATGAACTATTTTTAAAAAGACTGTAGATCTAAAATTCTAAAGGCCCATTCCTGGTGTGAGGAAGGTCAGAAACAATGATGATGAATGGAAAATAACTCAGTATGGTAANTTCTTTTTAGTTCAAATGTTTGTTACTTTGTTAATGAACTATTTTTAAAAAGACTGTAGATCTAAAATTCTAAAGGCCCGTTCCTGGTGTGAGGAAGGTCAGAAACAATGATGATGAATGGAAAATAACTCAGTATGGTAATGTTTACGCATTTCATTAACAAACCTATAAGGTGAAGTCACTCAGTCGTGTCCAACTCTTTGCGACCCCGTGGACTGTAACCTACTAGGCTTCTCCGTCCATGGGATTCTCTAGGCAAGAATACTGGAGTGGGTTGCCATTTCCTCCTCCAGGGGATCTTCCTGACCCAGGGATCCAACCTGGGTCTCCCGCATTGGAGGCAGACGCTTTAACCTCTGAGCTATACAGAAGCTTAAATTTCTGTGAAGTCTGATCTGCTAATATTTTCCTATACTCTTTCTGACTTTCATGCTTAGAAAATTCATGACCATCTTAAATTTATCAAAAAAAGCTATTACTAAAAAACATTAATTATCTATATTTAGAATTTATTTTGGAGAAGGCAATGGCAACCCACTTCAGTACGCTTGCCTGGAAAATCCCATGGATGGAGGAGCCTAGTAGGCTGCAGTCCATGGGGTCGCTAGGAGTCGGACACAACTGAGCGACTTCACTTTCACTTTTCACTTNGCGCTCAGCCTTCTTCACAGTCCAATTCTCACATCCATACATGACCACAGGAAAAACCATAGCCTTGACTAGACGGACCTTAGTCAGCAAAGTAATGTCTCTGCTTTTGAATATACTATCTAGGTTAGTCATAACTTTTCTTCCAAGGAGTAAGTGTCTTCTAATTTCAGCTTATCACTGTTGAGTATTATGTTGGCTGTGGTGAAAAACTTTTATAAGGAAAAAAGACAGGGTTTCAGAGGGCAAAAGTACCAGAGGGAAGTTATTAAGATCAAAGTTTACTTTATATAAGAAAAAAAACTTCTATGAGTTAGCGCCTCTAAATGGAATGAGTGTATCTCTGCACTGTGATTGTTCAAAAGGAGGCAAAAGATCATCTATTTAAGAAGCTGGAGCAAGAGTAGAAGCATCAGATTAATAGGCCTCATAAGTCCTTTCCAATTCCAAACCTGAGATTGTATGACCTAGGAACTTCCTATNGTGTATCTCTGCACTGTGATTGTTCAAAAGGAGGCAAAAGATCATCTATTTAAGAAGCTGGAGCAAGAGTAGAAGCATCAGATTAATAGGCCTCATAAGTCCTTTCCAATTCCAAACCTGAGATTGTATGACCTAGGAACTTCCTATAATTTAAAGCCAGATGTCAGGGAAACCGTAATTCAAAGATGTACAACCCCTAACTCATAGTTTGATCAAGAACAATGGACTAAACCCAGACAGAAGCATATGCAGAAACAGACATGCACCTGTGTACAGACACACACACACCCCTTCCCATAATTCCTGGGAAGGAAAAATAAGAGTAACTTACAAAAATAATGACAGAAAATCTGTTCTATCTTTCCCACCAAATCTACTTTTGTTCCCCAATCTTTGTTAACAGTATCACTGGCCACCCAATTATGTAGAATAAAAAAGCCTTAATTTATTTTGACTCTTCCACCTTTCTCCAATTTCTCATAAACTGACCCCAGAAATGCCTCTAGACTGCCTTTTACCTTTGTATTAATATTTGTATTGCCATGCACTCAGTGAAACTCTTGCAATTGATTCCAAAGGTCCTTCCACCTATATTCTCCCGCCCAGGGCAATTATTCACACTGCTAATAGTGATCTTTCTGAAGTACAGAATATCACATCGCTCTACCTGCTCAAAAATCTACTGGCTTTTTAATATCTACAAAGTAAAGTTCAAATTCTTTGGTATGGCTTTCAATGGCATCTCAATCTCCTTGCTTAGTTTACCCATGGTATCTTATGCATTAGTCACCTTGTTAACACTTGTTATTCCTGAAAGGACAGTTGTGCTCCAACCCTTTGTGACCCCATGGATTGCACTGCCAGGCTCCTCTGTCCATGGAGATTCTCCAGGCAAGAATACTGGAGTGGGTTGCCATGCCCTCCCTCCAGGGGATCTTCTCAACCCAGGGATCAAACCCAGGTCTCCCGCATCGCAGGCAGCCTGCCAGGCTCCTCTGTCCATGGGGATTCTCCAGGCAAGAATATTGGAGTGGGTTGCCATGCCCTCCCTCCAGGATATCTTCTCAACCCAGGGATCAAACCCAGGTCTCCCACATTGCAGGCAGATTCTTTACCAACTGAGACACCCAGGAAGCCCATACACTTTTCTACTCTATGTTTTTGCTTAGATATCTTCAACTGCACTCCTTATTCCCACCTGTGGAAATTCTACTCAATTTCCAAGGCTCAAGGCAAATGCTACCTATCTTATGACACTATTCTTAATGTGCCATGACACCTGCAACTTTCCTTTGGAATTAAACACTTCTCCTTGGAGTCAATAATACTTTTCATAGCTTATTTTTACATTTAATAATAATTCTTGAAATTTCAGTTTTGGTGGGGTCCAAGTTTATGGCCACCCACTGTAAATCCCTGAAGGCAGAGTGTAGGATTCATTTATTTCTATATCCAATCTTGTCAGAACCCTAATACCCAGTATATTCTATATTAAAAAAAATGCTTAATAAATTTTTTTAAATTGAAGTGGGATTTGAGGACACTTAAGACTTTGGTCCACGGCTCAATACCAGTCTTAGAAATTGTAAATTCTATTAAAATTCTAATCAGAAGTCTAGTAATTGATAAAAGCCTCTTATTCTATTAATCCAACATCTGAGTCAAAAATATACTTACATTCACTAGGAGAGAGAAATCAGTGACCAGTTGGCTAAGTTCAATTAAGTCCTTAAAAAGAGAGAGAAAGAGGAAATTACTTACTTTCATGCCTCACAGCTGCCAAAAGGAAAATCATTTCTAACATACCGCTTCTAAGGTCTCCCATGATTCTGCAGCATTTTGATCTCGAGGAATTTCAGGCAATGCATAAATCTGAGTCATACTCTGAGGATCAGCTTCATCTTCAGTACTGTGAAATGTTCCTGGATGAACATAGCCTCATGTTTAGAGTATATCTGCTTTGTTAGAAAGATGGTAGCATGAATCAATTCCATGAAACAACTACCATACAAAATGCTTACTAATTAAGTTCAGGCTAAAAGTAAATTGATTATCTATGGGGAGGTTAGTTAACAAACATTATTTCTTTAATTATTCTACAAAATCATTTAAGAAAATTACTACAAATACTACTTATCCAGTCTGAACAACTAGGGCTAAATGCTAAAGTAGCATAAAGTAGAACTATTCTATTTGGCCAATGTTCTATGAAGAGAGAACCTAATCGAAATAACACTTTTCATTGCTAAATCAGTAACATTTTCTTTGGCTATTTTAGTAATAAACATCAGATTCACAAGATTTTAAAAGTAGGGAAATGATGCATTTTTAGCAATGAAAAATCAGTCATTTTTGGTAATAGTAAATTTGTCATTAAAAACCTCTTACCATATGTATCCTTTTGCACATACTGTCATCCTTCTCCTCAGAGTAATTTTTCTGGCCTGTGCCTTCATTCTTCAATGTCTTTTCTGAATTTTAAAAAGTCACCAACCCTTTAAGCCTTTAGTCATTAACACTGCTATAAAGACGAATTTATACTCCAAACTCTACCTTCAAGTCTTTCTTATTACCTCCTTCTTCGTTTTACCAATGTCATTAAACTGATATTTATAAAATGCCTACTATATGCCAATCAATGTGCTAACGTAAATCAATTCCAAGAAGTCATAGTGGTTAGGAGTATCGGCCTAGTTGGAAAGAACTGGGTTAGAATCCTAGTTTGCCTATTTACTAGCTCTTTGATTTCTTTGGCTAATTTCCCTCACTTGTAAAATAAGGTGCTGTTTATTTTAAATGGTGCCTGGCTTATCTATTAAGAATACTGTCACTGCTGTTAGTGTTAATGGAGTTTACTATACAATGTGTGATCAAGAGGTTTACAAGCCAAGTTCAGTATAGTCGGAAAAGAACAATGATATGGCTAAGTATGGTATGCTATGTGAGCACAGAAGAAAGGTATTTAACTTAGACGTGTAGAGAAAGAGTGATCTGACAAGGTTGTGAAGCTAAAGCCTGAGGATGAACAGAAATTATAGTGCTGAACCAGGGCAAGCGTGAAGGGGGAAGGAGAGAATACTAAGGTCAGAAAGACTAACGTGCTTAAGTTTAGGAACTGAAACCAGTCAGTATAGCTGAAGCACAGACTATGACAAGAGAAAGCAACAGTTGAGGCTGGAAATCTAAGGTGACATCATTTATGGCACTGTAAATTACATTGAAGAGTTTTGTCTTTCTCTTAAGATCAATATGGAACTTTTAAAAGGATTTGGAGGCTACTGGGAAATTGAGGATGCCATAATCAGATTTCAGATTTAGAAAGGTAACCACAGCTGTAGTGTGAAGAACAGATTAAGGATTGAGTTGAAAGGCAAAAAATTAGAGAGTGAAAACCAGGTGGGAGGCTTTTCAATGTGTCTGGTGCTAAATGATGACGGTGTGCTCTAGAACGGTGGCAATGGAAATGGAGAGATAAGATCTGTAGGTCTACTTCCCTTTGTCTTCCTTACTGAAAGCTCAAAACATCTAGTACTTTAATACTTCTGAGTATCCATTATGTTTTGGATTGAGCACCAAAGATAAAAAAGTGAACAGTACAAAGTAGCTGTTCTCAAAGAACTTACATTCTAAAAAAGTAAACATACAAACAGACAATCCTAAAACAATAAGAGACTGCACTGATATCTAGATAAATAGATACAGATACCTACAGTGTTTATGGGAGTTTCAAGCTGGGCATGGCATCCGACCAAGTTTGATGTGGTGTGCAGTTTATGGAACAACTTACTAAAAAAGGTTAATTTTTTCTTAGTAGGCTAAGACGACAGGAATATAAATTCTAAATTGAGAGACCAACATGAAAAAGCTCCTCAGAAAATACCCAACATAGCTTAACATAAAATCAGCAGTCTGGTCTTGCCAAAGCATAAAGTTGAAAACATACAGCTATAAGACATTATAGATGGTTAGTGAAGTCGTTCAGTCGTTTCCCACTCTTTGCGACCCCATGGACTGTAGTCCACCAGGCTCCTCCATCCACGGGATTCTCCAGGCAAGAATACTGGAGTGGGTTGCCATTTCCTTCTCCAAGATGGTTAGGAGGGACCTTGCAGCCCAGTTAAAGACTTTGGACTTTATTTGGAAGACCATGGAAATCTACTGAAGGTTATAAGCAGGAAAGTAACATAGTGATGTACCCGATGTATTCCTAAAAATAAGTCATTATGACTCTTAAGTTCATCTTTTCTATCAATTTCTCCTTTCATCTAAGTCTATGTGATTATGTTAGTTGCTCAGTTGTGTTCAACTCTTTGTGATCCCATGGGCTGTAGCCCACCAGGATCCTCTGCCCATGGGATTCTCCAGGCAAGAATACTGGAGTGGGTGCCATTCCCTTCTCCAGGGGGGTCTTACTGACCCAGGAAATGAACCCAGGTCTCTTGGATTGCTGATGGACTCTTTACCATCTGAGCTATCAGGGAAGCTTCTCTGAATGGTATTTTATAAAACTGCATTTCTATTTTACTTTCAAAGTTTGTGCATGTTTTACCTCTTAAGAAATAAAATCTATTTGAATTGTTTAGGAAGGGCAGTCAATTGATTAAAAGTTTAAAATTTATAGGTCTATCAGAATTGACAGTGTTCTTTTAATTTTGAATCTTAACTGAAATGAATATGTTTCCCTACCTTAAAGGAAGAGCAAAAACAACACACACAGAATAAAGTTTTACATTACAACATATGGCAAATATCCAACATATTAAAAGCTCTGATTTTTACAAACATTTAGGAGAGTTATTTACTCCATGTCCTAAATTACCACGTAAAAAACTTTTTACTTCAATCAAAGTAATTAATTACTCTAAGATCTTTCTTCTACTTAATATTCCATTTGTAATAAGAACCCCAACTTCCTTAATAGGATGATAAATAATGATACCTCTTTTCATTAACAGATCAAATGTAAAGCAAAAGTTTGTAAATATCACTCAAAAGACTTTTTAAAGCCATAATTATTGTACTGTTAGAGAAGCTTCCAATGCAGTATGCCAGGATGTATAACAAAATGAGGAGAGATTATCATACAAAAATTCTTGATCTAATAATGAAGGGATGGGAAATGTCTGACATTTTAAGCAAACATAAAAGATTTCCCTCAATGAAAAAAATAATTAAATGTTTAAGTCATTTACGTTTCACTTGAAACCAAACTGCGTATGTATCTTAGTTCAAATGGAGTCTTAGAACAAAGAAATCTGTTCTCTTCCATGGAAAATCCTGCTGTAAACTTACAACTCAGAACATTGCTAATCAATTCAAGGCATGACTAACAATTAAGAAAGGAACCTCTTAATTTCTACAACTTCCGTAATTCATTTATTCCAGCTTGTATTAAAAATCACTATCTCAGTGTTCACCCATTGACTTTGAACTTTTACAAACTACTATAGACATAATGAGGCAAAACACAGAGATTATAGCTGCAGGAAAGACAGCCAAAGAATTCTTACCCTGTCCACTGAAGTCAAAACTGGTATTGTTGTAGAACAATCTCAATTTCACTCACTTGCAAACAACTGCAAGTGTAAAGTCGATGTGGAATATGGTATCACTTAGCAGTGTTATTCAGATTCTATTTTTTAAAAACATTATTGACTATAAACTCAAACATTAAAATATTTTTAGTTGATGTGAAAAATAAGCTTAGCAACATAGACATAAGATTTTTTCCTTCTATGCATCCAAACTCTTCTCACTATACACTCCCCCATCTTTCTCCACATATCAGGAAGGGCAATGATTCCAGTAAGAATTACAACACAATATTTAAGGAACTTCCACTACATTTTACAGTAAGAAAAGTTCCATTTTAAATCTAAGTTAATTCAAAAGCATTTCCTCAATTCTTTCACGTTCTAACAGCTTTATCATACTGAAATTACTTTACTGATCATCCATATAAACCTACTTACCAAGATAAAGTGACTTTGGAGTCATGGCTTAACTTAGCTCCAAAGAAGCATTTTTAAGAAAATTAAAGTCAATTCAAAAGACACCTTCTAAGTAATATATAAAAACATCTACATGATTCACAATGTGTTCAATACAGTGTACATATACCTGTGATAAGATCTAGTATTTCAAAAATTCAACCTGCTGGTCTGAAGTTCCCAGCAGTTTTAATGTTGGACTCTTTTCTTTTGTGAATAGTTGTTTAAAATGTAGTAAGATTCTGTTCCTATTGCACTGGTGAAGTGTGTGAGCTGGATGGGAAGTAAGAAAGACAAGGACAGAGAGAAGCACTGATTTGCTCTATATGACTTGATACACCTTGCTAAATACAAATCAAATTTGGAGGCTCATCACTTCTCTTGGTGGGAAGCAATATGCTAAAAATGAAACTAGATACACAACTGAGACAGAAGGGAGTTTCTCAGATCAAACAAGACTGGCAGGGAAGATGTGCTTTAGAAACTCTCAGAATCTGAACAAAAGATAAAGCAAAATCATCACAGTTTCCCCCTAAACGTAATAGGCTTCTTTCATTCTCTAGAGAACATAAAACATTCTATTCTACTTGTTATTTCTATCTGTAAATGAAAAGCTATTTTTGCATTTTGATCTCAGTCATGGAAATGTGGCATTGCTCCTGAATTTCTGCTCTCATGTTTCCAACCAATTTATTTACAATCAGATTGAATTTTTAAAGGAAAAAGCATTTTAAGGCACTTAAATTTCTGTGCAAATCACTTTTCTTTTTTTTCTGTATAAGCTGTCACTACTGTTATGAGTACCAAAAGCAAGCAAAAATAGGAAAAAAGGAAAATAAAAAAAACCCAAAGAGTAGAGGATAAAAACATTAGGGGGACAGAAGAGTCTATAGCTAGAAGACCACACACAGAGCAAACCCAGTTCTTTCCCCACTATTAAAGTCTTACGTAAATTAGTTACTTCCTTTTCATTATTCTCCTTTCCCACCCGCTCAATTACTTGTTAATATTTATGGATTTAACACAACCTAGTAGAAAATTCATGTTTGGTGAAATACTCAGGCACTGAGTGAGACAGTTAATTTTAACTGCTTAATGTTGGCAATGGATACAAAGTCAAAGCACAATCTGACCAGAAGACTGTTCAGAATTTGAAACTATACACAGTGTTTTAGATTATGAGTTTTTTTAGATGTTTTACATTATGAGATTCAGGTATCTGATCTCACAAATGGAATGACTGTTTCAATCAAATCTGCACTAGATGCAGAGATTTAATTTCATAGTTTCTCTCAGTGGCAAGTGATTAGTTCTTTAGCTAATCTGGTGCTCCATGAAGTGAGAAGTTTGACAATCAACAGAGTTGGAAAACAAATTTCACCTGCTATTTCTTCTTCCTCACTCCCTAGCTCTGCCCCAGTCTTCTTCACTTTCTCCATATACATGCTTCCTCAGATTTTCTCATCACTTTTTTAATTTAAATACCAGTCAGCTACCTACAGAGAAAGTTAATTGCCAGCAAAATGGGTAAGCTGCCTTTTTCTAATAATCACCCAATTCCTCTGATGACATGTAAAACCAAATTTGTTGAGCCCAAGCAATTCTATTAGTAAAAACACAAACAATGCAATAATAAAATGCAAATTCAGGCTAAAATACTTAAATAGAACTCAAAATTTTTGTTTGTGAGGGAATTGCTGGTGCTGGGCAATTCAAAACTAAATAGCAGAAGAGACTGATACCAGTGATTCTTTCCAGAAAATCCACCATCTTCACTTTTATTACTACCATCACAACTGTCACAGGGTCTGGTAAATAAGATGACTCCTTAATCTCATGGAATTTATAAGGCCCAGTTTCTCTATACATAAACAGAAAGCATAGCTTTATACTTCATAGTTAGAACAGCATTTAGCCACATCATTATGGAGGTGATAATTCCATATGAACACAATGATATAAACAGTAAAAAGAATTCTTCCTAAATACTCAACCAAGGTTGAGTGCTAAGATTTCTTTCTACCCAAAACAATACTTTGGGTAGTGTTGTTAGACAGTGGTTATCTACACAGTGAAGTGACTAGAGCACATCTGAAATTACAAAATTGTCTCTAAAAAGATTTTTATTCATTCATACTTATAACACACTTATTAATCATCCACTATGTGCCAAGCTCTATATGTACTATATGCTTAGGTACTGAGTAGACAATGAAAGTAAGATTATCCAGAAACTCTGAATAATGGCCTAAATGTTTCTTCTATTTAAAAAAAAAAAAAGAGTCCTGTAAAATTGGATTCATTTGCACTGAAAATATAGCATTAAAACAATCAGGTTTTGGAGCCAAGGAGTGATACAGGAGCCTCCTACTTTCTAGGTAAATAAAGAGGAAAACTGTAACACCTCAGATATAACACCTCTCAGATTGTATTCTAATTTTCAATTTATTTATTGTTGTCCTCAGACACTTTGTGATACCACAGACTGCAGCTTGCCAGGCTCCACTGCCCATAAGATTCTCCTGGCAAGAGTACTGGCATGTGTGCATGTTAAGTTGCTTCAGTCATGTCCGACTCTTTGCGACCCTATAGACTATAGACCACCAGGCTCCTCTGTCCATGGTATTCTCCAGGCAAGAATATTAGATTGGGTTGCCATGCCTCCTGCAGAGGATCTTCCCAACCCAGGATCTGAACCCATGTCTCTTACATCTCCTGCACTGGCAGGTGAATTCTTTACCACTAGGGCTATCTGGAAAACTCAACATTAGAAAAACTAATATCATGGCATCCAGTCTCACCACTTCCTGGCAAATAAAACGAGGAAAAAGTGGAAGCAGTGACAGATTTTATTTTCTTGGGCTCAAAAATCACTGCAAATGGTGACTGCAGCCATGAAATTATGATGCTTGCTCCTTAGAAGAAAGACTATGACAAACGGGGCTTCCCTGATGGCTCAGATGGTAAAGATTCTGCCTGCAATGTGGGAGATCTGGGTTCGATCCCTGGGTTGGGAACATCCCCTGGAGAAGGGAGCAGCAACTCACTCTAGTATTCTTGCCTAGAGAATTCCATGGACAGAGGAGCCTGGCAGACCACAGCTCGTGGGGTCACAGAGTCAGACACAACTAAGTGACTAACGTGTGTGCATGCATGCATGCGTGTGTGTGTGTGTGTGGGTGTGTGTGTGTGTGGGTGTGTGTGTGTGTGTGTGTGACAAACCTAGACAGCATATTAAAAAGCAGTGATATCACTTTTTTCAGTAGTTATATACAGATGCGAGAGTTGGACCATAAAGAAGTCTGAGCACCGAAGAATTGGTGCTGGAGAAGACTCTTGAGAGACTCTTGGACTGCAAGGATATCAAACCAGTCAGTCTTAAGGGACATCAACTCTGAATCATGGGAAGGACTGATGCTGAAGTTGAAGATCCAATACTTTGGCCACCTGATGCAAAGAGCCAACTCAATAGAAAAGACCCCACTCACTGGAAAAAACCCTGACGCTGGGAAAGACAGAAGATAAAAGGAGAAGGGGGTGGCAGAGGATGAGATGGTTAGAAAGCATCACTGACCCAATGGACATCAATCTGAACAAATTCCAAGAGATAGGGGAAGACAGAGGAGCTTGGGCTGCTGCAGTCCATGGAGTTGCAAAGAGTTGGAGACTACTTAGCAACTGAACAACAACAATTTATTTATACCCCATCTTTTCCATAAAGTTTTAAGGTGGCTTAGAACATGTATAAAATATAACAGGATGCATAAATTAAAAAGAGAAATTCAAAAGAAAAACAAGGGTGGTAATTACAAAATCAAGCCAGGAAAATTCAAAACTTAGGCTTTTGAAAGTAAAAAAAAATTATATTTAAGTATTCTAGTAAGCTTCCCTGGTAGTGCAGCTGATAAAGAATCCACCTGCAATGCAGGAGACCCCTTTTCGATTCCTGGGTCAGGAAGATCCACTGGAGAAGGATAGGATACCCACTCCAGTATTCTTGGATTTTTCCCTGATGGCTCAGTCAGTAAAGAATCTGCCTGCAATGCGGGAGGCCTGGGTTTGATCCCTGGGTCAGGAAGATCCCTTGGAGAAGGGAACAGCTACTCACTCCAGTGAGTGAATTCCACAGACAGAGGAGCCTGCCAGGCTACAGTCCATGGGGTCACCAAGAGTCAGACACGACAGTGACTTTCACTTTCTTTTACATTCTAGTAAACAACTCAAGCAGGAAACTTTGTTAGTTATGCCATTCAGTATCTATAAGAATAAAAAAGATTAACTGCTTTGAAGCAGTACTAATTAAACCAATAATTTTTTTCAGGTTTCTTTATACATACATTGTTTAATGTAATCAACAATTATCAATTACATCCTTAGAGGAGCTATAATGACAGGTTTTACTGGCCTCTTCCTTAGCTATCACTTCACAAAAATTAGTGGTATGAACCCCAATGCAGATTTTTATGGGAAATAGATCTGACATGCCCTGTGAAAAAACTAGAATGCCTCAGAAAGAAGCATGCCTGGCTAGGCTGCCCCTGAACCTGGAGATGAGGGAGAAGTACTCTGCAGACCAGGATGACATTTTCCTTAGGAAATATTTTAAAACTTATTTTTAATATGTGAACAAGTAGGTACTTGAAGCCTTTATGTTTCACACTATACAGCATAGGCTCTATTTTTTTTAATCCTATAAAATGTTTTGGAGAAGAGAACGGTAACCCACTCCAGTATTCTTGACTGGAGAATTCCATGGGCAGAGGAGCCTGATGGGCTACAGTCTACAGGGTCACAAAGAGTCGGACACGACTGAGCAACTAATACACATGAATGTTTAGGATACACATTTCCAGTCACACTCAGGGACCAAGAATTCAGCATACGGAACTAGGAGGTATCCCTGGAGATTTATATATAATTTGCAAATCTACAATATCAGTACAAGGAAGTGAACTTAATTAACTGCATTACAATACTATGATCAAAAATAAGACTTAGTACATTACCACCAACAGTCATGGATCTGGTCAAAGAAGGCTGTAAAAAAGTTTCTTCATCATTAAGTTGTTTCTTAAGTTCTTCTACAGATTCCAGATGGAGCTGGAGAAATTCTGCTGTTGCCGCTGATGCTTCTTCTTCAACAGGATCTATCATTCTCTTCAGAAGTCCAAGGTCATCCTTTCGCACTTTCAAGCAAAGCTTCTCCATTTCTCGGATATTGGAGCGGAGTTGCTGTAAAAGAAAATAAAAAATCATTAAAGCTACCATCTCTTCTTTACTTTCAGAGCCAATCTGTAACAGTGGGTTTGAATGGACATGATTACAAGTATTTTCTAGAGCAGACAGTATTAATTAGTACTTTTCTATTTTTTATATCTCTGGCCAAATCCAGCTTCTTTAGAACTCATATCCTCATATTTTGAATTTAGCATTTTTCCTTTATTGTGATTATTACAAAGGTAACAAATATTCTTCATAAAAAATGAAACACTGCAGAAACACATCAAGAAAAACAATATTTCCTCACTTCATGAAGCCTACCACTTCTTTTAACCCAGTCTTTCTGCATAATTCTCTCCGCTCATACAAGTATTAGCATATATAGACTTTCTTTTCACAAAAACTGAATTGTAGATTACGCAGAATAATCTATAACTGACAAACTTTCACACTCCACCTTAACAATATCATAATGGATATCCTTCCTGGTCAATGACTGTACCATATTCCATAGTACTTATATGATATAATTTACTCAGTCACTCTTCCAGTGATCAACAGTCTTTCATGTTGTTTCTAGTTTTTAGCTATTACAAACTATGAAACAAATGTCCTAGACTATAAATCCTGATCACAGGAGACATGAGTTCCCTGGGTCGGGAAGATCCCCTCAAGAAGGGAATGGATACCCACTCCAGTATCCTTTCCGGGATAATCCCAAGGACAGAGGGGCCTGGCAGGCACAGTCTATGGGGTCGCAAAGAGTCAGACATGACTGAGGATGCATGCACATAAATCCTAATAAATACTAACAGTATATATTAGTATTCTAGTATACAGTATTATACTATATTTTGTAGGAATTCAAAGGATAGCATGCATTTTTACTTCAAAAGCTATTACCAGTTTTCCCCTGAAAGGCTTAAAAATTCACAATACCACTAATGTCTGAGTTTCCATTTCCCCATATACTGCCAGTACTATGTGTTGTCTCTCTCTTTTATTTAAATTTCTGAGTGAAGTTGCTGGATTTTTATGAAATGCTTTTCTCTCTCTTTTAAAAATCACCTATTGTATAATAATAAATTTTTCTCTAATGTGTTGATATAATGAATTATGGGCAAATTTCATGGTATAGAGCCATTTGAATATTTCTGAGATAGACCCTCCCTGGTCAATACATGCAATTTTTTAATACACTGTGGGGTTCAATTTGCTAATACTTTATTTGGAATTTTAGTACATGCTGAGTATGTGAATGTGTATGTGTGTGCACAGATGCATACATGACCAGTGTGTGTGTCTATACTAACTTCACTAGGTTTAAACTTACTCTAACAGGTAAGTGCTACCTTCACTAGGTTTAAACTCACTCTAACAGGCTGTGCTACCTTCATAAAATAAACCAGGGAGCTTTTAATCTTTTTCAATGGTCTATACTTGGAAAACATAAAATCCAATTTTTCTTTTACAATTAAACAGAACTTGTAAGAATGATCTATTTGTGCATATGTGCTCAGTAGCTCAATTGTGCCTGACTCTTTGCAACTCCATGGACTATATAGCCGACCAGGCTCCTCTGTCTATGAAATTTCCCAGGCAAGAATACTGGAATGATCTATATATGATGCTTATTTTAAAATTGCAGATCTCTATTCATATATTTTAAATTATTTTCCCCTAATGTACTTTCACAGACACAAATGCAAATCCTGCACAGTAAACAGAACAAAAAGTATTGATTCCTTTAATGTTTCAAGTGCCTACTTTCAGTGGGGTGATAGAGTCCATATAATTACATTTCACATTATTACATACAGAGAAATCAAAACAAAATTTGTTCAGGATTTAATTATCTACCAGCAAAGCTGAGGTTAAAACCCAGGTATTCATATAAGTCAGCAACCTTTCCATTAAACTATAAACATAATTCCTAGCTATATGGTACCTTAACACAATCTGAAGTATCTATTGCACTATATTAATAGTGAAAAATCCTGAAAAAAAAAAAAAAGTTTAGCTACACTAAAGCATCTTGTAAGGTTTTCTGGGTGAATCAAAAAGTTGTACTTCTATCCTATCATGACTTTATATTTCTTTTATATTCACTCTTACCATTCCAATGTGAACTGGAAAAACTAAAGATATATGATATTAAGCATTTTATATGTAAAAATCATAGAACTCTAAGAGGCTTATAAGATGATCCATTCAACCTCACAGTTTTACAGTACGGAAACCAGAGTCTAGCTGAACACAGTGGCAGAATTAGGATTAGGTCCAGTTCTCAAGCCTTGAAACAATATTGTTCACTACATACCATCTCTTGGCTGTGTGATTCTTTTCTACACTACAGTTACAAAGCTTGGTTAAATGCTACATGGTTCACAGAAGTACGTTAGGTAATATTAGTTTGGAGAAGCTTTAAGAAGTTTCTGCAGCTAATGATCATTTGCCTGTGACATATTCTCCCTCTTCTATAGAATTTATACAATGTTATATACCCAGGCAAAAATACAATATCAGACTTTAAGAATTCTGTTACTATGAGTGAAGGGAAAATGTTAAGGGGACATCTTTAAAAATCCAGTATGACTGGATAAAGTGTGCTGTAAGTTCATAATTTTAAGACAGTTGTTTAAAAAAAAAAGGCATGTGAATAAGAATGAACACAAAGAGTGATGTGAAAGGAGAAGAAGCATGTATGTAAGAGCCCAGAATGAGCGGAGGCTGGTGAAAAATGTTAAGAACGATAAAAAAGATTTTAAAAACATGTAGAGCAAGAGGAACAAGAAAGAAGGTTTAGGCCTACTGCTTGGGGCAGATGGTATAATGTTAGCAGATGATACAGAGAAAGCAAAACTACTTAACTCCTATTTTGCTTTTGATTCTTCATTAAGAAGAATATTCAAAACTGAAAGGGGCATAAGAAACATGCTCAAAGGAAACCTGAAACATCTCACTGTAAGGATCTACATAGGCTTCATGACAGAGGTGAGATATGAGCCATTCTTGATGACTAATATTAAAAAATAAAATAAATCAGAAAAAGATAAAGGTGGAGTGGAAATACTGTATTTCATCAATTTTAGGGCACATCTTTCCAACATCTCTGAAAGTGGAATATATCTTAAAAAGAGATGGTTTAAAAAAAAAAAAAGCATATTTAACTAGCAGCACTTTATGCCTCTTAGAGGAAAATATTGGTCTATCTTACAAACAATGGTGCCTCAGATTTAATTTCCTCCCTGAGGGTCTATAATACCTATTCCAATCAGAGTAGAAGCATAGATACGAAATGTATTTAAAAAAAAGGGGGCGGGGGGCAGGCAGGAATCCTAAATCCTGACTAATCAGCTCACAAATATTTCAAGTCAAAATTTAAGTTTAAATTCCTCTAAACTCATAATAACCTAAAAAGAATTTATCTCCTAATTACATTTATTTTAGAGTCTACTCTTCTTTCTCTCCCTTAAGACACCTGGCCTTGCTTCTGTCTAATCTTTTCTTCTTTTCCTAGCTTTTATCTACTATCCTCATTTCTCCCTATATCTTCCTCATTCCCTCTCTTTTCTACTACTTTTCCCATGTAATTTTTCCTTAAAAAAATTAAAAAGTAGCTCAAGTATCCTGTATTTCTCCTAGTAGTAAAAAAATCATGAAAGCTATATTTTACTTCTACCAGTCCCATGCCTAACTTTCTTTGTATTTATGCTACCTAGGGAACTGGGACAGACTCTCTGTAGAGCAGTTTCTTTCCAAATGTGGTCTGACATCTACTGAATCAGAATTTTTAAAGTGAGTCCCAGAAATCTGTGTTCTCAACAAGCTCTGCATCATTACTGCTGACCAAGTTTCTATAAAAGCCAAGTTAACGTTTTCACTGAATTATTAGAGTAGTAACAATTTCAACTTTTCACTTAGTTTCAAAATTTGATCACAAAATCTTTCTTATTCTTAAAGATTTCTTATTCCAAAGAATAAAACCGTTAAACCTATTATTTTGGTTTGGCCAACCCCAATACCTGCAGTTTCAAAACATAACAGATACACTTCTGTCTCTGCAGAGTTTGTGGAACAGAGCACTGAAGAGGAAAGAGCTGTACAGAAAAAGAATGCTGGTGATATGAAGAAGGGTAACCCTCAAGCATTTGGCAAAGAACTGATTAGAACATGTATGTGGGAAAACCATCCAAGGCTGGAGAAAAATACCATCTATAAAGATTAGAAGGAGCAGTGCTCAGCACTCATTCAAAGCTGGAAAGTGTCCCACCAGATAAACTGAAAAAACTGTTAATTCATAGGGCATTGGGTAGAATACTCAGAAAGGTTTTTACTTCAGTCATGGGAAAATAAGTAGCCCTAGACCAAGCATTTTTCCTATCAAGCTTATAATAGATCATAAAGTAAGGATCATTTTGATCCAAAAGGATCAAACTCTTTCCAAGTAACCTGACTATGTCCTATAACAAAGCTCAGAGGAGTTACAGGAATATAAAATGATCTAGCATCCAGTCATACAAAGGTAACCCAAGCAAATACTACTATATATACAAAGAGGGAGAAAAATATGGCCAATAAAAAAGATAATAATCAGCTAAAACTGATCCAGAAATTACAATTAGCAGAGAAGCTATAATATAAATATATATAATATAAATATAATATAAAAAGTATTATAATTGTATGCCTTATGTTTAAAAAGTTAAGTAGAGAAATGGAATATATTAAACCCAAATCAAAATTCTAGAGTAGAAAATTAAAGGAAGAGATGAAAAATACACTGAATGGATTAACAGCAGATTAGACATGGCTGCTGCTAATACTAGTGAACATGAAGGCATAGAAATAGAAAATATTTAAAATGAAATACACAGAGAAAAGAGGATGCAAAAAATTTAAAAGAGCATCAGTGAGCTGTGAGCTAACTTCAAGTAGCATAGTATATATATAATTAGAGTCCCTGAAGGAGAACAGAGATAGGAAGGGACAGAAAACTATTTTAAGACATAATGGCCAAAAAATTTCCAAATTTGATGCAAACAATAAATGAGGAGATGCAAAAGCTCAACAAATTTGAAGCACAAGAAAAATGAAGAAAACTCTACCAAGGCTCATTATAATCAAAGTCCTCAAAACCACTGATAAAATGAATGCTGTAAAAGTAAAGAGAGAAAAGACATATTACATATAGAGGAATAAAGATAAAAATAAAACAGACTTCTCATTGGAAACAATGCAACTGAAAAGACAGTTGAACAACATCTTTGAAGTACTGAAGGAAAAACACAATGCAGAATTCTATATACAGCAAAATTCCTTTTGAAAACAAAAGGCCAGATGAAGACTCTTCAGATATATACACAAAGGAATTTAACAACAGCAAAACTGCACTCTAAAAAATGTTAGAGGAAGCCTTTCAGGCAAAAGGATAATTAAACCACATAAAAATATGGGTTTAGTTTTGGCCACTGCAATCAGAGCAGAAAAAGAAATAAAAGGAATCCAAATTGAAAAAGAAGAAGTAAAACTCTCACTGTTTGCAGATGACATGATATTCTACACAGAAAACCCTAAAGACTCCACCAGAGAATTACTAGAGCTAATCAATGAATATAATAAAGTTGCAGGATATAAAATCAACACACAGAAATCCCTTGCTTTCCTATATACTAATAATGAGAAAATAGAAAGAGAAATTGAGGAAACAATTCCATTCATCATTGCAACGAAATGAATAAAATACTTAGGAATATATCTACCTAAAGAAACAAAAGACCTATATATAGAAAACTATAAAACACTGGTGAAAAAAATCAAAGATGACACTAATAGATGGAGAAATATACCATGTTCATGGATCGGAAGAGTCAATATAGTGAAAATGAGTATACTACCCAAAGCAATCTATAGATTCAATGCAATCCCTATCAAGCTACCAACAGTATTTTTCACAGAACTGGAACAAATAACTTCACATTTTGTATGGAAATACAAAAAAACCTTGAATAGCCAAAGCAAACTTGAGAAAGAAGAATGGAACTGAAGAAATCAACCTGCCTGACTTCAAGCTCTACTACAAAGCCACAGTCATCAAGACAGTATGGTACTGGCACAAAGACAGAAATATAGATTAATGGAACAAAACAGAAAGCCCAGAGATAAATCCACGCACCTATGGACACCTTATCTTTGACAAAGGAGGCAAGAATATACAATGGAGAAAAGACAATCTCTTTAACAAGTGGTGCTGGGAAAACTNAAATGAAGGTGACATCTCTCTCTTTCTAGTTCTGCATCTAAATTTAGTAACTAGTTATAGCTTTTTCCCTTCTTCCAGAAATATCCTGAAATTTCTGTCTACAGATTAAAAGATATATTTAAATGTATACTTATCTATACTGATAATTGTAAAAAGTAATCATTCTGAGTTAATTAAAATTCTGAAAAATGGCTAATTATGTATGTAATGATTAAAACAAGAGAGGCTATGCATATATTTGCCTTTGTTAAATATTGATTTAAGGATTTCTAATGTGTTTTTACAACATGTAATTTTGAGAGCAAATTGTACACAGCAGAAAACATTTGGTATCATAATAATTAATCTGATTTCTTTGCAAACATAAAGCACAAGTCCACTGGGAAACATTTAAACACCTTAAGAGTAAACACATTCTAGATGTCATACAATTTATTATTAAGGGCCCCAGAGCCATAACTATTTAATTAAAATAAATCTGGGCTATCCCTTGCTTGTATTACCTAACTATTACATTAAGGTATTAATAGTACTTAATGACTTCACACATATTTCAATATCAAAAGGCACCAAAAAGATTACATATAGCTTAAAATATATTACATGAACCACCAAAAGGAATAAAAACCAAAGGAGAAAAGGGCCTCCATTCATTTACTCAACAAATATCTAATGAAGACCTACTATCTATGTATTAAGTGCAGTATTCCTGAGAATACTCCTGGATTAATCTATCCACCTGAGTTAATATTAAAAATAATTCCCCTGTCCTTCAACTTATGACAGTCTTGTGCTTTAGACAAACACCAGTTTCTCTGTTCTTCAGCCTTCTTTAATCTGAAAATGAGAATAATACTGCCCTTATCCGGCATCCAAATAGCTGACATTCTATCGCTTGCTGGTCTCCAGAATATATTTGACAATTAGTCACATACTGACTTATGATACTTCTTTTCCTAAAGCTTTACTATTTATTATAATTGGCCATAAGATCTATATATGAAAATTAACTATATTTCTATATATACCACCAAAAGTTAGAAAACATAACTTAAAAGGACAATGTTTCACACCTCCCTCAAACACAAAGACACATCCTAAAACAATTAAGTATTTAAGAACAAATTAATGAAGTAGATTGAAATAGACAAAATTAAATGTAAGTCCTGTATTCCGATCATTTGTTGCTGCATAACAAATTCCTCCAAATTCCTCCTTCCTAAAAGCACCACTTAATTTTGCTAATGACTTTGCAGACCAGACATTGAAGAAATCAGCTGAAGAGTNAGATTGAAATAGACAAAATTAAATGTAAGTCCTGTATTCCGGTCATTTGTTGCTGCATAACAAATTCCTCCAAATTCCTCCTTCCTAAAAGCACCACTTAATTTTGCTAATGACTTTGCAGACCAGACATTGAAGAAATCAGCTGAAGAGTTCTTCCCTGGGGTCACTCATGTAATTGAGTTAGGCATTGGCTGAAGTTGTATTCATTTGAAGGCTCAACTGCACTGATGTCCAAGATGGCTCACTCATGTGGCTAGCACTTGAGGCTGGAAATTCCTAAGAGTTCAGTTGTGGCTGTGGATATCTCCTGCATGGAGGTCTTCAGATATTTGGATGTTTCGCATATGGCTAATTTCCTCCAGTGCAAGTATCCTCAGAGAACCATTGGGAGCTATTTGGCTTTTTCTAACCTAGCCTCAGAAGTCTAGTGGCATTACTTCTGCCTCAGCTCAGATTCAAAGGGAGGGGAATGAGACTCCACCTGTTGGTAGGGAGTAACAAGGTCATACTGTAGAAGACCATGTAGGATGATAAAAACCTTGGTAGATATCTTGATAGATTGTACAATCTACCACAATCTTATGCATAAAACTATAAAGTTACACATATAATAAAGAAGTTGTAAACAAGTGCAAGAATATCACATATTCATAGGTAGGAAAACTGGACATTGTAAATATGTCAATTTTCTCTAAATAGATGAACAAATCTAATGTGATTCCCATATTTCCAACAAGATTGTGTATAAACTTTGAAAAGCAGATTTTATATGGATTACCAAATGGCCAAGTATAGCCAAAACACTGCTGGGAAGGAAAAATAAGGTAACCGTATTGTCCTACTAGATATCAAGCCTTATAACAAGGCTATCTTAACATAGTGAGGACCTTGATGGAGAAACAGACAAATAGAAGAGAAAGACCAGAGACAGACTCATGCATATATGGAACTGCAATCTGTAAGTAACACTGCAGAAATCTGTTAATAATGAAAGACAACTGGTTTTCCAAATGTGATAATATTTTACTTGTATCTACCTCATACCAGGTGGATTAACAACTTAAATGTTAAAAGCAAAATATTTAAAATATTCAATAGA
The DNA here is from genome assembly GCA_006410875.1 of Neotragus pygmaeus. Lineage (NCBI taxonomy): Eukaryota > Metazoa > Chordata > Mammalia > Artiodactyla > Bovidae > Neotragus > Neotragus pygmaeus. The sequence goes on along the minus strand of SJYV01004571.1, from coordinate 37,340 downwards.
ATATATAGGGAAATATCTTCTTGATCTTAGGACACACAACATTCCCTGAACAAGACAGCAAAAGCATGAACCACAAGAGAAAAGACTGATAAATAAAGACTGACACATTTAAATTAAGAGCTCCTTTTCAACAAAGACATTGTAACAAAAGTAAAAAGATAGTTCTTACTGTACAAATCTAATAACGATAAATCTTGAAAATTCATAGTAATCGTTCATGAAATTGTTTATCTAAAAATGTTTTACACAAACTAGCAAATAACAAGCCTATACAAAAAATTCAAGGCGTATACGAATAAAACTAAGCCAATACCTATATCTAAAAACAGTTTCAATCTCATTATTTTAATGGTACACATAAAACTTCTATGCCAGATGGAGATCAATAATGTAAATATATATATATAGTTTAAAAAAATCAGTAAACAAACACTTTGACCCTACCACTGTCTCAAGAAAGTCATAAGTGATTTTTAATAACATGTTAAACAGTGAAGAAGGTAAGAAACAAAAGTCTTAATAACCTCATTGACATTAATATGCACAGTACCATCCCATAAACTCTGAATCTTGCTGAGCAGCTGGCATTTTGAGATACACAATTAGTGGAGACATAGTCACTGATATTAGGGCTATAATCTAGGCAACAATACTGATAAAATACATATATATGAAAGGCAAGTCAAATTTCCACCTAAGTCTCAAATCAATTTTTTTTTCTATACATTCAACGTTTCTGTAACCACTCCTAAATAATCTCTTGCACTGATTATAGTCTATCCCAATCTACTGAATATACTGCAGCCATAGTAACCTTTTTTCAAATGTAAGAGGACTAAAGATGCCTTTTTTGGTGAGACTTCAAATTCAGAAACATTTGGCACAGGGCTAAAATAGAGAAGGGGCAGGACTCACATGACTGAACAATGGAAGCACAGCAGAATTCACCTACGCTGCTTCTGTAATTAGGAAATAAGTGCCTACTTACCCTAGGAGGAAAACAAGGATTCTTCTTCAGAAAACTAAACCACAACAACCTCCAGACACTGATACTTGGAGGTTGCTCCAAAGAAAATACCAGCCTATCAAAGAATATTTAAGTGAAGTCCACCAGGAGACAAGCAATCAGCTCTTTAACGTCTCAGAAAAGCAGAAAGAATTGTTATGTTCAAAAGTAAAATGCTATAAAAAATAATAAGAAAAAGTTCTTGGGAAATAAATGTCATAATAGTAGAAACAAAGAATTCAGTAGAAAGAACTGAAAATAAAGCTGAGGAAATCTCTCAGAAAAGAGAATAGAAAATTAGAAAAGCAATCCAAGAGTCTTCATTCAACTGAATAGAGATCAGCAAACTTTTTCTGCAAAGGATTGGACAGTAAATAGTTTAGGCTTTGCCACCGTATGATCTCTTGATGCAACCATTCAATTCTGCTGTTGTAGTATGAAAGCAGCCAAAGATAGTACATAAACAAATGGGGCCCACAGCAGGCCAGATTTGGCCTGTGAGCTATAGTTTGCTGACCCTTGCGGTAAAAGGATATTTTAAAAAGAGAGGACAAAAGAAAACACAGAGGAATAAATAATCAATAAGTAAAAAAATTCCCAGGGGCTTCCTTGGTGGTTCAGTGGTTAAGAATCCATCTGCCAATGCAGCGAACACAGGTTTAATCCCTGATCCAGGAAGATCACACATGCTGTGAGACAACTAAGCCCATGCACCACAAATACTGAACCTGCACTCTAGAGCCCACAAGCTGCAACAACTGAAACCTGCATGCCCTAACCCCATGCTCCAAAACAAGAGAAGCCACTCCAATAAGAAACCAACACAGTGAACTAGAGTAGCCCCTGCTTACCATAACTAGATAAAGTCCTAGAGCAGCAATGAAGACCCAGTGCAGCCAAAAATAAGTAAATAATTTTAAAAATATATATATTTTATGAAAAGGAAAGAAAAATTCACAGAACTAAAATCATGAGAGTTTAAATTGAAAGTGTCCAATACAAAGCATATCACATTACCAAATTTCAGAACACCAGGGCAAACAGATCACAAATGTTCCCAAAAGGAAAAAAAACTTGGTCCTATACAAAGAATGGGAAACTAGATGATATTTACTTTTTAAGAGTAACAGTAAATTAGAAAGCCTTCAAAACTGAAAGAGAACTCTATACCTACTGAAATTAGCAATCACATGCGAGGGGAGAATAACGGTATTTATCAGACACATAATAAAAATTTTACCTCTAAGGTACCCTTATTTAAGACCTATTGAAAGATATATTCCAACAGAACAATGGAGTAAGCCAAAAATGAGGAAGACGTGATATCCAGAAAAAACAGGAACCCAACACGGGAACAACTGAGGGAAGTCCCAGAACAACAGCTGTGCAAAAACCTAGAAAATGAGTTCAGATTGGAAATGGCAGAAGGGTTTCAGGAGAGTCTTTAGGATTGAGAATTGAAGTGACATATTTGAGCATATGAAAAATATTGACAGCATTGTGGCAGAGACGTGGAGTATTTTTTAAAAATTAACTAAAAATAAATAAAAAACAGGAAATTTTAAATGAAAAGATTATTAACTCCAAAAGAAGCAAAAGGACAGTTAACATCATACTTAACAATAAAAAGGACAAAGTATTTCTTCTAAGGTCAGAAACAAGACAAGAATGTCCACTCCTAGCACTTTTATTCAACATAGTATTGGAAGTTCCAGCCACAGCAATCAGATGAGACAAAGAAATAAAAGGAATCCAAACTGAAAAGAAAGAAGTAAAACTGTCACTGTTTGCAGGTGACATGATACTTAGAAAATCCTAAACATACCACCAGCAAACTACTAGAGCTCAATGAATTTGGTAAATTTGCAGGATGCAAAATTAATATACAGAAATCTGTTGCATTTCTATATACTAACAACAAACTAATCAGAAAGAGTAATTAAGTAAAAATCCATTCACCACTGCATCAAAAAGAATAAAATATCTAGGAATAAACCTACCTAAGGAGGTAAAAGACCTATACCTGGAAAACTATAAAACACTAATGAAAGAAATGAAGATGACACAAACAGACAGAAAGATATACCGTGTACATGGATTGGAAGAGTTAATATTCTTAAAATGACCATACTCCCCAAAGCAATCTATATATTCAATGCAAACCCTACCAATATGCCAAGGGCATTTTTCACAGTACTAGAACAAATAATTTTTTAAGTTTGTATGGAAACAAAAAAGATCCTAAATGGCCAAAACAATCTTGAGAAAGAACAGAGCTGGAGGAATCATGCTCCCTGACTTCTGACTACACTACAAAGCTAAAGTAATCAAAACAGTATGGTACTGGCACAAAAACAGACACATAGGTAAGTGGCACAGAATAGAGAGCTGAGAAATAAATCCACCTACTCATGGTCAATAAATCTACAACAAGAGGCTAGAATATACGATGGAAAAAAGTCATCTCTTCAATAAGTAGTGGCGGGACAGATACAAGTAAAAGAATACAATTAGAAAATTCTCTAAAACCATATACAAAAATAAACTCAAAATGGATTAAAGACTTAAATGTAAGACCAGAAACCATAAAGCTTCTAGAAAAAGCACAGGCAGAACACTCTGACATAAATCTTAGCAATATTTCTTTTGGATCTGTCTCCTAAAGAAAAGGAAATAGAAGCAAAAATAAACAAATGGGACCTAATCAAACTTAAAAGCTTTTGCACAGCAAAAGAAACCATTGGCAAAACAAAAAGACAACCTACTGGATGGGAGAAAATGTGTGCTAATGATGTGACCAATAATGGGTTTATACCCAAAGTATATAAACAACTCGTATAACTGAACAGCAAAAACACCAAACAACCCAACTAAAAAATGTGCAGAAGACCTAAGCAGACTCACAGATATAGAGAACAAATTGGTGATTACCATTAAGGACAGGGAAAGGAGGTGGGGCAAGATAGGGGTAGGCAACTAAGAGATACAATCTACTTCGTAGAAAATAGATAAGCTACAAGGATAAATATATCCTTGTACAATACAGGAAATACAGCCAATATTTTATAATAACTATAAATGGAATATAACCTTTAAAAATTGTGAATCACTATGGTATATACCTATAACTTACATAATACTGTATATCAACTATATCTCAATTAAAAATAAACACTAAACACATTCTAAAAGTCATTAGAGTAAAACTGACATTTTAAAGAAAACAAAGCAAAAGTCTGTACTGTTTACCACTATTTGGCTTAGCAAGAAACAATGTCTTTATAATCAAAACAATGAGATATCAATCACTCATTTAACCAAAAATTATAACAATATAAATATGGGGGAAGGAAATAGGAGAGTAGGGTGGAAAGCTAGATCTGCACCTCATATAGCAAGAAGTGAAGAGGCTATGTCTAAACCTGATTAAGAAATAACAGTCTACACATGGTATTTAGGAATAAAGAGCTAAATACCAGGGAACATGGCCAAAAGGATTAAAAGTAGTTTCTTAAAAGAAGGACCTGGAGATGTAGAAGGGTAGGTGCTATGTCTTTTTACTTGGCTTTTAACTATGTAAACATACGAATTTCAAAAATTAATTTAAAATAATTAACATTTATCAAAAAGCCAATAACTGGCAAATAATATTTGCAACACTATATTACTGCATCAGTCTTATAATAAGAAGATCAATTATTTTAAAATTATAAGGAACTCTGACAGAAGACAACAACATAATATATGCAAGGGACATGAACAGACAATTCATTTTAAAAAAATTTACTACCCAACGTACATATAAAAAGTATCACCTTTCAAAGCAATGAAAGAAAAAGTCCAGATTAAAACAACAAAGCAGCATTATTTTAACCTACTAATTAGCAAAAATTTGAGGAATGAGTAGTATTAATGCTGTAAAATGGATTTATAGTGAAAGTGTGTTAATATATCATTTCTGGAGAAAATTTTGGTAATATTATTCAAAACCTTAAAAAGATGACTGACATCTGATTCACTAATTCCTGATAAAAATGCATCTTTAAGGAAATAGTTACAAATACAAAAAAAGGATTCAGCGACAAGGGTATTTATTTTAGCAAAATTTCCTTAAGACTGTCTTTTTCATATCGATTTACCTGAAACAATAAAATAGCCGTACCTGAACTGTACGTCCTGCATTGATATGCTCTTCATGCAACTTGTCCCATACTCTGCACCTCTGATACTGTACGAAAGAAAAGGAAAGGTACTGAATATTTTAAATCACTAAGTTTACCACAAAAATCCCCAATCACCCATCCAAACTCAAACATGCAAGCTAAAAAAGTTACTGACTTAATAGTGGGAATTAACTGTCCAAAGACCATACAGGTAGGAAGTTTTCAAAAACCTTACACACAAAATTTGGCAAATGGTAAAACAAATAAAAATCACTAAATACTGTTTACTTTCTTTTACTGGAAAAGAGTATGTATTTTGTCTATAATGCATACTCCTTGGAGGTGAAAAGAATAAAGATTGAGAATGTAAAAGAATGTGAAAAATGAAAAGATTAACAGCATTCATCAGATATTCTTACTATACATAAAGATTTTGAAATGTCTGTTAATGATAGAGTCAACTACTGAAAACTAAAATCTCATTTGAGAAAAAGGAACATTGATATCACAGACTAGAAAGTATGTAAAAATGAGAACGAACATTTTATATATTTTAGCTTTTCACCTAGATTATGTTTAGTTTCCAGAGTTTCATCTAAGAAAGTTAATGAGCACAATGGAAAATTTTTCATTTGAGAAGAACCATAGCAAAATGTGGTAACATGACAATATTTGCACAAAATGTAAACAATGTCAAATATCACATATTATTTTTGGTTGAAATTTTAAAAATCCAAATAATTAAGATGTCAGTAGATGTGAATAATGACATTAAACATATCTTTGATATACCACTCACATACACACACACATACACACACACACACACAAAATCATCCTAGAAATATTCTGAAAGCACATAAACATGAAAATGTCCCATATATACAAAGAAGGCCTAATAGATTATAAAAGTAGAGCACTACAATTTTTTCAAGGGTATTTTTATATTCTCTATTGTTAACAACGCAGCAAAAAGAAAACTCTTGATAACTCCTGAATTTTTTTTACATCATCTAAGAACAATAGCTATTAAGCTTAAAAACAACTAGACTATATTAAATATATATTTGCCAAACATAAACTTAAAACCACTACCCAATCAAATAAATTTAAAATTTACTACTTTCTCTTCTAATAAAAATTGAATGATGCCAGCAGATTCAGTATAAATGTTCTTTTAGATAGTGTTATATTAATAAAAAGAAGGGAATGGAAGCCAAAGATACATATCTGAAAAAAAGTCACTTTAAAATTTATTACTTAATACTAATCTGTCATGATATTTTTAATAAAAATTAATGTTAAGGAAACAGAGAATCCAGAGAAGTCAGGGCTGCAAGAATTCATGGAGCAGAGTATCAGAGAAGAAAAAGCTGCATATGAGGATATAACTGCATTAACAGGAGACGACCATACAGAGAGAGAGTTTCAGAGATCCGCAGGGTTTTGCTTTTGAGTCTTCAGCTGAGTACAGAGCAGCACAAGCACATAAGGAAACTATCTGAAAACAGAAAAGGAATCACTGAAAAAGACCAGGTAGGCTCATCACCCCAAATCACACAAGCCCAAAAACAGTTCATGTGACCACCAGTCAGAGTAGAAAAATCTCTCAACATACTGCAATCAGGCAGAGTACTCCAAAGTACTGTACTGTGTTGGGGAAAGTTAGGCCTGGAACAAAGGCTGTTCTGATCCTCTGCAAGCTTAAAAAAGCCTCAAAAGGATCAAACTGTTCCTTAATAACTTAATTGTGTCTCAGAATAAATAAAGTTCAAAAGTACTCAAAGAAATTTTGGAATATTCAGTATCCAACAAATTCAGAATGTCTGGCATCCAGTAAAAAATTACCATGCATGCATGCAAAAAAAAAAAAAGCAGGAAAATATGATCTGTAATAAGAAAAACCAATCAACAAAAACAGATTTAGATATGATAGAGATAACGGAATTAACAGACAAGGATACTAAAAGTTATGATGTATTCCATGTTTAAGAAAGCTGAAGAAAACTGAAGATACAGAAATATGAAAGATATTTTTTATTCAATTCCTAAAATTAAAAAGATAGCTCAAATAAAAAATGAAATGGATGAACAGAAGGTTAAGACATGCAAAGAAAAGATTAGTAAATTTAAATATGTAAAACAGAAACCATCCAAAATGAAACAGAAAAAAAAGATGGCAATAAATGAATATAGTATCAATAATCAAAGGCCAATTGAAAGCAACATTGAAAATTGAAAACAACTGGTATGCAGTTGGACTCCCTGAAGGAGAGAAAAAATATGTGAAAAATTAATGAGATACTGGCTGAGATGGTGGAGTAAAAAGACCCTGAGCTTACCTCCTCCCACAGGTGCACCAAAATTACAACTATTTTCAGAGCAAGTATGGATAAGAACAACTTAAAGACTACCAGAAGAGATTTTCCACAACTAAAGATATAAAGAAGGAACCATATAGTTTATGGACAAAAGATACAAACTTTCAATCATAAGATATATAAGAGCTAGGGAGATAATGTATAACATGACTAAGATAAATACCCCTGCTGTATGTTACATACAAAAGTTGTTAAACAGAGAGTAAATCCTAGTCTATTTTTTTTCTTTTATTTTGTATCTGTATGAGATGATGGACATTCATTATTTCTTTGTGATAATCATTTCATGGTGTATGTAAGTCAAATCATTATGTTTACACCTTGAACTTACACAGTTCTGCATGTCAGTTATATCTCAACAAGAAAGAAAAAAAAGAAAAATTAATGGCCAAAGCTTTTCCAAATTTGGTAAAAACCATAAACCCACAGATCCAAGAAACTCAAGGAATACCATAAATAAGAAAATGAAGAAAATTATACTAATGCATATCATAACAAAAGTACTTACAATAAGTGATAGTAAAATCTAAAAAAGAGTAAGAGGAAAAAAGATGTGAAGTACAGAGGAACACAGATAAGAATGATAGAAGACTTCTTGTGAGAAACAGTGCAAACCAGAAAACACTGAAGCAACATCTTGAAAGTACTAAAACAATATAAAAGTCAACCTAGAATTCTATACCCAGAGAAAATATTTTTTTTCAAGTGAAGCCAAAACAAGATTTTTTTCCAAACATAAAAAAGCAAGCAGAATTCATTATCATCAGCAAAACTGCACTACAAGAAATGCGAAAGGAAGTCCTTAAGGTTGATGAGAAAATGATACCAGACAGAAACCTGGCTCTACAAAAAAGTGAGAGCACTGAAAATGGTAAATTCAGTTCAGTTTAGTTCAGTTGCTCAGTCACGTCCGACTCTTTGCAACCCCATGAATCGCATCACGCCAGGCTTCCTTGTCCATCACCAACTCCCGGAGTCCACCCAAACTCATGTCCATTGAGTCAGTGATGCCATCCAGCCATCTCATCCTCTGTCGTCCCCTTCTCCTCCTGCCCTCAATCCCGCCCAGCATCAGGGTCTTTTCCAGTGAGTCAATTCTTCACATGAGGTGGCCAAAATATTGGAGTTTCAGCTTTAGCATCAGTCCTTTCAAAGAACACCCAGGACTGATTTTTAGCATGGACTAGTTGGCTCTCCTTGCAGTTCAAGGGACTCTCAAGGGTCTTCTCCAACACCACAGTTCAAAAGCATCAATTCTTTGGTGCTCAGCTGTCTTCACAGTCCAACTCTCACATCCATACATGACTACTGGAAAAACCATATCCTTGACTAGATGGACGTAAATTATATTACAATAATACTACATAGACTCTGAGAGAAGAAATTGTAGTGTATTGTCATAAAGTTTTTATATGTGAAGTGATATATATATAACACATTACTTAAAGGTAGACTATCATAAGTTAAAGATGAATATTCTGAACTGTAAAGCAACCATTTAAAAATAAAAACAGAGAGGTATAATTAATAAGCCAATAAAAGAGAAAAAATGGAATCTTAAAAATACACGATTAGTCCAAAAGGGAGTAAAACATGAAAAAAAAAAGGGGGAGAGAAAGAGTAGATGGAACAAATAGACAAAAAGAGCAAGATAGTAGACTTAAAGACAACCACTTGATAAACATCTATTCATTACAAAACTTATCAGAAACTTAAAAAAGAAGTTAACATCCTCAACCTCATAGAAGCATCTGCAAAAACTCTACAGTTAACATCAAGCTCGGTGGTAAAAGATCATTCCCTAATATTGGGAACAAGGTAAGGACTTCTGATCTTGCACTGGAGGCCATAACCAGAACAATAAGGTAAGAAAGGAAGTGAGAGAAGAAAGCAAAGGAGGGAAGGTAGGAAAGGAGGAGGAGAGGGGAAAGAGAGGAAACAGAAGAGAGAAAAGAAAGAAGTAGGCAGGCAAAGATTAAAAAGGAAAAAATAAAACAGTCTGTCGTCATGACTGTCTATATAGAAAATATCAAAGACTCAATTCAAGGAGACGGAAAAGGAATGATGGGCAGATTACCTGTCAAGAGATTTTATAAAACAGTTTGCCTTTGCCAAGGGCTTCTCCTTAGGGCTTCTCTCTAAAAGGTTTTTAAATATAGCAACTTTGGAAGGAAATATTTTCTAGATGCTATTGGATATACACTTTCACAGAGTGGGCAGAAGGATTTGTCTCAGCACTATTTGCTCTTACGTGGCTTCCAGGCCATTAAGCTTTGCCCCAATATTTCAAGGTGGTTGGAACTCAGAATGACATCCCCAGTGTGACTGAGATTCCGGTCTTTTCCTCTGCTGGATACTGCAGAGGTATTCTAATAAATACCTTTAAGTGCTATGAATAAACTGGACCAAGAAAGAGGAAAAACTACAGAAAAAAATCATAGATACTGTTTTTCAGTCATTTCAGGAAGATGTTTTGTCTCACCACATGCATTCATGTTGTTCTTCATGTGTCTTATGGCCTCATGGTATACCAGTGAAACAGGCACAAGCAGAGAATCCAACATTCACAGAAACAGCCTTTCCCCTAGACTTTCCCAAAAGAGACCAAAGCACATTCTTAACCTGGTGAGAAAAGGCCGTGTCCGCCATTCTCATCCTGGTGAACACCTTGTCTCCTTCTGCCCTCTCTTCTAGTTTATCATTTTGGATAACCCTGATTATGAACCCACACCACCGTGTGATGAACGCCTCTGCACAGGAGTTTTCAGGCTTCCCGACATTAATCCCTTTGTGATCTTTGGCAGTGACACCAGGTCTCTCAGTTTCGCTTTGCCTGCTGGGCAAGGAGAACAAATATTCCAAAAGGAGTACCCGGGCTAAGAGTTCTCCCTAGAACGCCTCACCATTTACTTAAACAACTTTATATATTTGTAGGCTCACATTTTATGTCATTTCATCTTCCAGAATATTGATTCAAAATTGAAAAACAATGATAACAATGATACTCACTGCATAGAGTATAAAAACATAAAAGCTAATCATAATTTATTAAAAATGATTTTCCAAAATTATATAAGGTTTTCACTATGTGCTCAGTCACTCAGTCATATCTGACCCTTTGCGACCCCATGGACTGTAGCCTGTCAAGCTCTTCTGTCCATGGGGATTCTCCAGGTAAATCTGAAGTGGGTAGCCATTCCCTCCTCCAGGGATCATCCCAATCCAGGGATCGAACCCAGGTCTCCCACATTGCAGAAGGATTCTTTACCATCCGAGCCACCAGAGAAGCCCAAGTTATTTATTATAAGTTTGGGAAATTTTATGATGATATAACACAGAGAATGTTCACGATTGAGGAATTTAGGGTATAAAAGCACTTTAAATGTTATGCTGACACTTAAAAGATTTATTTAAATTTACAGGCATAGTAGGAAAAAAAGATGCTTCAGTTGGAGAGAAAAAGACCAAGAAATACTATGGAGCTGTAAAATTATATGTGGTGTCCAAAGGACTGACGTAAGATCAATGTGTTTGTGGTATAATGTATGATGAGAAGATGATGAGAAAGAAGCAGAGAAAGTAGATGAACGCTTCTTTTGCTGGATATAAAAGGATATCTCAACGATCTGAATGATCAGAACCCCTTACAGGGAAGATGATGGCTTTATGGAGAATTAACCAGGTAGGCTGAGAGTACTGTAGATGATGAAAAGTTTAAGTACTCAATTCAAATAAATTATTTATTAAACTCAATAAAAAAGAAAAAAAATAAAAGAAAAAATCAAAGACTCAAAAAGTAAAGCTACATAATATTAACAGATAATCCAATGAGCATAAGCCATAAAATTAGGATTACTCATGTAATGAGGATAAATAATATCCATCCTACAGTGAGGTTAAAAGTAATTCACCTTACTGTGTCTACCATATATGAAGAACGTAAAACTCAAACACAAAATATCTCAGGAATGTTGTGACTCTCCTAATGATTATAAACAATTAACTGACAGCACCAAATGTTGAGTACCTGAAAACAAAACAATAATGTACTTGTTAAGTAACTCATTTCTAAGTATCAACTTTGCATTCAGGGATTCTTTATATAATATCTCAATCCTCAGAATAACACTATGAGAAAGATTTTAATGTTACCTTTACAACCCTCTAGAGATCAATCGTGAAAGTGAAGTTGCTCAGTCATGTCTGACTCTTTGCGACTCCATGGACTGTAGCCTACCAGGCTCCTCTGTCCAGGGGATTTTCCAGGCAATAGTACTGGAGTGGATTGCCATTTCCTTCTCCAGGGGATCTTCCCGACCCAGGGATCGAACCCAGGTCTCCCCCATTGTAGACAGACGCTTAACCGTCTGTGCCACCAATCATGGGCATCTGCAGATTGCCCATGAATGGTTAAAATAGTGGTGAACCTGAAGGTCTACTGCACAGTGCTGTGTGGGGACGGTGTATTTGTATCTGACCCAGGTTGGAGTCAACCAGGTAATGTTCCACAGGATGTAACTAAGTTGGGGTTTGAACAAAAAAACAAAGGTTGAAAGGTGAGCAAATGGAATGGTACTGCTAATAAATGTAGGAAAGTCACAGTATTCAATTCTATTTTTTCCATTTTCCTTCTTCACTGGAAAATGAGCATAAAAATAGAACAGTCCACAATAGTCAAGACTAAGAGGAAAACAAAAACCAAAAAACAGTGAGAACAAACTTAAATCATGCTATATTTCAGGCACAATATTAGAAGATTAATATATTTAGCAGCATGGTGATTTCAAGAAACTAATTTAACCACTCCAAGTCTGCTTCCTCACCTAAAAAAGGAAGACAGTAAGAAGGCTAACCTATCGGGATGTTGAGATTAAATACAATAAATACAAAAACTTTATATAACATTCAACAGATAAACACAACAGCTACTGTCTTTACTATTATTATTTGCTCACGTGTCAAGTAAGTTGTAGAAGAGATTAGTGTCTTGGATGAAGACTGAATAGATGAAACCTTATGTCTCACAACAAAATTCTAAGAAAAAGAAAATAGCTCAGACTCTATGTTTGCTACACAATGTTAAACCTAAATTAGGTTTAATTATTAAAGGCTGTCATTCCAAATACCTGCAGAGGAGAAAAGGCTTTAAATGATTTAATGTGTGTTGGAGGAGGGAATTACAAAGAAATAACCCCCTAAAAATTTAGTTAAGTTGGGACCACTGACAAACATTTCTAAAATGCACTGTTTTTACAAAATGTCATTTTTTTGTATTGTCTATTTGCACAGTGATGCTAGATAGGTAAGTTAAAGTTGTGCTATAACTTGATGCAATTAGGATGCTTTTGGTTGCAAGATACAGAAAGCTCAAAGTTTAAAGAAATGGCTTTACTAATAAAGATATTTATTACCTCACATAAACAGCACCCTCAAAGTGGGATGATAAATTCAAGGGTAGTTTAGTTCAGAAGCTTACAAGGTTGTCAAGCACCCAAGTTCTGTCTCCTTTATTACCTTCAACAAAGTGTTCATTCTCATACTTATCCCCTCCTGGCTATAGTTACATATACAACAGGGAGACATAAGACCAGCAGAACTGCTTCCTCCCAAGTGCATCTTTATACAGCAGAAAAATCTTTTCCAGAAGTTCCATATCCCAAACATGTTTTCCCTCAAGTCTCGTCAGATATGTCTATTTTTCATTGCTAACCAAACACTGACAAGCATGAAATTATCACCATTAGACCCATTATCATCACCAGCTGTGCTGAGGCTTTCCTATCCTGTAACACAGGAGAAAGCAAACTGAATCAGGAGTCCAGCAAAAAAAACTAGGAGGGAGGAAATGTGATTGTAAGATTGAAACAAACATTCTCATACTAAAAAGAGAAATGAGAATAGTTTTTGTTGTAATCACAAGTTAAAAAAAAACAAATAAATGAAACCAAATCAAAAGTAACAAATCAACAAGACTGATTATATCTGATTTTATACCACATAGTTCAGGCTTCATACTGCCTAAATAGTCCATACCACTCATTTTCACACCTAATTATATGTTGCCTCATTATATCTGAATATTACTTATTTTATTTCTTTAACTGGAGGGTAAACTTCTTACAGATTAGAGACCTAATTTTTTACATAACTTTCAACACTAAAAATATAAGAAACAGCAAACACCAACACTTATGAAAAGCTAACATATATTTATATCCTGTAATAATTTCCCTTCTCATTAAACCTGGCAGATAGAAGAAATATTCATCTCTGCCCTTTTTCAAAATTTAACCAAAATAATAATAAAGAACTTTTAAAGGGATCAACCCACAAGAATAATGAGAATATAACAGGAGATATTAACTGACAAGAAACTTTAACAACATTTTGGAAGCTGGAAAGAGAATGGATATGTTGCAGCTGACTTAGTAGAGCAGAGAAAGTTGAAACCCAGGGTTGCAGAAGGGGTGGAAAGTGGAAGAGAAAGGCAGTGAGAAGCAAGCCAAAGGAACAGCACTACTCCAGACAGACTCAGTTAACTAGAGGTACCACAACCAGGTAATCAGGAGGATGTGTTTGGTGGGGCACGCTACACAGTAAGTTTTCCCCAAAAATTCTATAAAATGAAACAAAGAAAATTATGTTCAAAGCTTATTATGTTGTTGTTCCTATTAACTATGCTTAAGTCTATTCTATGTTAGATAACAAAGCTGAAATGCTAACACTTCAAATTTCAGGATTACATTCTAATCAAGTCTATCATGTGTAATAAAACATAATGCTGAAGGACCTATGGAATATAGTCCCAGGTGTCCACAGCACACTACTCCCATTGTTTTCAGATGTTGCACACTCACTCCACTAAGGCTTACCTTCAATTTCCCCTCAGTCTGACTTTCTTCTTTTAAATTCATATTGGATGACTGATGGCTAACATAATAAATATTTTATCTTTCTACACCCTTCCCTCAAGAAGACTATCTCTTTTTGAAAATGAGGCACTGTTAGACACCTGGACTCTAAATTTAGTTCTTAACTCTACTGTCCACAGTAAAGGCAGTGGCTTTTTAATGTTTTTACACTGCCATAAAGTATCTACTAAAATATGCTATTCAAACTTATACAGATTTTAAAAGTCACCATTAAAACTAAACTAGAAGTTCTATAGATAGAATGATCAAGAAACATAGCTCAGTGTAAGTCTAACTGCTTAGCTTCAGACATCACCTACACAGTAAATTATTCTGATACCATCTAAAAATTTCTCAAAAAGTAAAATTTTCAGAAAATGCTAGAGGAAAAATTGTCCTGGTGGAAAAAGATCTATATAACTCAAGAATAATTTTTTTTCTGAAGTCTGGCACAGAAAATTAAATCAGTAACAGACCTGTTTCTATCCCCACCCACCTTTCTCCCAGGGTTCTGGCCTTTCTATCGATTATTAGGTGATACATGTGGCTAGGATCTGAGGGTAATGACAGCAGGCATTTTGTTTGTGTAGAATAAATACAAGAAAGGGGCAATTTGTCAAAGGGAAAAATGTCAAAGGCAAAATAGGACAATGAAAGAAAGAAAGAGTCTTAATAGACCACAGTCCACTTATTTCTTCCTTTCAGAATCAATTCACTTGCCAAATTCTTATCTTGTTAACTAAACACTTCAACATAAGCTCAGGACTTTGAAACACACCTTACCAAACCTCCCACCCAGATATGATTGATCAAAAGTAAACAACTCCATTTCCATATTGTTACAGTGCTAAAAGAACATGCCTTCCTTAGTAATTAAAGCATGGAATCTTTATTTCTGCTCACAACAAGAATAACCAATTTACCAGACAACTCCTTCATCCTTAAAAGTCATAATACTTATCATGGAAAAATAAGAAAGAAACTAAAAGATTATCAAATGTTAATCTTGAATTCTATTCATATTTGCACTGAAATTTTCACCTTATTTTTCTTGGAACCTACTTTCTAAACTTTTACAGAAGACTTAAGTACTAGAAAGACAGTTGGTATCCATGAAATAAAAAGCTGGCACTCTTCTTACTTGTATAAGGTACACAGTTGAGGGAGATAAGTACTGTTTATACTGAAAGGCTTAATGACCACTTCTGCCTCCCAGCCAAAAAACATTTAATGGAGGACCTCACAACTTAAAATTTGTACTGGGGGAGGTTCTCCTGAGAGATTAAATACCACTGATTTGTCCCACAGCAAATAAGACAACACAACCTGCCAAATCCATGCTCAGTACACAGTAAACTTCGTGTTTCCATAAATGCCACAACCACTCCATCAGACCCTAGCTGGGCCAGGTTCTATGCAACCTCCACCATAGTCCCTGACGCTAGTTCTTCCCCCTACCTATCTTGTAAACTGACCTCTAACTAATATTTGAGCTTTGGGGTTTCCTCAAAGGGAAGCCATGAAGCTGGGAAATTCTCTCATATCAAATAATGATTTACCTCTTTAATCCAAAAGCACTTGAAGAGGACAGGAGTTACTGATGAACACACCCTCACAGTTAAGAAAACTTGCCACTGGGTGAATGAAATTAAGGCAAGCCCTTCAGTGGAAAAATCCATCACCTTCACATTATAGTCAACTATCAAACAAATTCTAATTATTAACTACTAATTCATCACTATGTACAACTAAAAAGGCATAGATTCTGTTCTTCTATCTTTTCATTAAAAAAGAAATAATATGAGAAGAGTATTTGTAGAACAGAAAAAATGAACAATGTTGTTAAATCAACAAGAGCTAGATGTTTTAGCACAGTCTCTTACCCAAGATTTTCAATGTAGGTGAAATGCACAACAAATATAAATCAGAATATGTAACGGTTTCTTTAGTAGGAAAAGAAAAAACTGGAAAAAAAGAAAGAGAATGAAAAAACTCACCTTCTCAATATTTATCTGGTGCTTTCTTAACCTCTCCAGATCTGTTGGAATTACTATCTTAGTAAATTTCTGGATAGCTGGTTCAAGACGCCGTAATTTTACTTTTTCTTCATCTTCAGACATCCTAGAAAAATGCTGTGTCTCTCCTACTTGCAACAATTATCTTCTCCACTCATGTAGAAAAACCTAAAAAGGAAATATTTAAGGATTTAAAAAATTAATTTCCATTATTTTTAAAAACCAACAATTAGGTAATTTTATAAGATATTCTGAACACAAACTCAACTTGATGCTGAACCTGAGCGACTTGTTAACAAACTTAAAAATCTTTTTAAATTTATTTAATTAGAGGATAATTACTTTACAATATTGTGATGGCCTCTGCCATACACCAACATGACTCGGCCATAGGCATACATGTATCCCCTCCCTCCTGAACTCCCTTCCCACTCCATCCTTCCTACAAGTCAGGTATATTCACTTTAAAATGTTTAGAAATTAGGAAATAGAGAATAAAACAAAATCAATGATCACTTACAGTTAGCTACTCTTTCCGAAATTTTTCCTCCCTCCCATCCCCCTATTTTTTCCATTTTGATGTATGTCTTTCCAGGTCTTTTTAATATAATATATGCATATATTTAAATAACTTTTTTCAGAAAACCAGAAGCATACTGTTCAAGTCTTCATCACCCAATGTATCTTTGACAGTGAATAATGTTTTCTAAACAGGTGTCAACTTGCAAAACTGGAAGAAAAAATTTTATTCTTAACATTTCTGCTGTATCAAACTCTATTTCCAATATATATCTAATTATACACTTGAAATATAAAATGCAACTCTTCTCATTGATGTTCTTTAAATTGCCTCTTCCCTTTCTTACAGAGTAATTAGCATT
Source organism: Neotragus pygmaeus (assembly GCA_006410875.1). NCBI lineage: Eukaryota > Metazoa > Chordata > Mammalia > Artiodactyla > Bovidae > Neotragus > Neotragus pygmaeus. The sequence goes on along the minus strand of SJYV01004571.1, from coordinate 19,983 downwards.
GTCTATAATCAACACCAGTGACAGAGATGGAATAAGAACCCTGTATTCCTGAGAGTACAATCAAAAGCTCTTTCTAATCCACCAGTAGTTTCTCTACCAGTGTTGCAGAGAGTCTAGGGTTATGTCCTTGGGATCAGAGTAGGTGATGATAAAAGCTGTCAAGTGGGCAGGCTCCAGGACCCCACACCTGCTTCAGCTTCAGAAAATTTTGTTTCATTGACTTCATAAATTTGAATTTATTTGATTTTATGTAAATAAAGGTTCTCCACTGCCTAAGTAAGCTTGAAAACCACTCCTGTACATCATGTTTTCATGCTATCTAATTAGCCACAACCTCTTCCATATTAAAAATAAATAAGTTGACTATGTTAATCTCATTGTATGATAGTATCCTAGACTGGGGTGCACAGACATAAGGGTTCAGGACTTTGAGGAGTCACTGAATCTTTACAAAAAACTAGGACTATTTTTTAATTATTTCAGAAGACAGAGTCAATTGCTTTCATGAAATTATCAAAACACTCTTATCACTCCACAAACATTAAAAACTATTACTTTAAATAATGTTTCTCTCTTTGAAGTGTTGGTTATACAAATTATCTTATCCACCAGAAACTTGGTCTTTACATTTGATCTAAGCTTGAAAACAGAAAAGGAAAATCTCCAGCCATCACAAATAAAGAGTCTAACAGCTACAGTGGTTAGTGGACATTAGAGTGCACAGGAAAATTCACTGTCAAAAGAGCTGGTCAACAGACCCAACAAAATGGGAAAATTCATAGCTCAGGGTCTAGAGATAATAATCTAAAAATGAAATTAAAATTGGTATATTTTAAAATAAAAATATAAAGAAACAGAATTTTTTAAAAAATTAGATAATATTATGAAACACTAACAGGCCAATCTAAAAATAAACCAAGTAAAAATTCTACAAATAAAACCTCCAAAGGTAGGCTTAACAGTAAATTTTGTAGCTGAAAAGAGAACTATTGGCTGTAAGCTATCAGTCAGAACAAAGGAAAAAGGAAAAAGAAGATAAGCAACATAAAGGATAAAATGAGAGGCTCAATAACAAGTAGGAGTCACATTCCAGTAATCATGTATGCATGTGAGAATTGGATTATAAAGAAAGCTGAGCACCAAAGAACCAATGCTTTTGAACTGTGGTGTTGGAGAAGACTCGAGAGTCCCTTGAACTGCAAGGAGATCCAACTAGTCCATCATAAAGGAAATCAGTCCTGAATATTCATTGGAAGAACTGATGCTGAAGCTGAAACCCCAGTACTTTGACCACTTGATGTGAAGAACCGACTCACTGGAAAAGACCCTGATGCTGGGAAAGACTGAAGGCTGGAGGAGAAGGGGATGACAGAGAATGAGATGGTTGGATGGCATCACTGACTTGATGGACATGAGTCTGAGTAGGCTCCAGGACTTGGTGATGGACAGGGAAGCCTGGCATACTGCAGTCCATGGGGTCGGAAAGAGTCAGACACGACTGAGCAACTGAATTGACCTGAAAAGGCACTATTCAAAGAGAATATGCTAAGAATTAAGATGTAAAATTTCAAGTTGAAAATGCATATAAGCACCAAGCAGCATTAAAAAACACAAATATACCAAAATACATAGATGGGAAATTTCAGAACATTAAGGAAAAAGAAAAACTACTTTAAAAAGCAAAGCAGATATAAAAGACAAACTAAAATGACAAAAGCAACAAACTTTTCATCAAAGCAACATAGCAAAAGAGAAATATCTTCAAAGTGGTGATGTGATATACATCCAGATTATTATTTAGAAGTGAGAGTAAAATAATCATTTTAAGACCTACAAAGACCGAGTTTATTACAAAGCCCTTCATTAAAAGAACTACTAAAAGGCATGATTTAACGATAAAGAAAATAAACCCAAAGGAAAAGAATGGCAAGGAGCAAAACAAATATAATAAAGTATACTGTTACTGGGTGAACAAAGGGAGGTATGAATAAAAGAACAAATAAAAGATTTATTTTGAACAACTTGATTAAATATAATAAAAATGTTTCCATGTAATTATTTTTCTATAATGTTTTTTATAGCAGCATAGTATCACATTATATAGATGTTCAATGATTTAATCACCTAATGTTGGCTATTTAGGATGTTTCCAATTTTCCCCTATTATAAACTATACTACAGTGTAATTACCTTCCTTACACATAAGTCCATACAACCATCTATGATTATTTCTTTAAAATAAATACCTGGAAGTAGAATTAACAGGTAGACACGTTTTTTAAGGCTTTTAATATTAGAAGTCCCAAAAAAGGTTGTGCCTATTTACGTTCCCACTAGCAACATATCTGGAGAAGGACATATCAAAAGTGTCCATTTATCTGGATTAAAGACTTAATGAAAGACCTGAAGCCATAAAGCTTCTAGAAGAAAACACAGACAGTACACCCTTTGACACTGGTCTCAGCAACGTTTTTAGATCTTTCTCCTCAGGAAAGGGCAACAAAAGCAAACAAACAAATAGGAGTATATCAAACTAAAAAGCTTTCTCAGTGAAGGAGCCCATCAACAAAACAAAAAGGTAACCTACTAAATGAGAAAAGATACTTGCAAATAATGTATCTGATAAGGCATTAATATCTGTATCTGATAAGGCAAAATATACAAAGTGCAAGTGAAGTTGCTCAGTTGTGTCTGACTCTTTGCAACCCCATGGACTGTAGCCTACCAGGCTCCTCTGTCCATGGAATTTTAATTCACATAACTCGATATCAAAAAATAACCCAATTAAAAAATTGGTAGAGGACCTAAATAGACATTTTTTTCCTATGACACATGAAAAGATTGTCAGTATCACTAATCATCAGGGANAAGTTGCTCAGTTGTGTCTGACTCTTTGCAACCCCATGGACTGTAGCCTACCAGGCTCCTCTGTCCATGGAATTTTAATTCACATAACTCGATATCAAAAAATAACCCAATTAAAAAATTGGTAGAGGACCTAAATAGACATTTTTTTCCTATGACACATGAAAAGATTGTCAGTATCACTAATCATCAGGGAATAGTCAAAACCACCTCACACGTGTCAAAATGGCTATCATCAAAAAAGACAAGAAATAATTAATGCTGGTTGCTGGCAAGGATGTGGAAAAAAGGGAACCCTTATGCACTGTGGTGGGAATATAAATTGGCGCAACCACTATAGAAAAAAATATGGAAGTTACTCAAAAAATTAAAAATATAACTGTCATATGATTTAGCAATTCTAATTCTGGGTTGAAAACAGTAATTGAAAAGATATATGCATCCCTATGTTCATAGAGCATTATTCACATTAGCAAGATATAGAAGCAACCATTAAGTGTTCGAAGATAGATGAATGGCTAAAGAAGATGTGATACACACAATGAACTATTACTCAGCCACAAAAAAGAATGAAATCTTGCCACTCGCAACAACATGGATGAACCTTGAGGGTATTCCATTAAGTGAAATAAGTCAGAGAAAGACCAATATCATATGACTTCACAAATACCTGAAATTTAAAAAGAAAAACAGAACAGAAACAGATCCATAGATACAGAGAACTGGTGGTCACCAGAAAGAAGGCAGTGTGGTGGGTGAAACGGGTGAAATTTCCAGTTACAAAGTCATAGGGATGAAGGTACAGCACAGAGAATTTGGTCAATAATACTGTAATGACCTTGCAGGATGACAGGTTACTAGACTTATCATGATGTTAAATTCATAATGGATGCAATTGTTCAATCATTATGTTGTATACCAGAAACAAATACAGTATTTTATGCCAACTATACTTCCATTTTGCCTTTTCTGTTATTTGATACTGCTGGAATCAAGATTGCTGGAAGAAATATCAATAACCTCAGATATGCAGACACCACCCTTATGACAGAAAGTGAAGAGGAACTAAAAAGCCTCTTGATGAAAGTGAAAGAGGAGAGTGAAAAAGTTGGCTTAAAGCTCAA
>SJYV01004571.1:0-13129 GCA_006410875.1 Neotragus pygmaeus | reverse complement strand
AGAGTCCATACACTGCAGTGAAAGATTCTGTGAGCTGCAACTAAGACCCAAAGCAGCCAAATAAATTAAAAAATTGGTAGTGACAAATGAGAGGATAAGATGATGAATAGGCTTTTTATTGGTAAAGAAGAGGGTCAAGATGTTAATTTATTTTAAATTGCATGTTGTCATTTTTGGAGTACCTGCTTAAAAAAAATAGAGTGAACAATTTTCAAACTGGTTGGGGGATAACTGGGATGTAAAAAATAATCCAAATGATAGAAACATCAAAATTGTGGGATTAATGGAAAGCAAAAATCAGTTGATATAAATCCATATATCTCAAAAGTTACATGAAGTGAAAATGGACTGTTTCAGGTATATGACAAAGGTTGTCAGATAATATACTGTTTACAAAAGACATTTGAAACACAGAAGTGCAAAAATGCTGGACTTTAATTAAAAGATAGAGCAAACTTTGACCTGGGGAATTTTGAGGTAGTTGTATTAAAAGCAAGCAAAACAGCTACCAAATTATTAGATAAAACAGTTTTAAATGTGCCTATTAACAGACAAAATACACTGTATAAAATGTAAGAATTGCATGGAGTGTAAAAAAAAAAATCTGGTCGTAACAGGAAATAGTAACATCTCTCTTTGTAAGGAATAGAACAAATGTTTAAAAAATTAGAAATATGCAGAATTAAACATTAACAAACATGATTTAATGAACATACATAGACTAATATATCAAACAACTGCAGAATATACCTTTTTTTTAAATAGCACAGATAGGACATTTCATAAAAATTTCAAACTGTTCAGATATAGAAGTATGTTCTCTAGTGTTAGTCGCTCAGTCATGTCCAACTTTGAGACCTCATGGACAGTAAGTAGCCCATCAGGCTCCTCCGTCTGTGGAATTCTCCAGGCGAAAATACTGGAGTGGGTTGCCATTCATTCCCTTCTCCAGGGGATCTTCCTTACCCAGGGATGGAGCCTGGGTCTCTTGTGTTGCAGGCAGATTCTTTACCAACTGAGCCACCAGGGAAGCCCATTATGTTCTCTAACCACAATACAGTTAAGCTAGAAATAAGTTAATTCCATGGAGACCCCATGGAATTCTCCAGGCCAGAATACTGGAGTGGGTAGCCATTCCCTTCTCCAGGGGATCTTCCCNCCCATTATGTTCTCTAACCACAATACAGTTAAGCTAGAAATAAGTTAATTCCATGGAGACCCCATGGAATTCTCCAGGCCAGAATACTGGAGTGGGTAGCCATTCCCTTCTCCAGGGGATCTTCCCAGTCCAGGGATTGAACTCATGTCTCCCGCATTGCAGGCAGATTGTTTACTAGCTGAGCCATGAGGGAAGCCTAAGTAACTCCTGAGTTCAAGAAGAAAATGTGCAGACATAGAAAACAAACACGGTTTTCAAAGGAGGGAGAGAGGGGAGGAGGGTCAAATTAGGAATACAGGATTAATAGATACAAGCTGTTACATGTAAAATAGATAAGCAATACAGATTTACTGTAAGCACAGGGAATTATATCCAAAATCCAAAACCTATAGTGAAATATAATCTGCAAAAAAACTAAATCACTGTGTTGTATGCCTGAAACTAACAAAATACTGTAAATCAACTATACTTCAATTTTTTTTAAACTGTTGGAGATTAGAAAGTGTTTAGAATTGAATGCCAATAAAAACGCAATATATCTAAACTTTTGGAATGCATCTAGAATAATACTTGGAAGTTTATAGCCTCAAATATGTATATTAGGAAAGTCAGGTTGAAAAGGGATGAGGCAAACATTGTTAGAACAAGACTGGCATAAGTCAAAAATAAGAGTGGAAATAAATAAAATAGAAGATTACAATGGAAAGATCAGTATGGTTTCCTCCTACTCCCCACAGCCTTCTTCACCTTATTAACTATTACCCTTCTTCTCATCTAGAACAATGGTTTTCCCAAGTGTGCATTCTGGAAACTTGTCAGAAATGCAGATTTTTAAATTCAGACTTACTGGGGGTGGAGCATAGCCATCTGGGTCCTGAGGCTCTGTGAACATGGATCTGGAGCCCTCCAGGGAATTCTGATACCTGTTTGAGAACCACTATTCAAACTTGAGTTTGTATCAGAATCCCCTCTAGGCTGATTTAGTGGAAGGTCTAACAAGTTCCAAGGGGACGTTAATTCTCTTTTTTTAGAAACCACTGTTTTAGGGGCTTTATAAAGAGGCCCAGGAGATTCTGGTTGGCTTGGGTTTGGCAATCTGACAAACTTCTATGTGTTCCTAATATGCAGCCACTTCTCCAGAAAAACTCACCCAACAATCTCTGCCCTCCCAGGCTTTGGGTCCATCTCTCCAGGGAGCTCTTCTAGTACCCACTGCTCAGCTCCACTGTAGCAACTGTTTTGTGGACCAGCACTATCTGCTTGTCTGTCTCTCTCACCAGAAGATAAAACTCTTGTATGCAGAGACCTTACCTCCTTTGCTCTTTTACCCTTAATGTTTTGATGGGTATTCAGTAAATATTTGTTGATTAATTGATACTTGAAATACCTCTGTTAGTGGCTCTTACCAGCTGGGCTTCCCTTATAGCTCAGTTGGTAAAGAACCTGCCCGCAATGCAGGAGACCCTGGTTCGATTCCTGGGTCAGAAAGATCCACTGGAGAAGGGATAAGCTACCCACTCCAGTANTGGCAGCAGGTCCTGGAACCATTCTCTTGGATACTAAGGGATGACTGTATAGCTAGCTAGAAATATACACATTTATACATATACAATGGGCTTCCTTAGGTGGCACTAGTGGTAAAGAATATGTCTACCAATACAAGAGACACAGGAAATGCTGGTTTGATACCTGGGTCAGGAAGATCCCCTACAGGAGGAAATGGCAACCCATCCTAGTACTCTTGCTTGGAGAATCCCATGGACAGAGGAGTCTGGTGAGCTACAGTCTATAGGGTTGCAAGATGTTGGACATGACTGAGGGACTGAGCATGCATATATATAAAATACACACACACACCCCTTCCTAGATGTCTTCTGCCAGGTACTAGAAACAATGATATGCCAGTAGCAATGAGCACACCTAGAGCCCAGATCCTTTGATGTTTAAATAGTACTCTCCAAAAAAGAAATCAGGGGTCTTTGGAGAACTGGTGGATTCCAGGATAGGGAAAACGTTGAGAGAAGCCTGGAGCATCTTATGATGCCAAAAAGTAAGGCAGTTTAAAAAAAAAAAAAAAAAGGCCGGAGGGATGGGAGTCTATTAAAAGGGCACAGGAAGCAATCTGAAAAAAAACTTCCAGTGGATGAAGTTGAACAACTTGAGACATAAATAACAAAGGTGTAGGAAAATAACCAATAGGAAAATCAATGAGTCCATACTGATACAAAAAATTAATAAAGAAATAGGATAAAGGGACAGCTCTTCCCTACCAAAAAATTCCAACTAATAAATTAAGAAGGAATTGGGAAACAAAACATCACAGTAATAATTACTGAAAGCAAGATCCATTAATGGATGCTAAAATCAGCAAATTAAAGCTTGAGGGGAAAAAGGATATCTGAATGGTTTAAAAATTCTACCCCAAGATACTAACTAAATACAAAGAGGAAAATAGTTATTTTACAGTAGAGAATCCCAGCAGATACCACCTTAACCAAGTGATCAACAATAGTGTCATTTCATGCACTCCCTTATGATAAACTATTGAGAAGGGCAAATACACTTCTGTGGTATTCACAAAAATATACAACCTTAATGTCATTCTGAGAAAACATCAGACAAAGCCCAACTGAAGGACACGCTACAAATAACTGACCAGGACTCTTCAAAAGTGCAATGGTCATGAAAGACAGGAAAAGACTTCAAAGTTGTCACAGATTGTAGACGACTAAGGAGGCATGCCAACTAAATGCAACGTAGGATCTTAGATTGGATCCTGAAACAGAAAAAGGCCGTTAATATAAAAAGTGATGAAATCTGAAGAAAGTTGGTGATTCAGTTAACAGTGTTGTACCGAAATTAATTTCCTTTTGGTAACTAACTGTATTATAGTTACATAAGATGTTAACAATAAAAGAAACTCTAGACAACTCAGGTACTTTTGTAACTTTTCTGTAATTGTAAAATTATTTCAAAGTAAAAAGTCTTTTAAAATAATATGTGAACTGTTCAACACAAGGCAGGTCAAATATTTAGAAGTCAAAGAACTGCAATCGTATTCACGGCACTTAACACTTGCGGCGAGGGTGAGGTGAGGGTGCCAGGTGCTTTACAAACAACCTTGAGTGCTTACAACTATTATCAGCTGAGTATCATACTACTTAATAAGGAAAAAGTACTGGGATATTAACCAAATTACTTAAGGTTATTTATAAGCGAAAAGTCCCGTTTCTCAGGAGAAGTCCAAAATTGCAGGCACTGTCCCCTTCCAAAAAAAGTGATGAACACCTTCCCACATTTGCCACACCGGTGGCACCAAATTCCCTCAAGCACGTCGCCTAGTGTTTCTGACTGGGGGAAGGGGTACTGACTTCGGAAAGAAAAGTCAAGGCCCTTGGACCGACCTCCCATATGATCTGTTTTCTGGGCCTCCGATTCCGAATTTTAAAAAGGCGGGGGACTTCGATGTGGGGCTTTCTGAGATCCACCGCCCTCTCGCCGGTCTGGCTGACGGGGGGCTGGCTCCCACCTCGCGCCCCAGGACCTCCCCTCACTTCCCTCGAGCCTCGTACCGTCCCTCGCGGTGTCATCCACCGCGCACCTGGGCCACAGAAACCAAACGCCGTCTCCCCTCACTCCCGCCCAGGAACCGGTGCCCGGGCCAGCCTCTGGACCGAGACTCCGGCTACCCTGACGATCTGGGACCCACAGTGCGTCAACGGGCAGGGCAGAAGACGGAAACTTTTCCACCCGAGACCCAGGAGGCCGTCAAGCTCGACCGGTCGGCAGCCTCCTTATACCCGCTTCGAACAGCGCCTCCACAACCGAAAACGCCACTTCTAGAAGTCGAGTAGAGACCCCACAGCGCTCGCACTTCCGACCTCATGCCCTTCTTCCTGCGGGGTGTCCCTCCAACGCCCCGTGCTGGCACCCTGCCCACCACTTAGGTCACGGCCTGACACCCCCGAGGCGGCCTCTCGCGAGCCCCTTACCTCCCGCCGGGGCGCTGGAGGCTGGTAGGTGCTCAGGGCGCAGGCGCAGGGGCGACGGGGGCGGGGCGTCGCGATAGGCGGACGGTGCTCCGCCACGCCCCCTCCCGCCCAGGTCCTGCTTTGCTGGGTGTGGCCGGCACTGCAGGGTGTACAAACGCAGTTGCCACTCTGGACTATTTTACAAGCTGGTGTTTTATTTACTGTGGGGCAGTAACACTGGCGCTAGGAGGAAGGAGACGCACAATTGCTTTTTAAGTCTGTTCGTTGTGTTTTAAGTGTGAGATAAGTCACATATTTATAGCCTTTTACATTTTGCAATTTTTTTCTGTCCCATTTTCTGCTCTTCTAGGAATTTTACTGGTGGGCTGGCCGGACGTTGTTAGCTCTTTACACAGACAGAAACAAGTTCAGAGAGGTTATACCTTCTCCCTGTCGCTCTTCCCCCAAACCCCAAACCCTCTGAGGTGGACAGGGCACAACTTTAAATGTAAAATGGACAGAAACTGAAGTTTAGTGTGTTTCCTCCCAAATAGGTTAGGCCCTTAATGCCAACGTCCTTGTTCCAGTTTTATAGATAATGAGACTGAGGCTCAATAAAGAGTTTCCAGTGACTCACTTCAGTTCATCCAGTTAGTGACAGAGTTGGAACTTCAACTGGGTTTCCTAATTTCCTTCTCAAGTTCTTCCAGTTATACCAGCTGCTACCAATGAACAAGCAGATGGTCGGCTTTGAAGCCCTGTCCAGTTCACAGGTCCTCCTCCCTGGATGGCCTGACTTCCAGATCGAGCCTTTTCAATCTGTATTTGAGTATTCAAATAAGTTGCTCAGAATGTACCCACTGATTATATTGTCCTCAGAAGCCATAGCTTAGGAAACAGCTTTTAGGATATTCCAGTGGAGTGGGGATAGAGGTTAAAATTGGGGACCAATGACTATTAGGGCTCTGTAAGAATTGCCTTGCAAGGCATTTCTAAAATAAAGCAGAAAACCTGCTAAGCATTTCAGGTTTTCTTTGTGGGTATCACGAATGCTGATTTTAGTTGTTTTTACTCTAGGAATGAGGTGCTTATAAGATTTTAATTCTAAAGAGAGAAATTAAAGTATTAGGCAATACTATGGGAAAACGTTTTCATTTGTTTTTTATCCAACAGTTAAACAAGAGCTACCGAAGTAAAGGTCATTTGAGTTAAGTTCTGCAACAGCTACCCGAAGCACACTAGGGAAGTGTGACATACAAGGGTTGTAAACTTGAACCTAGCCTTCTAGATTTTTATGTATATGTTTGCTATAAGACAGGTATGTCAGGGTAGCTGTATAGAACTTTTTTATAATTACATTTATGTTTAATTGAAGGATAATTGCTCTATAGTAATGTGTTAGTTTCTGCCAAACATCAACATGAATCAGCCATACATATCTATGTCCCCTCTCTGGAAACTCCCTACCTCCCTCTCCAGCCACCCCTGTAGGTTGTTACAGAGCACTGGTTTGAATTCCCTGAGTCACACAGCAAATTCCCATTGGCTATTTTACATATGGTAATGTATATGTTTCCATTTTACTCTCTCCATACATTCCACCTTCTCCTCCCTCTACCCTGCCCCATGTTCATAAGTCTGTTCTCTTTGTCTGTGTCTCCATTGGTGCCCTGCAAATAGGTTCATCAATACCTCTTTCTAGATTCCGTGTTGTTGTTGTTGTTCAGTCTCCCAGTCATGTCCAACTCTTTGCGACCCCATGGACTGCAGCATGCCAGGCCTCTCTGTCCCTCACCATCTCCTGAAGTTTGCCCAAGTTCGAGTCAATTGCTTTGATGATGCCATCCAGCCATCTCATCCTCTGATGCCCTTTTCTCCTTCTGCCCTCAATCTTTCCCAGCATCAGGGACTTTTCTAATGAGTCAGCTGTTGGTATCAGATGACCAGAATACTGGAGTTTAAACTTCAGCATCAGTCCTTCCAGCAAGTATTCAGGGTTGATTTCCCTCAAGATTGACTGGTTTGATCCCCTTGCTGTCCAAAGGACTCTCAGGAGTCTTCTCCAGATTTCATATATATGTGTTAATATACGAAGCAACAGTTAGAACTGGACATGGAACAACAGACTGGTTCCAAATAGGAAAAGGAGTATGTCAAGGCTGTGTATTGTCACCCTGCTTATTTAACTTCTATGCAGAGTACATCATGAGAAACGCTGGGCTGGAGGAAGCACAAGCTGGAATCAAGATTGCTGGGAGAAATATCAATAACCTCAGATATGCAGATGATACCACCCTTATGGCAGAAAGTGAAGAAGAACAAAGGAGCCTCTTGATGAAAGTGAAAGAGAAGAGTGAAAAAGTTGGTTTAAAGCTCAACATTCAGAAAACTAAGATGATGGCATCCGATCCCATCACTTCATGGCAAATAGATGGGGAAACAGTGGCTGACTTTATTTTTCTGGGCTCCAAAATCACTGCAGATGGCAATTGCAGCAATGAAATTAAAAGATGCTTACTCCTTGGAAGGAAAGTATGACCAACCTAGATAGCATATTCGACTTGCCAACAAAGGTCTGTTTAGTCAAGGCTGTGGTTTTTCCAGTAGTCATGTATGGATATGAGAGTTGGACTATATAGAAAGCTGAGCACCGAAGAATTGATGCTTTTGAACTGTGGTGTTGGAGAAGACTCTTGAGAGTCCCTTGGACTGCAAGGAGATCCAACCAGTCCATCCTAAAGGAGATCAGTCCTGGGTGTTCATTGGAAGGACTGATGCTGAAGCTGAAACTCCAATACTTTGGCCATCTGATGCAAAGAGCTGACTCATTTGAAAAGCCCTGATGTTGGGAAAGATTGAGGGCAGGAGGAGAAGGGGATGACAGAGGATGAGATGGTTGGATGGCATGACCGACTCGATGGACATGGGTTTGGGTAGACTCTGGGAGTTGGTGATGGACAGGGAGGCCTGGCGTGCTGCGGTTCGTGGGGTCACAAAGAGTTGAACACGACTGAGCAACTGAACTGAACTGATACAATATTTGTTTTTCTTGGATAGAACTTTTTAATCTAACAGTTTGTTAGCTTGATTTATGATCTTTAAATATTTAGACATATGGTGTGTGGACCTCTTTTTGTACTCTTGCCTGGGCCCTAAAGTTGTTAGGAGCAGGCCTTGCTGCTACTAGCCAACATTTTCCTGAGGTCTTATAAACCAGGAGGACAAACAAAACAAAACAACAATAAATAAATGGAAAAGAAGAAAAATATTCTTTTTAGATATTATGATTGCTTACTTGGAAAACCCAAGGAATTAACTGAAACAAGTAAAGTGTCTAGAAAAATAGCTTTCTTAAATATCACCTATTAAAAATGTAATGAGAGAAAAGATCAAATAGCAGAATTTAGTTTGTATTTGTAAGGAATTACAGGAGCTATTTGAAGAATTAATAAAGCTAAATGGGGTAAGAGTGAAGGGAGGGATTTCCAAAAGACCTGAGGAAACTCTGGGGGTAATGGATATGCTCATTATCTTGCTTGTGGTACTGGCTGCATGGGTGTATACATGTGCTGAAACTTACCGAATTGTCCACTTTATATGTATGTTTACGGCTTGTCAACTATACCTGAATAAGGCTATTTCTTGAGGCAAGGTGTGTATTTTCATTTACTTAGAACCTAGCACCTTTCTTGGAACAGACTAAGGAAACAATGTATATACACTATATGAAGTAAGATCCCCTGGAGAAGGAAATGGCAACCCACTCCAGTATTCCTGCCTGGAAAATCCCCTGGACAGAGCAGCCTGGCGGGGTACAGTCCATGGGGTCACAAAGAGTCGAACACAACTTAGCATCTAAACCACCACCACATATATCCATATATCCATATATTCCAGTATCATAGAGCACGTATATGGAGAAACTGAGAATCAAATTCAGATTTGGCACAGTAATATAGACCTCCTAGGTTATCTTCCTAGCCCATTCCTTTTCTGGGAACTGCTTCTTTCCCAACCCCAGGTCTGCAGGCCATTAGCAGATCTGGCGATCACTTTATACAGGTGACGATATGCTCCTGACCATAGCAAATTGGTCCAGGAGGAGACCCCTGACCCAAACTGGAACAATAAGAATCTGGAATTGAGATGGTTTGTTTCTTGAATTGAGAAAATGCTCACAGAGGAGCTCCTGGTAGCTGTGTTTTTGACTCCATAGACTGCTGAATCAGAGGAAGCCATGCTGCTCATAGAGTCCATTTAAAATTGTGGAGAGATGATTGTATATATATCCTAGGTCATGTTGTTTAAAAAGTTTTTTTAACTGTAGGTCATGTGCAAAAAAACATTTGAAGCCACTACTTTCACTAAGTTTTTCTCTCACCTTGAACTACTGAAATATCTACTGTAGTTCTAAATGTATTCTACTTCTTGGTGCGTTCTAACATTCCAACCATCTTGTGAACTGAGATGAAAAAAGGTTAAAAATAAAGTGATAATAGTGGCTAGCTTTAGCGTTAGATTGGGGATTCCCTCACAGCTCAGTTGGTAAAGAATCGGCCTGCAATGCAGGAGACCCTGGTTCGATTCCTGGGTCAGGAAGATCCCCTGGAGATGGGATAGGCTACCCACTCCAGTATTCTTGGGCTTCCCTTGTGGCTCAGTTGGTAAAGAATCCACATGCAGTGTGGGAGACCTGGGTTATCCCTGGGTTGGGATAATACCCTGGAGAAGGGAAAGGCTACCCATTCCAGTATTCTGGCTTGGAAAATTCCGTGGACTATATAGTCCACAGGGTCGCAAAGAGTCAGAAATGACTGAACGACTTTCATTTTCACTCAGCGTGAGATTAGCTGGGAGAGAACATAAGTAACTTTCTAGGGTGCTGGAAAGGTTCTGTATATTGATCTGTTGTGAGTACATGTATGAAAATTCATCACCTAAGATGTGTGTATTTTGTGTGAGTTATACCACAATAAAATAGAAAGAGAGAGCAATCTTTGATTTAAAAAAAAAAAACAGTTAATATCACTTCTATTACCTCTCTTTGAAATAGTGGTGAAATAGCAGCAGTAATCCTTACCCTCTTTAGAGAACTTCATCCCTTAGAATATAAAATGAAAAGCCACAAAAGAGGTTGAAAGAGAGGTGGGTGACAATGATAAGATACACAAAAAAGAAACAGTTTACAGCACATTCAAATTTCTAGTTACAGCTCAATCCTGAGGCTTGGTTTAACCCCATCTCTTAGGTCTGGTTACACCGCCAAGCCTCCTAATCCCCAGCCCCACTCCAGCTTTCATGCCTTTCATGTTTTTTTTTTTTTTTTAATTGCTTAAGCTAGCTCAAGTGAACTACTTTCAAACAAGAGAGTTCTGTTGTAAACACAAAATTCCACTTGTTTCTATTATCTTATAATATCATCTTAAACTTATATACAGTGTTCACCAGCTTTAGTACTTAAATCTTTTCACTTTCTGCTTTAGCATCTCCTCCCGCTCCCCATACACACACTGTCACCCAACAATCTGTTCATAAATATTAAGACTATAGGGACCTTGTTTTTGTTGTTATAAGTTGCTAAGTCGTGTCCAACTCTTTTGCAACACCATAGTCTATAACCAAGCTCCTCTGTCCATGGGATTTCCCAGGCAACAACATTAGAGTGGGTTGTCATTTCCTTCTCCTGGGGATCGTTCTCTGATCCAGGGATCGAACTCATGTTTCCTGCTTGGCAGGCAGATTCTTTACCACTGAGTTACCAGGGAAGCCCAATAGAGACCTTGCAGCAAACCAAAAGGAGTGAACTCTGCAGGCAAGGAACAACATTAGAATTCTCCAGTTATCAGCTATTCACAACCTAGGAGTTTGATAATTATTTAACATGCTGCTGCGGCTGCTGCTAAGTCGCTTCAGTCGTGTCCAACTCTGTGCGACCCCATAGACAGCAGCCCACCAGGCTCCCCTGTCCCTGGGGTTCTCCAGGCAAGAACGCTGGAGTGGGTTTCCATTTCCTTCTCCAATGCATGAAAGTGAAAAGTGAACGTGAAGCTGCTCAGTCGTATCCGACTCTTCGTGACCCCATGGACTGCAGCCTACCAGGCTCCTCCGTCCATGGGACTCTCCAGGCAAGAGTACTATGCAAAATAGCTTAAATGCCCAGACACCTGTCTAAAAACTCCTTCCCTACTTTTTTGTTCTTTTAACTATCTTAATTATTCTCAGAACTTAGTGCATCCAACAATGGTTGCACAAGGTAGTATTTATAAAACTGTGCTTAAAGAACTTTAGGGGCAATTTAAACAAATTTCAAGTATAGTTTTAACATCATCATTTTTGCTTTATCAGTGACTTTAGTTCTTTATATGCACACCCCTTACCATCCAACTCACCTTCAAGATGCAAATTTATACTATGCTCACAACTAAAACACAGTAAATTTACTTAGCATTAAAGTCATATTAGAAGTGAAGAAGTGAAGTCACTCAGTCATGTCCGACTCTTTGTGACCCCATGGACTGTAGCCTGCCAGTTTCCTCCATCCACTGGATTTTCCAAGCAAGAATACTGGAATGGGTCGCCATTTCCTTCTCCAGGGGATCTTCCTGACCCAGGGATTGAACCAGGGTCTCCCGCATTGCAGGCAGATTCCTTAACGTTTGGCATTTTACAAGGCACCTTGGATTTTGTAGTATTTTAGTTATTACTTGATAGATATTCCACATGAACCCAACCTTGCTTTCTGACTTTATCTCTCATTATTCCTCTTCAAGCATATGCTGTTCTAACCAAAATGAACTCCTTAGAATTCTTCATCCCAGTCTTTTTCCCAGTCCTACTCTGTGCTTTCCACCTGAAATATTCTATACTAATTTTCCTTCCCTCTCTGCACATCCAAAACCCACTTATCTTCCTATAGTCCCTCCAAATGTGACCTCTCCTAATTTTTCTAGAATTTCTAGATTTAAGGCCTCCACCCACTAAACATCCAGGTTATAATCTGATCCTTTTTTGACATATCACTGTCTTCATTTTATTATAGTAATCTGGTATCTTGTTGCCACCTCCAGTGTTTTTCACCTTTTTCACTGTCATGACACAAATAGAAAATGATATTTATAAAGCAAAACTGAGAGAGAAAGCTACTCTCAGCTGCTGCCACTGGCTCAGTTGCACTGTGGGCTGGAAAATTTAATACTTCTGTACACCTATGACATATTCAAGCACAGGGGTTGAGAAGGTGTCTTGAACTGCCCCATATTAGAACATAAGGTCCCTGAGGACAGTTTCCATGTTTGCTTATCTCAGTCTCCACCTACAGATTCCAGTTCAATGCCTGGTATCTGTAATAAATGAATAATTTAATAGATGTAAATTTTCTTTTACAGAGTTCTGAGGGCTTCCAGTTTCAGCTCTGACAAGTAAAGAACTTAAAGGTCATTACTTCCATCCTTACAACAAGAAAAAAAGGTGAATAAACTTAGTTTAAAAAAAATGGTAAACTTACCTTTCTTGGACTCACAAGAGAATTGAAGTTCAGGGCAAATTGCCCCTCCCCCACAAAATCTGGAGAGACAGGAAAATACAGAGAATCACAACTAAGATTAGCTTACCTGAAACAGAAGCCACTGGAACCTTAAGCTGCTGGAAGCCTTTAAGTAGTAACTTTGACAAATCCCCACCTGACCTGCCTCTTGAGAAATCTGTATGCAGGTCAGGAAGCAACAGTTAGATCTGGACATGGAACAACAGACTGGTTCCAAATAGGAAAAGGAGTACATCAAGGCTGTATGTTGTCACCTTGCTTATTTAACTTCTATGCAGAGTACATCATGAGAAACGCTGGGCTAGTAGAAGCACAAGCTGCAATCAAGATTGCTGGAAGAAATATCAATAACCTCAGATATGCAGATGATACCACCCTTATGGCAGAAAGTGAAGAGCAACTAAAAAGCCTCTTGATGAAAGGGAAAGAGGAGAGTGAAAAAGTTGGCTTAAAGTT
>SJYV01004570.1:0-10585 GCA_006410875.1 Neotragus pygmaeus | reverse complement strand
GCACTGAGGTCCGGGTTGTGTGCCGTGGTCGTCCTGCGCTGAGTTCTAGGCGGTGAGCCGTGGTCAGCTTGACGAGGTCCAGGCTGTGTGCCACAGTCGCCCTGCGCCGATGTCCGTGCTTTGTGCCATGGTGATCCTGTCCCGAGGTCCAGGGTGTGAGCTGAAGTGTCCTGCGCCGATATCCGGGCAGTTTGCCATGGTTGCCCTCTGCCGAGTCTGGGCTGAGTACCGCGGTCTCCCTGCACTGAGATCTGGGCTCTGTGCCATGGTCGTCCTGAGCCGAGGTCTGAGCTGTGTGCCGCAGTTGCCCTGTGCTGAGGTCGGGGCTATGGCCGCATTCGCCCTGTGCCGAGATCCGGGCTGTGTGCCGTGATTGCCCTGCACTGAGGTCCAGACTGTGTGCGGTGGTCGCCCTGCACCAAACTCCGGGCTGTGTGCCACGGTCCCACTCTACNTGTGCCGCAGTTGCCCTGTGCTGAGGTCGGGGCTATGGCCGCATTCGCCCTGTGCCGAGATCCGGGCTGTGTGCCGTGATTGCCCTGCACTGAGGTCCAGACTGTGTGCGGTGGTCGCCCTGCACCAAACTCCGGGCTGTGTGCCACGGTCCCACTCTACCGAGTCCGGGCTGAATGCCACGATCACCCTGCAACGAGGTCCGGGCTGTGTGACATGTTCGAACTTTGCTGAATTCCGTGCTGTGGTATGCGGTCACCCTGCATCGAGCTCCAGGCTGTGAGCCATGGTCGGCCTGCGAAGAGGTCCAGGCTGTGTGCCGTGGTCGCCCTACACCGAGTTCCAGGCTGTGTGCCGAANCCGGGCTGAATGCCACGATCACCCTGCAACGAGGTCCGGGCTGTGTGACATGTTCGAACTTTGCTGAATTCCGTGCTGTGGTATGCGGTCACCCTGCATCGAGCTCCAGGCTGTGAGCCATGGTCGGCCTGCGAAGAGGTCCAGGCTGTGTGCCGTGGTCGCCCTACACCGAGTTCCAGGCTGTGTGCCGAAGTGGCCCTGCACCAGTTTCCGAGCTGTGTGCCGTGGTCAGCCTGCACCAAGATCCAGGCTGTGTGACGTGGTTGCCTTGTGCCGAGGTCTGGGATTTGTGTCGCTGTTGCCCTGCCCCAAGGTCTGGGCTGTGCCATGGTCGCCATGCACCAAACCCCAGGCTGTGTGCTGCGGTCGCCCTGCACTGATTTCCGGGCTGTGTGCCGCATTTGCCCTGCACCGAGATCCAGGCTGTGTGCCGCGGTCTTCCTGCGCCGAGGTCAGGGCTGTGTGCCATAGTTGCCCTATGCTGAAGTCCGGGCTGTGAGCCGCGTTGGCCCTGGGCCGAAGTCCAGGCTGTGTGCCACGGTCGCCCTGCCCCGAGGTTCGGGCTGTGTGCTGCAGTCAGCCTTTGACGAAGTCCGGGCTGTGTGCCACGGTCACCCTGTGCCGAGGTCCGGGCTGTGTGCCACGGTCGCCCTGCAGCCAGGTCCGGGCTGTGTGTCACGGTCATCCTGCAATGAGGTCCAGGCTGTGTGCTGTGGTCACCCTGCGCCGAGGTCCAGGATGTGTGCCACGGTCGCCTGCACCGAGATCCGGGTTGTGTGCCATGGTGGCCCTGCCCCGAGTTCCTGGCTGTGAGCCTCAGTCGGCTTGCAACAAGCTCCAAGCCTTGCAACGAGGTCCAGGCTGTGTGACATGTTCGAACTTTGCTGAATTCCGTGCTGTGGTATGTGGTCGCCCTGCATCGAGTTCCGGGCTGTGAGCCATGGTAGCCCTGCGCTTAAGTCCGGGCTGTGTGCCCCGGTCGCCCTGCGGTGAGGTCCGGGCTTTGTGCTGCAGTCGCCCTGCACCAATTTCCGAGCTGTGTGCCGTGGTTGCCCTGCACCAAACTCCAGCCTGTGTGCTGTGGTTGCCCTGAGCTGATTTCCGGGATGTGTGCCGCAGTAGCCCTGAGCCAATGTCAGGGCTGTGAGCCGCAATAGTCCTATGCTGTGGTCCAGGCTGTGTGCTGTAGTCACCCTATGGTGAAGTCCGGGCTGTGTGCCATGGTCGCCCTGTGGCCAGGTCCGTGTTGAGTGCCACGGTCAGCCTGTGCCAATGTCTAGACTGTGTGCCGCGTTTGCCCTGCGCTGAGGTCCGGGTTGTGTGCCGTGGTGGCCCTGCGCCGTGTTCTGGGCTGGAAGACGCGATCGGCTTGTGACAAGCTCTGAGCTCTGTGCTTCGGTCGACCTGCACTTAGGTCCGGGCTGTGTGCCGTGGTCACCCTGCACCGAGGTCCGGGCTGTGTTCCGCGGTCGCCCTGCCACGAGTTCCGAGCTGTGTGCCGCATTCGCCCTGTGCCAATTTCTGGGCTGTGAGCCATGGTCGCCCTGCTCCAAAGTCCGGGTTGTGTGCCACGGTCGTCTTGCATTGAGGTCTGGACTGTGTGACGCAGTCGCCCTACGCCAAGGTCTGGGCTGTGTGCCACCGTCTGCCTTCGCTGAGGTCCAGGTTGTTTGCCATGTTCACCCTGCGCTGAGTTCTGGTCTGTGAGCCGCAGTTGGCTTGCAATGAGATCTGGGCTGTGAGACGTGTTCGGCTTGTGATGAGGTCCATGCTGTGTGCCGTGGTCGCCCTACGCCGAGGTCCGTGCTGTGTGCCGTGATCACCCTTCACTGAGGTCTGGGCTGTGTGCCGTGGTTGCCCTGAACCGAGGTCCGGGCTGTGTTTTGCGGTCGGCATGCGACCAGTTCCGGGCTCTGTGCTGTGGTTGCTCTGCGCTGAGGTCCGAGCTGTGTGCTGCAGTCACCCTGCACCAAGTCTGGCCTGAGTACCGTGGTCACCACTTTCCTGCCGAGCTATAGCTGCAGGGTCAGGATTCCCGTCGAGGTGACACAGGGGTCTGGGGCATCCCCTCGAGTTTTTCCCACAGAGTTGAAACACGTGCCTCCATGGTGTGAGCCAATCTTTGTGGTGATGGTCAAGGCGGCTCAGGGCCACCAGGTTCAGATGGAGTGGACAGAGACATCTAGGGGTCTCATGGAACAGGTGGTGCAACCACGGAGTTCCTCTGGACACTCCTGTGGCAGGTGCCTCCTCTTGACATGTGACAGGACCATTGGGAATCCTTTCCCTATGAAACCGGGAAGGGAAGCCTGATCTCGAGCTGAGCAGGGGGACACGGGTGTCCTCTTGAGTTGTGACGGGACCCTTGGTGTTCCTCTAGCATGGAGACCTGTATGTCAGGATATTCTTGAGTTGCTTCAAGCGTGTTAAGCAACCCGTGAGTTTCATGAGGGATGGGGGGATTTCCAATGAGGTACCGCAGAGGAAAGGGGCCTCATCTCGCCTGGAGGGTAGTTTCTCCTGGTTTTTCTCGAGTTACGGCAGGTTCCTCTCAACTTACGACTGGGACCCAAGGGACCCGCTCCTGTGCCCTCCGGAAAGGCCAGGCTCCACGCAAGTTGACAGGGAACTCTGGGGATTCCTTGGCAGTTGGTTCCGGCTCCTAAGTCCTCGTCTGGCACCTGATGATTCTTCTCCACTGCAGACGTGGATCGTGGGGATCCTCTGGAGGCTCCCCAGGGGAGTCAGGTTTCGTCTTGAGTGGAGACGTGCACCTCCGCTTTTCTCCCGAGCTGTAGCTGCAGGGTCAGGCTTCCTGTAGAAGTGACAAAGGGGTCTGGGGCATCCCCTCGAGTCTCTCCTACAGGGTTGAAACACGTGCCACCGTGGTGTGAGCCAATCTTTGGGGTGACTGTCGAGGCAGCTCAGGGCCACCAGTTTCAGATGGAGTGGACAGAGACATCTGGGCGTCTCGTGGAACAGGTGACACGACCCCCGGAGTTACTCTGGACACTCCTGTGGAGAGGGCCTCCTCGTGATATGCAAGGGGACTGACGAGAATCATTCCCCGATGAATCAGTGAAAGGAACCCTGGTCTTGAACGGATCCAGGGGACATGGGGCTCCTCTTGAGTGTGGTGGGAACCTCGGTGTTTCTCTCAAGTAGAGAAGTGAATGTTGGGATATTCTTGAGTCTCTGCAAGGGTGTGAAGGAACCCATCAAGTTTCTCGAGGGATGGGGGGATTTCCCGGGAGATGCCACAGAGGACAAGGGCCTCATCTCACCCGGAGGGGAGATCCTCCTGGTTTTTCTCGAATTGGGGCAGGTTCCTCTCAAGTAACGACGGGGACCCCAGAGAGCCGCCCTGGGGCCCTCTACAAAGGCCAGGCTCCACGCGAGTTTCCAGGGGCCTCTGGGAATTCCTTGGCAGTCGGTGCTGTCTGCTAAGTCCTTGTCTGGAGCTTGAGGATTCCCTCCAATGTTTACATGGACCCTGGGCTTTCTCTGGATGCTCCCCGTGGGAGTCAGGTATGGTCTTCTGTGGAGAGATGCATGTCCGCTTTCCACCCGTGCTGTAATGCAGGGTCAAGCTTCCCATCCAGGAGACACAGGGTCTGGGGCTTCCCCTCGAAGGTTTCCCACAGGGTTGAAACACATGCCACCGTGGTGGGAGCCAATCCTTGGGGGCACAGTCGAGGCACTGAAGGGCCACCAGTCTCCTTTGGAATGCACAGAGACATCTGGGGATATCGTGGATCAGGTGGCTCAATCCCTGGAGTTCCGCTGGACACTCTTGTGGCAGGCACCTCCTCTTGACATGCAATGGAACCATCGGGAATCCTTTCCTGGAAGGCTGATCTCGAGCTGAGCAGGGGGACACGGGGGTCCTCCTGAGTTGTGGCGGGACCCTCGGTGTTCCTCTCACATGGAGACCTGTATGTTGGAATATTCTTGAGTCGCTGCAAGCGTTTGAAGGAACCCGTCGAGGTTCATGAGGGATGGGGGGACTTCCGGCAAGGTGCTGCAGAGGAAAAAGGCCTCATCTCGCCTGGAGGGGAGATCCTCCTGGTTTTTCTCAAGTTACGGCAGGTTCCTCTCGACTTACGATGGGGACCCCAGGGACCCCGCTCCTGTACCCTCCAAAAAGGCCAGGGTCCAAGCGAGTGGCCAGGGGCCTCTGGGGATTCCTTGGCAGGCCGTTCTGGCTCCTACGTCCTCATCTGGCATCTGAGGATTCCACTCCACTGCAGACGTGGACCGTGGAGTTCCTCTGGAGGCTTCCCACGGTAGTCAGGTCTCATCTTGAGTGGAGACGTGCACCTGTGCTTTCCTCCCAAGCAGTAGCTGCAGGGTCAAACTTCCCGTCGAGGTGACACAGGGGTCTGGGGCTTACCCTCGAGGCTTGACCACAGGGTTGAAACACGTGCCACCATGGTGTAAGCCAATCTTTGTGGTGATGGTCAAGGCGGCTCAGGGCCACCAGGTTCAGATGGAGTGGACAGAGACATCTGGGGGTCTCGTGGAACAGATGGTGTGACCCCCAGAGTTCCTCTGGACACTCCTGCGGAGAGGGCCTCCTCATGATATACTAAGGGACTGGCGGGAATCCTTCCCTGACGAATCAGTGAAAGGAACCTTGGTCTCGAAGGGAGCAGGGGGCCACGGGACTCCTCTTGAGTTGTGGTGGGAATCTCGGTGTTCCTCTCGAGTGGAGACGTGAATGTCGAGATATTCTTGAGTGGCTGCAAAGGTGTGAAGGGATCCATCGAGGTCACGAGGGATAGGGGGACTTCCCGTGTGATGCCGCAGAGGACAAGGTCCTCATCTTGCCTGGAGGGGAGATCCTCCTGGCTTTTCTCGAGTTGTGGCAGGTTCCTCTCGAATAATGATGGGGACCCCAGGGACCCGCCCCTGTGCCCTCTGGAAAGGCCAGGCTCCACGGGAGTTGCTCGGGGCCTCTGGGGATTCCTTGGCAGTCGGTGCCATCTCCTAAGTCCTCGTCTGGAGCCTGAGGATTCCCTCCACTGCTTACTCGGACCGAGGGCTTTCTCTGGAGGCTCCCCGGGGGAGTCAGGTCTCGTCTTCAGTGGAGTGGTGCTAGTCCACTTTCCACCTGAGCTGTAGCTGCAGGGTCAGTCTTCCCATCCAGGTGACACAGGGTTCGGGGGATTCCCTTCAAGGCTTTCTCACAGGATTGAAAAAAGTGCCACCGTGGTGGGAGCCAATCCTCGGGGTGACAGTCGAGGAGGTTAAGGGCCACCAGGTTCCTCTTGAATGGACAGAGACATCTGGGGGTATCATGGATCAGGTGGCGTGACCACCGGAGTTCCTCTGGACACTCCTGTGGCAGGCACCTCCTCTTGACATGCGACGAGACCATCGGGAATCCTTCCCCGATGAACCTGGGAAAGTAAGCCTGATCTCGAATTGATCAGGGGGACACGCGGCTCCTCTTGAGTTTTGACGGGACCCTCGGTGTTCCTCTCACGTGGAGACCTGTATGTCGGGTTATTCTTGAGTTGCTGCAAGCGTGTGAAGGAACCCGTCGAGGTTCATGAGGGATGGGGGGACTTCCCGCAAGGTGCCGCAGAGGAAAATGGCCTCATCGCGCCTGAAGGGGAGATGCTCCTGGTTTCTTTCGAGTTACGGCAGGTTCCTCTCGACTTACGATGGGGACCTCAAGAACCCGCTCCTGTGCCCTCCGGAAAGGCCAGGCTCCACATGAGTTGCCAGGGGCCTCTGGGGATTCCTTGGCAGTCCATTCCGGCTCCTAAGTCCTCGTCTGGCACCTGAGGATTCCTCTCCACTGCAGATGTGGACCGTGGCGTTCCTTTGGAGGCTCCCCAGGGGAGTCAGGTCTCGTCTTGAGTGGAGAGGTGCACCTCTGCTTTCCTCCGGAGCTGTAGCTGCAGGGTCAGTCTTCCCATCGATGTGACACAGGGTTCTGGCTTCTGGGGCTTACCCTCGAGGCTTGACCACAGGGTTGAAACACGTGCCACCATGGTGGGAGCCAATCCTCGGGGTGACAGTCGAGGTGGTGCAGGCCCACCAGCTTCCAATGGAATTGAGAGAGACATCTGGCTGTATCACGGATCAAGTGGCACAACCCCCGGAGTTCCTCTGGACACTCCTGTGGCAGGCGCCTCCTCTTGTTATGTGACGGGACCGTCGGGTATCCTTCCCCGATGAAGCCGGGAAAGGAAGCCTGATCTCAAGCTGAATAGGGGGACATGGGGTCCTCTTGAGTTGTGGCGGGGCTCTCGGTGTTCCTCTCACCTGGAGACCTGCATGTCGGGATATTCTTGATTCGCTGGAAGCCTGTGAAGGGACCTGTCGAGGTTCATGAGGGACGGCGTGACTTGCCGCGAGGTGCTGCAGAGGAAAAGGGCCTCATCTCGCCTGGAGGGGAGATCCTCCAGGTTTTTCATGAGTTATGGCAGGGTCCTCTCGATTTACGATGGGGAACCCAGGGACCCACTCCTCTGCTCTCTGTAAAGTCCAGACTCCACGCGAGTTGCCAGGGGCCTCTGGGGATTCCTTGGCAGTCAGTTCTGGTGCCTAAGTCCTCGTCTGGCACCTGGGGATTCCTCTCCACTGCAGACGTGGACCGTGGAATCCCTCTGGAGGCTCCTCAGGAGAGTTAGGTCTCGTCTTGAGTGGAGACGTGCACCTGGGATTTCCTCCCGAGCTGTAGCTGCAGGGTCAGGCTTCCTGTCGAGTTGACACAGGGGTCTGGGGCATCTCCTACAGTCTTTCCCACAGGGTTGAAACACGTGCCACCGTGGTGTGAGCCAATCTTCGAGGTGACTGTCGAGGTGGCTCGGGGCCACCAGGTTCAGATGGAGTGGACAGAGACATCTGGGAGTCTCGTGGAACAGGTGGCCCGACCCCCAGAGTTCCTCGGGACACTCATTTGGCAGACGCCTCCTCTTGATATGCGACGGGACCGTCGGGAATCCTTCCCCGACGAATCAGTGAAAGGAACCTTGGTCTCGATTGGAGCAGGGGGACACGGGCTCCTCTTCAGTTGTAGTTGGAACCTCGGTGTTCCTCCCGAGTGGAGACATGAATGTCAGGATATTTTTGAGTCACTGCAGGATGTGAAGGAATCTGTCGAGTTTCACGAGGGATGGGGTGGCTTCCCACGAGATGCCACAGAGGACAAGGGCTTCATCTCGCCTGGAGGGGAGATACTCCCGGTTTTTCTCGAGTTGTGGCAAGTTCCCCTCGAGTTACAACGGGGACACCAGGGACCCGCCCCTGTGAACTCCCGAAAGGCCAGGATCCACGCGAGTGGCCAGGGGCCTCTGGGGATTCCTTGGCAGTCGGAGCCTGCTCCTAAGTCCTCGTCTGGAGCCTGAGGATTCCCTCCACTGCTTACTTGGAACGTGGGCTTTCTCTGGATGCTCCCCAAGGGAGTCACGTCTCGTCTTCCGTGGAGAGGTGTACGTCCGATTTCCACCCGAGCTGTAGCTTCAAGGTGAGTCTTCCCGTCCAGGTGATACAGGGTTTGTTTTGGTGCTTCTGAGGCTTCCCCTTGAGGCTTTCCCACAGGGTTGAAACATGTGCCAACGTGGTGGCAGCCAATCCTTTGGGTGACAGTCGAGGCGGTGCAGGCACACGAGGTTCCGATGGAATGGACAGAGACATCTGGGGGTATCGGGGATCAGGTGGCTCGACCCCCAGAGTTACTCTGGACACTCATTTGGCAGGCGCCTTCTCTTGATATGCGACAGGACCGTCGGGAATCCTTCCCTGATGAAGTCGGGAAAGGAAGCCTGATCTCGAGCTGAGGAGGGGGACACAGGGGTCCTCTTGAGTTGTGGCGGGTCCCTCGGTGTTCCTCTCGCGTGGAGACCTGTATGTCAGGATATTCCTGAGTCACTGCAAGCCTGTGAACGAACCCGTCGAGGTTCATGAGGGATGGAGTGACTTGCCGTGAGGTGCTGCAGAGGAAAAGGGCCTCATCTCACCTGGAGGGGAGATCCTCCTGGTTTTTCTCGAGTTGTGGCAGGTTCCCATCGAGTTACAATGGGGATTCCAGGGACCCACCCCTGTGCCCTCCGAAAATGCCAGGCCCACACGAGTGGCCAGGGGCATCTGGGGATATCTTGGCAGTCGGGGCCTGCTCCTAAGTCCCCTTTTGGAGCCTGAGGATTCCCTCCACTGCTTACCTGGACCGTGGGCTTTCTCAGAAGGCTCCCCAGGTGAGTCAGGTCTCGTCTTCTGTGGAGCAGTGCACATCCACTTTCCAACCGAGCTGTAGCTGCAGGGTCAGTCTTCCCGTCGAGATGACACAGTGTTCTGGGGCTTCCCCTCGAGGTTTTCCCACAAGGTTGAAACACGTGCCAACTTGGTGGGAACCAATCCTTGGGGTGACAGTCGAGGTGGTGCAGGCCCACCAGTTTCCGATGAAATGGACAGAGATATCTGAGGGTACATGGATCAGATGGCTCGAACCCCGGATTTCCTCTGGACACTCATGTGGCAGGTGCCTCCTCTTGGCATGTGACGGGACCATCGGGAATCCTTCCCTGATGAAGCCAGTAAAGGAAGCCTGATCTCGAACTGAGCAGGGGGCATGGGGGTCCTCTTGGGTTGTGGCGGGACCCTCGGTGTTCCTCTTGTGTGGAGACCTGTATGTCAGGATATTCTTGAGTCACTGCAAGCCTGTGAAGGAACCCGTCGAGGTTCCTGAGGGATGGGGTGACTTGCTGCGAGGTGCTGCAGAGGAAAAAGGCCTCATCTCGCCTGGAGAGGAGATCCTCCTGGTTTTTCTCGAGTAACAGCAGGGTCCTGTCGACTTACGATGGAGATCCTAGGGACCCGCTCCTGTGCCCTCTGGAAAGGCCAGGCTCCACGCGAGTTGCCAAGGGCCTCTGGGGATTCCTTGGCAGTTGGTTCCGGCTCCTAACACCTCGTCTGGCACCTGGGGATTCCTCTCCACTGCAGACGTGAACCGTGGGGCTCTTCTGGATGCTCCCCAGTCGAGTAAGGTCTCGTCTTGAGTGGAGACGTGCACCTCTGCTTTCCTCCCAAGCTGTAGCTACAGGATCAGGCTTCCTGGCGAAGTGACACAGGGATTCGGGGCATCCCCTCAAGTCTTTCCCACAGGTTTGAAACACGTGTCACCGTGGTGTGAGCCAATCTTCGGGGTGACTGTCAAGGTGGCTCATGACCACCAGGTTCAGATGGAGTGGACAGAGACATCTGGCTGTCTCATGGAACAGGTGGCGTGACCCCCAGTGTTCCTCTTGATACTCTTGTGGAGAGTGCCTCCTCGTGATATGCGAGAAGACAGACAGGAATCCTTCCCCAATGAATCAGTGAAAGGAACCCTGATCTCGAATGGGGCAGGGGGACACGGGGCTCCTCTTGAGTTGTGGTCAGAACTTCGGTGTTCCTATCGAGTGGAGATGTGAATGTTGGGATATTCTTGAGTCACTGCAAGGGTGTGAAGGAAGGGCACAGCCTGCTCCTTTCTGGGCAGTAAGCCTAGCAGCTAGGCAAGTCTGGGAAAGGCTCGCTCAGGGCAGAGCAGCCTCACACTCAAGGCTCTGCCAGAATGGGCTTCTGAGCAGAGCGGCAGCTCTGGCTTCTGCTCTCACACTTGGGCCTGCCCCTTCAGGGCTTGCAGACGCACCCAGCTGGGCTGCCTAGTCTTCCCCCCGAGGAGGCTCGCTTCCCTGCATGCTGTGCACTTGGCTTCCAGGCTGGGGCCAAACGCGGCTCCTGGAGCTCTGGGCTCAGGGGCTGTTTCCTCAGAGCTGGG
>SJYV01004569.1:0-32503 GCA_006410875.1 Neotragus pygmaeus | reverse complement strand
ACAGTCAAAGGCTTTGGCATAGTCAATAAAGCAGAAATAGATGTTTTTCTGGAACTCGCTTGCTTTTTTCATGTGTTATAAAATAGCTAAACATCCAGATAGTTTTTTAGAGCTTGTTTTTGGTTTAATTAATTTTTTAAACTGTTATTACTGATTACCACTGTTAGATAATACTCAGTATGGTGCTCATTTAACTTCCCCTGAAGATAAGTGATATTAATTTATAAAATCCCGTACACCCCAGACACAGCTGAAGTCATATTAATTAAATGTGTGTACCACCTCCAAATAGCATTATAATGGGATTCCCTCAGTCTCCTGTACATTTAACCAGCTGTTCAACAAAAGCAAACTGTATACTTTGCCTACTTGTGTTGTGTTTCTATTTCAATTTTAAGAGAATTTCACATGAAATTAAGAGTACCCATCCAAGTGCACCTTGTAAAATACATACAGTTGCAGTCAAATTGCCAAATGTAAAGAACAAGCGATGGACACAGTATGATGGTGATTTCTGTCATGTTTTTTTATTCAAAACTGTTTTAAAAGTTTGCTTTTATGTTCTCTTGTGCCTTGCTTTAAGCAAATTGTGTGTGTAACTCTGTGAAAGATGAATTAGGAGTGATTTTTTTCCCCCTGTTTATGAGTAAAGTCATAGAATCATCTCTTTAAAGAAAGATAAAACTTCCTTAGAACATTTACACTGATTGGTAATAATGTTCACTTTGTATCTGGCTTTGTAATTGTGCTCAAAGTATTTGGAATCTACTTGTAGTGCTCGATAGAGCATCATATACCTGAAAATGTTTTCAGTTTAACCCTGAGGTCTTCAACAAATTTAGTTTACTGTTTGTTCTAGTATAGGAGGAAGGGTTGTATTTATTTTTCTCCCATGGCTCCTTCCTTATCTTGTCTTTCATTCCTTTCTGATCTAGGAAAATGAAAGCATTGAAATTATGAAACACTGTTTTTTTTTTAAATTTTATCGATTTAGGAGTTAGAAGAGGGATGTGCTAATTTTTCCTGTCTAGTCATTAGCTAGGTAGGCTAGAGATCTGGTGCACATTTGTTTCAACACTTGGATAAAAGCCAACCCTCGCCTAGAGTTCAGGTGCTGAGCATATGGTGGAGATGTGCTAATTCTGTATTATTATTGTACAAATTGTAGTATTATTTATTGATACAATGCAGTTCTGTGTCTAAAATCATAATGCATTGAGTTTTAAAATTTTCTTTGTGGTATTTTGTAGTCTAAATTTGTTGTTCATTCATGTCCGACTCTTTGTGACCCCATGGACTGCAGCATGCCAGTCCTCCCCATCTGTCACCAACTCCTGGAGCTTGCTCAAACTCATGTCCATTGAGTTGATGATGCCATCCAACCATCTCATCCTCTGTTGTCCCCTTCTCCTCCTGCCTTCAATCTTTCTCACCATCAGGGTCTTTTTCAATGAATTGGCTCTTCACCTCAGTGGCCAAAGTAATGGAGCTTAAGCTTCAGTCCTTCCAGTGACTATTCACGGTTGATTTCCTTTCTTATTGACTAGTTTGATCTCTTTGCTATTCAAGGGAATCTCAAAAGTCTTCTCCAGCACCACAGTTTGAAAGCATCAGTTCTTCTGATGCTTCTTTAGCGTCAGCCTTCTTTAGGGTCCAACTCTCAGATCCATATATGACTACTGCAAAACCATAGTTTTGTCTATATGGACCTTTGTTGGCAAAGTGTTATCTCTGCTTTTTAATATACTGTCTAGGTTTGTAATAGCTTTTCTTCCAAGGAGCAAGTGTCTTTTCATTTCATGGCTGTAGTCACTGTCCGCAGTGATTTTGGAGCACAAGAAAATAAAGTCTGTCACTTGCAGTCTAAATAGCATGACATTTTTATGTATGAAAGTGTTTTGGAGCTTGTTTTTTGTTATTTAAACAAGTAGTTTCCTTATTGAAGAATTCAGTTCAGTTCAGTTCAGTCACTCAGTCTTGTCCAGCTCTTCGCGAACCCATGAATTGCCAGCACGCCATGCCTCCCTGTCCATCACTATCTCTCGGAGGTAACTCAGACTCACGTCCATCGAGTCAGTGATGCCATCCAGCCATCTCATCCTCGGTCATCCCCTTCTCCTCCTGCCCCCAATCCCTCCCAGCATCAGTCTTTTCCAATGAGTCAACTCTTCTCATGAGGTGGCCAAAGTACTGGAGTTTCAGCTTTAGCATCATTCCTTCCAAAGAAATCCCAGGGCTGATCTCCTTCAGAATGGACTGTAAACAAATGCATTCAACCTGATGCTTCATTTCAGTCTCTTAGTACAGTGTGTAGATTGAAGGGGCTCAATTAATAATTAGTTATTGTTATTTTTATAACTTTTAGAGATTTTTATTTTAAAGCATTTTGATTTTTGGTGAAAACTAAAATTTTGATTTCTTCTACCACTGTTAGAAGCTAAGTATTCATAAATTAGCTTGTGAATTGCTTAAGCTTACTCTTCCCACTTATTGACATGTTTACATTTATAATATTGATGTTGCATTAATAGTGTTTTGCTTAATTTTGCTTCCTTGTAAGTTTAGCATATTAATGAACTTTGTGTGTGTGTGTGTGTGTGTGTGTGTGTGGTGTGAAGAGGAGTCAGTATAATTTCTACACTCAAGGGTTGATGTTACATGTATAGACTCAATGGCAATGAAGTAATGATTCAAAAGACTGAGGAACCAGCTCCATTTCTTAACTGTTCGATGTCCCTAGTTTTTTAAAACAAGTATCAAGAATTAGGGTAATGATGTCCATCGAGATATAACTTGTGGACGTATATTCATGTGAAATAATTTCGTGTTTCTGAGCTGTTTCACAGCAGGGAGGTTTTATGTTGGTGACTTAGATGCCCTTTTTCTTTTGCTATATTGTATATACTTCTTATTACATTTTCTACATAGCCATATAATTACCTGTCTCCTCTACTTGATTGTTATTTAAGTTATTTACATTCACATAGCTGATTTATTTTTGTATCGCTGACTTGCTCTTTATTTCTTTTTGTGTATTTGGTATTCCATTTCCATCAATTCTGCTTGAAAAACCTCTTTTGACACTTTTTGTAGTCGAGGTTTGCTGTAGACAGATTCTCTCAGCTTTTGCTTGTCTGGAAATGTTTTTATTTTGCTTCTGTTTATGAAAAGTAGTTTTACTAGACATTGAATTCCAGGATGAGGGTATTTTTCTTTCACTTCCTCAAGGATGCCATTCGATTGTCTTTTGTTGGCATTGTTTCTGGTGAGAAATTTGTATCATTTTTGTTCGGTATTTAATGTCTTCTTTTCTTTGGCTGTATTTTTATGGTTTGCCCTTTATTTTTAATTTTCAGTAGTTTGACTGTGCGGGTCCTACGTATGGGTGTTTTGTTTGCTTGTTTTGTATTTTTTCTGGGGATTGCTGAGCTTCTTGGATCTGTGAATTGATAGATGTATATGTCTATATCTGCATTAATAATATTCTTTTCTCTTCTGCTGGGGACCCCAGCTACACTTGTGTTACACCATTTCATATTGTATCATGAATATTGGTTATTCTATTTTGTTTGTTTGTTTGTTTCAGTTTGAATACTTTGTATTAATCTGTGTTTAGGTTCGCCAGTTCTTTCCTCAGCAGTGTTCAGGTTCTCTTTAAGCCCATCTAATGAATTCATTTCTGATACACTATTCTAATAGATTAAGAAAATAGTGTCCATGATTTGCTACTGAAATTCCCCATTGCATGGTCATAATTCCATTATACCCTTTAGCATTATTTTTATGAATCTTCTTTTAAATAGTCTGTTTAATAATTCTGCGCTCTAGGCCATCTCTCGGAGAAGCAATGGCACCCCACTCCAGTACTCTAGCCTGGAAAATCCCATGGATGGAGGAGCCTGGTAGGCTGCAGTCCATGGGGTCACTCAGAGTCAGACATGACTGAGTGACTTCACTTTCACTTTTCACTTTCATGCATTGGAGAAGGAAATGGCAACCCACTCCAGTGTTCTTGCCTGGAGAATCCCAGGGACAGGGGAGCCTGGTGGGCTGCTGTCTATGGGGTCACATGGAGTCGGACACGACTGAAGTGACTTAGCAGCAGCAGCAGCAGCAGGCCGTCTCTCGGTCACTTGTTTTGACCGTGGGCCACATTTCTTGCTCCTTTGTGTCTGGCAACATTTGATTGTATGGTGGACATTTTATTTACAGTAGAAATTAAATAATATTTGCTCCCAAGAGAGGGCATGCTCTTCTTTCAGACTCTTGAAATGGGGGCTGTGTCTCTGTGATCACTAGTTGAGCTGGGTTTGGTTTTCCTGCTAACTAGAGTTTTATTCAGCTTGTCTGTGGCCTCAAATCCTTTGCGGACTTGGGATCTGAGTGCTAATGAGATTCTCGCAATTTGCTTTTTGGCATTAACACTTGAACTTTGGCTTTGGAAACCATGGAATATCTCTTTCTGCTTTGAAGTCTTGATGCCCGTTTTTAGGATTTCTGTAGTGTTCTTTTTTTGTTTTCAGTTCCATTGCTGGCTCTCTTTCTTCAGAGACTTGGTATCCTGTCCCCAGCCTTCA
The DNA here is from genome assembly GCA_006410875.1 of Neotragus pygmaeus. Taxonomy (NCBI): domain Eukaryota; kingdom Metazoa; phylum Chordata; class Mammalia; order Artiodactyla; family Bovidae; genus Neotragus; species Neotragus pygmaeus. The sequence goes on along the minus strand of SJYV01004569.1, from coordinate 27,926 downwards.
GATAGCAGCTGGCGTGTGTGCTCCGAAGGTCTGGGTTGCTCTCAGGTCTCCTGGCTGGTCCAGAGGCTTTGGCAGGCAGTTGCTTTGCACTGGGAGAGGCCTCTCCTGCCTTGGAGCATCCCCATGTTCGGCTTTCCTGCTCTAACCTTGGCCACAGGCATCTACCCCATGCAGTGTGTGAAGACTTGAGGGAAAGAGTTGGTTGGAGGGTGCAGACTCTCTCTGTGGCTGGGACTTCATGACCCAGGACCTGGAAGTCTAATCTGTCATGCCAGTGCTCATGTGGCTGTCAATAGTTCATTAAAAAACTTGGCTGGTTTTTCTTTACCTTTACTGAATTTATTCTTCTTCAGCTCCTGTCAGGGATAAAAACAGTTGTTTCCTCCCAGTATTTAGTCAGTACCGGTGCATTGGAGAAGGAAATGGCAACCCACTCCAGTGTTCTTGCCTGGAGAATCCCAGGGATGGCAGAGCCTGGTGGGCTGCCGTCTATGGGGTCGCACAGAGACGGACACGACTGAAGCGACTTAGCAGCAGCAGAAGCAGCAGGTTTCCTTGTGTCCTCAGCTTCCTGAGATCAGCTTCCTGATGGGTTGAAAACAACGGTGAGAAGAATTCTGTAGAATGTCTGGCTTCTTTTGGTTGTTAGGATGAGAGCAGTGGTGTTGTGGATTACTCTGTAATCCGACAGCCAGAGCTGTTGTGTTGTTAGTACTTTAACATTTAGTTTGTGTTAGATGGGCCTTGTGTGAGTATATATATCACATGGTATTTTTCCTTAGGATTATCTTCAAAGTGAATTTAAAGGCCTGTTTTGAAAGACAAGTCTTATTATCTTTGCATATTATTATTTGAAGGCTTCCCTTGTGGCTCAGCTGGTAAAGAATCTTCCTACAATGTGTGAGATCTGGGTTCAGTCCCTCGGTTGGGAAGATCTGCTGGAGGAGGGCATGGCAACCCACTTGGACATTCTTGCTTGGAGAATCTCCATGGACAGAGGAGCCTGGCTTGCTGCAGTCCATGGGGGGTCGCAAAGAGTTGGACATGACTTAGCAACTAAGCAGAGAACATTATTATTTGCAAAAAATCCAATTTCTTTAGTGAAGTGAATCATCAATACTGTGACTTACTGTCTTTTAAATAGAGAATTTAAGTGTTATATTTCTTTAATGGGCCCTAGTAGCTCTATTCAGTAGAACCTCTGTCATGATAGAAGTATTCTTTATATGTTTTGACCAATATGGGAGCCACTAGTCTCTTGTGGTTCTTGAACACTTGGTATGTGACCAGGGCAGCAAAGGAACTGAGTTTTAAAATTTAATTTACATTTAAATAACCACACCTAGTTAATGGGTACCACAGTGAAATAGTACAGGTTTATGTACACATATATATGGTGTACACGTATATATGGTGAAAACAGTAGCTTAATGTGTGCACAGTTATGCTGAACAGTTCCAGAATCATAGTGTTTTTTAAGTACCCTTCTTTCCCTTTTTGATGATTACCACTTGAAACACTGTGTGTGTCTAGATTCTCTGTGAACTTGATAAATTCACGCTATTTTCAATGAATGGACAATTAGCTTTGTAAACTAATCTATGCATTTTCAAATATCCATGAACTATCTGTTGATACAGTTGTAGAAGAAATCTCATTGCAATAAAAATCCAGTTTTATTTCTTGAGGCTTCAGTCTACTCTGTGGTGCTGGTGGTGGTGGTGGTTTAGTTGTTAAGTCTTGTGTGACTCTTGTGACCCCGTGGACTTGCAAGCCCACCAGGCTCCTCTGTCCCTGGGATTCTCCAGGCAAGAATACTGGAGTGGGTTGCCATTTCCTTCTCCGAGTCTACTCTGTAGTTATTCATAAAGTTCAAATACAGACTAATCTGAGTAAAGAGAAATGTGATGTCTCTCAGGCTACGCTATGGAGATGTAAGTAAAATTTAGTTCTCAAAGTGCCTAAATCACGTCTTCCCATCCCCTCCCAGTCTGAGTGTTGTATGTGCTGTGAAAAGGACGCAGGAGGAGGGGGCTCGAGGGTGAACTCTGAGTACCAGTGTGATTGCCAGCCACCAAGTTAGCTGGGCTTCCCTTGTGGCTCAGTTGGTAGAGTTCACTTGCAGTGCAGGAGACCAGGGTTTAATTCCTGGGTTGGGAGGATTCCCTGGAGTAGGGCATGGCAACCCACTCCAGTGTTCTTGCCTGGAGAACCCCATGAACAGAGAGGCCTGGCGGGCTACAGTCCATGGGGTTGTAAGAGTCAGACATGACTTAGCGNTCCTTGTGGCTCAGTTGGTAGAGTTCACTTGCAGTGCAGGAGACCAGGGTTTAATTCCTGGGTTGGCAGGATTCCCTGGAGTAGGGCATGGCAACCCACTCCAGTGTTCTTGCCTGGAGAACCCATGGGGTTGTAAGAGTCAGACATGACTTAGCGACTAAACCACCCAATTAGCTAAATTACCTTTGTAAACATGCTTAATTTGTTAATCTGTAGCAAAGGTCATTTATCATTAGAGTCTTCATTCTATAATCTTAGATTGGAAGGAATCTTTTGAGTTTTTCTCTCTCTTCTGCCTTCAGACAGGATAGTTATGAAGACTCTTCACTTATTTTTTATATTTATTATTTCTTTTAATCTTAAAATTTACATGCTAAATTGAATGCCTCCTGATGAAATCACAATGATGATATAACTGACTCTGTTTTTTCATTTTGGAAATTAAATAAGTGTTGATGAGAAGGGAATACTTACACGTGTGCTTTTTATTTTATCTTTCTTCATAGATGGATAGATTTGCCAGCATAAGAATTCCAGGGAGCAAAAAAGAGAGGCCTCCACTTTCCAACCTGAGGACTGCATTTTCAAACAATGATTGCTCTTCAGAAATGAATGAAAACATTCCAAAACCACTGTCAGAGAAGGAAATCTTAGAGCTTTTTGAAAAGATGATGGTAAGAATTTTGATTAATTATAAAATGTTTGATATAAAAGCCTTAGCTTTGGCTTATGTTCATGGAACTAAACGTGTATGAAACTTAGGTCCCATAGGTAATTTCTGATGTCTTAAGATAGCTAGCACAAGGCATAGAGAGTTTTAGGATTTGAAAAAAATAATGAATTTTTTTCAATCTGAAGGAAGAAAAGTGTCATACCAGTTGTTTTACACAGAAGTACATAAAAACATAAACCCTCTTAAGTATCAAGTGGTATACTTTTATCTTAAGTAGATTATCTAAGTGGTATGTCTGGTTCGGTTGCATTTGAGAATGACAGTCATAGTGCTTTGCTGTATGTGTTGTTAAGTGTGCTGATTTTTGGACCTTGTTTGAGCTCTTAGTTCTCACAATAACCATGCTTGCATAGTCCTGCAACTGTTAAATCTGCAGACACTTGAACTCACTTGCTTTGGGGTGTGCCTTTGTAACTCTTCTATGACCACGAGTTAATATAATTTCAGTCTAGAACAAAGAGAATGTGACTTTTTTTTTTTTTTGCTAGCCTTTGCATCTGTTTATGAGACTTGTATAAGGCAGATTTCTTCAAGACTGCCTTTGAGGACTCAAGATAGTAAACTGCCCACTTATTCATGCATCGTGTGTTTGAACCACGGCCTAAATTGTCTGAGATTCTGGAATGGTACTCTTTTGGTTCACCTTGTTAAGACAGTTTTCTCCCTTGTATTATAGTTGCTGGTGTCATCTGAGTAAGTAGAGCAAGTAGGCCAGTGATAGATATTTGAGAAGGCATACCACAAGCTGTTAAAGTATAACATAGGAAGTACAGAACATAGTTGATGGTTTTCTGTTCTGTATATGATGACTTTAGAAGTATTTTTCTGTTAGTTTTACCCTTCTCCTAGCTAAGAGTATTAGTTTTATTTATATGAACAGGGCAGATGGATATTGGCATCTCTGAAGTGTTTACATGTTTAATAACCAGACCAGATCACTTTTTAAATCTTAAACAGGTCTCCGTGTTGGCAGAAGATCTTTTGCAGTCAAACTCACTTTATTCAGCAGAAGTAAAGTGAATTATTGCTTTCTTAGGACTGCCAATTTGCTAATGAGTGAGTTTGTCACAACTAAAGGCTTTAAAAGAAATAAGGACTGGGTTCTTCTTTTCCTTTCTGATACCTTGACCGTATCACAATACATTGCAGGGAGAACTTGGAGATTCTGAAGCTGAGAAGGGCCTTTATCCTCATTTAAATGGGGACTTCACTGGTGTTTCTCAGGCTTGTCAAGCAGAGTACCACATCTCTGACACATTTAAAGCTATTTCTAGGTCTGGGGAGAAGGCTAGATTTAGGTTGGCGTTTATTTTTGGCTTTGCCTATGTGTACCATTTTTATTAATAAAAATCATTCAGAAGAAGCAATGTTGAATACTCTCCCCGTTTTTTTTTTTTTTTGGCATTTGTCAAATGAGGTTTCATTTAAAACTTGTGTCTAGATTCTTTGTCTTGGCATTGTACAGTTTAAAAAACTTATGTTCTCAGAGGTACTTAGATGATTTTTTTTTGCATGCAGTAAAAACTTTGTTTTGAAGAACACCTCTTTTTCCTCCTCACGATGGTCCTTTGAGAGACAGTGTGCTGACTTGATTGCTTAATGAATGCGAAGTACAGTGTCATGCTTGAACATTCGTACTTATTTCACATTTATTTAGAAAATGATTTAGTTGGTCTCTAGGTAACATTTTTAGTGCACTTTTAAAAAGTAATGATGAGTTTTTAGTTCTGCTACTTCTTAAGGGCTTTTTTCCCCCCTGTTTTCATCCAGTGAAAGAATTTTGATCTGAAAGCTCATTTTGGTTTCTCTGTGGATCTTAGACACATGAAATAGTTGCATGAGCATCGCTATATACACAACTTTGATTTCTGGATGTCAGATTTCAGTGGTTGCTCTTGAACTCATGGTGGGTCTGTGTAGCTGGCTTTTTGACCAAGGTGAACAAGGCAGGTATAGATTGAAAGTGACCTGTTGTTCCAGCCAGTGCCTCTTTCAACCAGCCCTTTCAACTTATTCCTGCCTGCTGCCAGATAGCTTTCACCACAGGCCCCAGAGGTTTCCATTTGCTTTCAAGATAACACAACCCTAGTTTAATTTAAATAAGTTAACTTTTACCCGGAGAAAGCCTCTCCCTGGCCCGTTCAGGGCTGCTCCATGCAGAGCGCGCCGCGCCCTCGATGGGGCTGTGGGGGGCCCTGCCCCGTTCCCTGCCCTGTGTTTCTCCTCCTCCTGCTCTTCCAGTCTGAATCCTGCAGGGTGAGCTTGGAGGTGAAGGGAGGAGAGCAAGGATCCTCTGCCGGCCAGGGGCATTTATAGTCTGGTCCTGGTGTCATGGAGTGTCGTGTTGGTGTTTTACTGCTGCTTGTAGCTTATTGCCCCAGGTTTGACGGCTTGAAACCACACCAGTGTATAGCGCCTTGTAGTTCTATAGGCGGAAGCCCAGGATGACTCAGCTGGTTTCTCTAGGGTGACAAAGCTTAAGTCAGTGTTGGATGGGTGGACTCTTCTTCAGAGGCTTTGGGGGAATACTCTTCCTTCTGAGTTCGTGTTGTTGACAAAATGCAGTGTCCAGGTGTTGTAGGTCTGAGGTCCCAGCTTCCTCGCCGACTGCCATCTGGGGCTGCCTTAACCTTGAGAGGCCCCTTTCCTCTCCTTCATATGGGCCCGCACGTCTCAGACACGTCAAATCCATCTCACACTTATAATTTCTCTGAATCCCCCTTCTGTGGCATCTCTTGCCTTCGTGTGGAGAAAGTTCTCTGCTTTTAAGGGTTTGTGAATTGGATTGGGCTCACCCAGAAAATCCAAAATACTTCCACTGATTTAAAGTTGATGAACAGTGAGGCCTGGCATACTGCGATTCATGGGTCGCAAAGAGTCGGACACAACTGAGCGACTGAACTGAACAGAACTGAACCTTAAGTACATTGAAAAAGCCCCTTTGTCATGTGATTTAACATATTTACAGAAGCCAGGGTTTAGGGCATGGATACCTTTGGGGGACCATTTTCCCTGCCACATGTATAGTTGTTGTTTAGTCACTAAGTCGTGTCTGACTTTTGCAACCCCAAGGACCGTAGCCCACCAGGATCCTCTCTCCATGGGATTTCTCAGGCATGGATACTGGAGTGGGTTGCCATTTCCTTCTCCAGGGGATCTTCCTGACCCAAGGATCGAACCTGTGTGTCCTGCCTTGACAGGCGGATTCTTTCCCACTGAGCCACCTGGGAAGCCCCTGCTAGCAGTATGAGAGATTACAGACGCCTTTCTCCTGGGGGTCTGTGTGGCTCTCCTGCTCGCAGTGTCGCCTGGTGGTGTCTCCCTTGAACGTCAGAGGAGNGAAGCATGAAGTGCTGGGGAGAATGTGGAAAAAAAATGCACTCCTGGGGGAATGAAAATTGTTACAATCACTATGGAAAGTAGTATGGATGTTCCTCAAAAAATTAAAAATAGAAGTATATGATCCAACAATTCCACTTCTGGGTATTCATCTGAAGAAAGTAAAAACACTTACTTGAAAAGATATCTTCATGCCCCGATTCAGTGCAGCATTACTTACAATAGCCAATATAAAGAAACAAATATCTGTTGAGAAATAAATGGATAAAGAAACTGGTGTGGGTGTGGATGTGTGTGTGTGGGGGGGTGTGGATGGGGTGTAATGGAGTACTATTCAGCCATTAAAAAGGAAATCTTGCCACCCGTGGCAACACAGATGGGCCCTGTGAACACTATGCCAAGTGAAATAAATCAGGTAGAGAAAGACAAATGTGTATGCTATCACTGAAATGTGTTATCTAAAAATACCAAACTCATAGAAACAGCATTGACTGGTGGTTGCCAGGGGCTGAAGGGTGGAGAGATGGTCAATGGGTACAAATTTACAGTTATAAAATGAATCAAATCTTAGGATGTAATGAACAGTATGGTAACTCTAGTTTTTAAAAAAAAAAATCATACTTGAAATATTTGAAGACAGTAAATCTTAACATTCTCACCATAGGGGAAAAAATAATAATTATGTGAGGTGATGGATGTGTTAATTGACCTTATTATGGCAATCATTTAAAAAAATATACATCTATCAAATCATCACATTGTGTACTTTACGTTTACAAAATATTAAATGTCAACTGTAACTCAATAACACTGGGAAAAAATAAGAAAATGAATTGAGGCTTAACATCTTTTAATGAGCTCAATTATAGCTGTTCTTTGTAAAAGACACAGCAGAGTGTCAGAATATATGGGATATTCTACAACATGAAAGGGCTCCAATTCCCCAGGAGTGTATAGTGAACCAAGGTAGACAAAGACGAAACAAAAGGGACAGAGGCAACACTCAGAGGAAATAAAAGGACAGACAGAGGAAGAAACATGGAAAGTAAACCAGTATGAACTGGCTGGAGGAGGAAACTCAGGAAAAGGAAAAAAGTGTCCTGACACCCAAAGGAAACAAGAAACACAAGAGGCCAGCTATGCAGTGTGACATGTTGCAAGCAGGGCCCGACGGCTGGGCAGCCACCTGCAGCTAGAGGGGCTCATGTCGGCAACAAAACAATCCCCGAAGGAAAAGCTGTGAGCAGAAAGCGCCAGAGTCAACTATGCTTTGTGGAGGCCAGGCTCTGAATGGAACAAGACAGGGGCTGGGGCACAGCACACTCTAGCTTCCCACGGAGGATGTGGATCCTGGAGAGGAGCAGGCCTGGCTGGCTCAGAGGCACCGCACCCCAAGGGGACCCACGAGAGGAACGGGCTCGTGGGAGGCCGGGGGAGAAGGCTCCTCTGACGTTCAAGGGAGACACCACCAGGCGACACTGCGAGCAGGAGAGCCACACAGACCCCCAGGAGAAAGGCGTCTGTAATCTCTCATACTGCTAGCAGGGGCTTCCCAGGTGGCTCAGTGGGAAAGAATCCGCCTGTCAAGGCAGGACACACAGGTTCGATCCTTGGGTCAGGAAGATCCCCTGGAGAAGGAAATGGCAACCCACTCCAGTATCCATGCCTGAGAAATCCCATGGAGAGAGGATCCTGGTGGGCTACGGTCCTTGGGGTTGCAAAAGTCAGACACGACTTAGTGACTAAACAACAACTATACATGTGGCAGGGAAAATGGTCCCCCAAAGGTATCCATGCCCTAAACCCTGGCTTCTGTAAATATGTTAAATCACATGACAAAGGGGCTTTTTCAATGTACTTAAGGTTCAGTTCTGTTCAGTTCCTGTCTCTTATACACATCTAGATGTGTATAAGAGACAGGAACTGAACAGAACTGAACCTTAAGTACATTGAAAAAGCCCCTTTGTCATGTGATTTAACATATTTACAGAAGCCAGGGTTTAGGGCATGGATACCTTTGGGGGACCATTTTCCCTGCCACATGTATAGTTGTTGTTTAGTCACTAAGTCGTGTCTGACTTTTGCAACCCCAAGGACCGTAGCCCACCAGGATCCTCTCTCCATGGGATTTCCCAGGCATGGATACTGGAGTGGGTTGCCATTTCCTTCTCCAGGGGATCTTCCTGACCCAAGGATCGAACCTGTGTGTCCTGCCTTGACAGGCGGATTCTTTCCCACTGAGCCACCTGGGAAGCCCCTGCTAGCAGTATGAGAGATTACAGACGCCTTTCTCCTGGGGGTCTGTGTGGCTCTCCTGCTCGCAGTGTCGCCTGGTGGTGTCTCCCTTGAACGTCAGAGGAGCCTTCTCCCCCGGCCTCCCACGAGCCCGTTCCTCTCGTGGGTCCCCTTGGGGTGCGGTGCCTCTGAGCCAGCCAGGCCTGCTCCTCTCCAGGATCCACATCCTCCGTGGGAAGCTAGAGTGTGCTGTGCCCCAGCCCCTGTCTTGTTCCATTCAGAGCCTGGCCTCCACAAAGCATAGTTGACTCTGGCGCTTTCTGCCCACAGCTTTTCCTTCGGGGATTGTTTTGTTGCCGACGTGAGCCCCTCTAGCTGCAGGTGGCTGCCCAGCCGTCGGGCCCTGCTTGCAACATGTCACACTGCATAGCTGGCCTCTTGTGTTTCTCGTTTCCTTTGGGTGTCAGGACACTTTTTTCCTTTTCCTGAGTTTCCTCCTCCAGCCAGTTCATACTGGTTTACTTTCCATGTTTCTTCCTCTGTCTGTCCTTTTATTTCCTCTGAGTGTTGCCTCTGTCCCTTTTGTTTCGTCTTTGTCTACCTTGGTTCACTATACACTCCTGGGGAATTGGAGCCCTTTCATGTTGTAGAATATCCCATATATTCTGACTCTCTGCTGTGTCTTTTACAAAGAACAGCTATAATTGAGCTCATTAAAAGCTGTTAAGCCTCAATTCATTTTCTTATTTTTTCCCAGTGTTATTGAGTTACAGTTGACATTTAATATTTTGTAAACGTAAAGTACACAATGTGATGATTTGATAGATGTATATTTTTTTAAATGATTGCCATAATAAGGTCAATTAACACATCCATCACCTCACATAATTATTATTTTTTCCCCTATGGTGAGAATGTTAAGATTTACTGTCTTCAAATATTTCAAGTATGATTTTTTTTTTTAAAAACTAGAGTTACCATACTGTTCATTACATCCTAAGATTTGATTCATTTTATAACTGTAAATTTGTACCCATTGACCATCTCTCCACCCTTCAGCCCCTGGCAACCACCAGTCAATGCTGTTTCTATGAGTTTGGTATTTTTAGATAACACATTTCAGTGTTAGCATACACATTTGTCTTTCTCTACCTGATTTATTTCACTTGGCATAGTGTTCACAGGGCCCATCTGTGTTGCCACGGGTGGCAAGATTTCCTTTTTAATGGCTGAATAGTACTCCATTACACCCCATCCACACCCCCCCACACACACACATCCACACCCACACCAGTTTCTTTATCCATTTATTTCTCAACAGATATTTGTTTCTTTATATTGGCTATTGTAAGTAATGCTGCACTGAATAGGGGCATGAAGATATCTTTTCAAGTAAGTGTTTTTACTTTCTTCAGATGAATACCCAGAAGTGGAATTGTTGGATCATATACTTCTCTTTTTAATTTTTTGAGGAACATCCATACTACTTTCCATAGTGATTGTAACAATTTTCATTCCCCCAGGAGTGCATTTTTTTTCCACATTCTCCCCAGCACTTCATGCTTCTTTTTGACACCATTCTAACTATGTGAGGTGATATATCATTGTGATTCTGATTTGCATTTCCCTAATAATTAGTGATGTTGTGTCTCTTTTCATGTACCTGTTGGCCATTTTAACTGTTTTTGAAAAATTTTTTTTAGTTCTTTCCAATTTTAATCAGATAATATTTCTTTGCTTTTGAGTTGTATGAGTTCTTTATGTACTTTGGATAGTAACCTCTTATCAGCTATGTAGCTTGCAAATATTTCCTCCATTTCACAAGTTGCTTTTTAATTTTGTTGATTTTTAAAATTTTGTTTTGCTATGCAGAAGCTATTTAATTTGATAAAATCCTTCACATTTATTTTTGGTTTTGTAGCTTGTGCTTTTGGTGTCATGTTTAAAAACCTCATTGCTAAAACCAACATGGAAAAGCTTTTCCTTTATGTTTCCTTCTAGGAGTTTTAGAGTTTCAGGTCTTACATTTAAGTCTTTAATACATTTTGAGTTAATTTTTGTGAGTGGTATTAAGGTGGGGTCCAGTTTTTTTCTTTTCTTTGTTTTTCATTTGCATGTGATTATCCAGTTTTTCCTGCTTTATTAAGAAGACTATTTCTCCCCGTTGAGTATAGTTGGCTCCCATTTCAAATGCTAGTCAGTCATATAGCATAGGTTTATTTCTGTACTCTTGATTCTGTTCTGTTCTCTGGGTTTGTGCCATATTGTTGTAATTACTGTAACTTTGTAATATAGTTCAAAATTGAGATGTGTAATATCTCCAACTTTGTTCTTTTTCAAGATTGTTTTGGTTATTCAGAGTCTTTGGTGGTTCTGTTTCTTTTTTTTCTATAAAGAATACCATTGGAATCTTGATAGTATTGCATTGAATATATAGATGGCTTTGAATAGGATGGACATTTTAATTATGCTAATTCTTCCAACCTATGAACACAGGATATTTTTCCACTTATTTGTGTTTTTTGTAGCTTTCTTCATCAATGACTAAAAATGATCAGTGTTCAGATCTTTTGCTCCTCAGAACTTGTGTATAAGTCCCTTGTGTAATTTTATCCTTTATTATTTTGATATGTCTCTATGCTAGATTAAATCCATGCAACGTTATTCAGCTGGTTTATCATCTCAAATAACTGCCTGTTGAATTAAATGTATCTTTCTAACTTTTAAGATGTCTAAGATTTGATATTTCTTTTCACCTTCAATTCTGTGTTTTGGTGGTGGTTAACTTTATCAAATTTTGGTTTGCTGGATAACTTAAAAATGTTAGAATGATGAATAGGAAGAGAAGTTTCATATATTCATACCTTTTTTGTCTTTTCACTTTCACTGTATGTTGAGAGAACAAAAGCTGCAAGGTCATCTATCAAGCTGTGATTATCAACAGGGGTTAAATGAGTGCCAGTGATGACAGAATGACTGTGAAAAAAATTATTTAAATTCCGGACTTCCTGTCATCACTTGTAAGCATGGAAGAAATGGTCTAATAAAATTGCACAGAGTACTTAAGTATGAATAGTAATGGTCTAATCTTTTCTTGGGAATATGTTTACCAGGCTCTGTTGTAATGTAGGAGAGAGTACATTTATCGATTGCCATTAGCATTGTCTCTTCAGCGTGTGTTTGAAGTGTCCATTGGCATTAAGAGCTTAGATGACCTGCTATTTAATACATATTTTAGCTTTAGTGTGAGAAAACATAGTACAGATAATACTAAAGCCATTCAAAATTTAATTTTGAAACAACTTTCAGATGTATTATAGAATTGAATCTATTTTTGTTCAGTGGCGTTGTTTTTAAATAGGGTATTTGAGGTACACAAAAAACAGTAGAACCTATATAATTAATTGAAATACTTTGTGTGCTTTTTCAATCCCAGCCTCCTTTTTGAGGTATACAAAAAAGAATGGAACACATGTAATTAATTGAAATACCTGGTCTACTCCTTTCAATTCCATCTTTTTGTGTTGTTAACCAAAATTTCAGAGAAACAGAGACCTGACTGAATAAAGATTGGGGTTGGTTAGGACAGTAGCCCAGGAGATATCGATTCAAGGAGCACTTGTGTTGTGTTCCTTTGGACTGCAAACTGGGGGAGGCTTAGAAAGGCAAAAAGCCCTGCGAGGTTAGCAGAACCGGAATTGGAAAGAGGTAAGGGGGCTTGTTGAGTAGGGATTGGCTGGGGTCTGAAATGATTCCACAGTTGTGAAGGGGACGGACTTTGAACCTGTTAACCCAGTCCAAGCTGGTACTTGCTTCTTGCTTCTCAATAAGTGGAGAGACAAGCTGTTGGGGCAGGGAATAATGACCTTCTTCAAAAAGCCAGCAGGTCTAGAAGATGGTGGACTAGGGCCCCAGAGAACCATCCTAATTGATTTAGAGTTCAGGCTGCTTTTATACTAAAAGAGGTGGAGGTTGTTGCAGACTTCTTGGTGCAGAAATTCTTTGTTCTTGCCGTTGTCCACACGGTTCCTGTAAATCTTCAACAAGACAAATGTTATTTCTGCTCCTCAACATTTTTTCTCTATATGAATGAAAATTTATACATTTAAGGATTAAATATTTAATCCCTCTGTCCATGGTACTGGAGTGAGAAGCAATTCCCTTCTTCAGGGAATCTTCCCAACACAGGGACTGAACCCAGGTCTCCTGCATTGCAGGCAGATTGTTTACCAGCTGAGCATGAGGAAAGCCCCGTGAGTAAAGTGTTACACATTTAAGGGTTACACCTGGGATGTAGAGCCTTGAGAATAGGCCACCAGGTATATTTCAGGCTATAGGCAACATTTTTTTTTTTTTTTACAATGGTACAGAAACAGCATGACTAAGCAAGGCAACAGAGCACAAAGGTTAGAGCTAAAGGAATCGATCCAGAATGCAGTCAGGTTTGTTCTTTGTTAGAAAACTTACAAGGGTGCTGCTAGCAGATACTGTTTTGAAGTGGTTTGTTGTGTTCTTGAGTTTGTTAAAGTTGAGAGAAAATTCACATTCTCAGTGATGCAGGAATGTGTCTAAAACCACATCTATAATGGTCTAGCTCCATTTGGATGCCTGAACCATAGTTACTCCATTTTGATTTTTAAATAGTCTTAAATATATCATCAGTATATTTTTCAGGAAATCCTTCTCTATACTGACATCATAGGTCTGGTCTTACTATATTCCTAAAATCTGATATGAGAAAGTATTTTTCCTACGTGGTGACTAGTTTTTCTATTATATTAGTAGCATTATTAATATAATAAATATTATATTGAATAGGCATTCTTGTCCATCATTTGTAATATCTCCGCTGTTTGTTTCTGAGGTCCGATTTTGTTCATTGTTCTATTTGTCTAACTCTGCAGTTATATACATTGTCTTCATTACTTTAACTATGTAATAAGCCTTGATATCTAGGACTTCCTTCCTCTCTTTAAAATTATCCTGACTGTTCTTGGACGCTTTGTGATTTTGTATTAATTTTACAATCAGTTAAATTTTATTATAAATCCTGTTGGGATCTTGATTGGAATTACAATAAGTTTATCGATTTAGATAGAATAAATACCTTTGTGATATTAAATTCTCCTGTGAACATTGGATATATTATAGCTATCTATTTATTTAGATATTTTTCTGTTCCTAAACTGTAACATTTATAATTTCCCCTTAGAGGTTGTGTGTGTCTTTTATAAGATTTATACCTTGGTTTGTTTCTAAAATGTAACTAATATTTTTAAAAACTTAAATTTTTAGTAAGATTATTAATTTGCATGTTGCCTTTTACATTCAGTAATCTTACTGAATTGTCAGTTTTTATTATTTCTAGAGTTCTCATATTTTTCTTTGTATATAATCAGGATATCTATGGCTAACTTTTACGTCTTTTTCTGTTTTTATTCCTTTCTTTGCAGTGAGTAGAAAACCGCAGAAAAGCGTTAATATGTCTTTTCCCCCCCTGTTCTTAAAGTATTTAGTAAATAATTTTGTTTTTCTTGATTTTCCATTTCAAGTATTTGAATACAGTTGGCCAGCCCTTCACTAGAATCTTCTTCCGATAGGGTAGACGCATGGCTCTGCTAATTTTTATCCTTTAAATTGAGTATATCATCCATTACTGATCAAATGAGTGACTGTTTTAACTCAGTATTTCGTTAGATCAGTTTTCCAATATTTTCATAAGAACTGTATTTTAATGGGCTTTGGACATTTAACTGTTGCCTTTGTTCCCTTTATGCTTTCAGAGTACACCGCATGAATTGTTGCATGAGCTGCTTTGTTTCTTCTGCTCTGGTGAATACTATGTCTAAGCACGAAAAGTATACATAGAGTTAAATAGTGAAGTGTCTTTGTGTTCTTAGCTTTGTAGTCAGTTCAGATATCTTTGAAATGTAAGGTCCAGAGGAAAAAAGAAGAACTCAGATGAACTAATGAAACTGAACTGATACTTTTGGTACGGTTGCTGGGAGCAGAGTTCATCTCACTGTCCGTATTCATTGTTGTCACTCTTTGGGCACATGCTAAAGATAATTTTTCTTTTTTAATCTTTTCTTTTCCTTTTTCATAGTTGGTGTTAAGGATTTATGCTTAGCAATTTTTTCAGTCAGACAAATGAATGAATCCCTGTTGTGTTTGACGTGTAAGTGGTGTCTTAAGGGCCACCAGGAGTCTGAAGGAACGGAAGCCAAGGAGGGCTCCTTTGTGTTAGTTCCCGGAGTGCTTATTGGCTGCTGTAGATTCCTACCAGCACTTTGTTGATTTCAAGCAGTAGCAGTTTTTACAAATCTACTTTTTCTGTATTGTGGGTTTTTTTTTATTTCTTAAAAAATATAAAAGTATATTTTGGGTTGGCAAGATAAAATGAGAGAGATTCTATGGTAATGCTTTGTTCTGATCTATTAGTTGTCACCATTCTCCCTCTTCTTTAGATAGAAATTGAAAAATTTGGGGAAAGACTGTTTAAAAGCAATCCAAATAATAATCCAAATAGGAGGAGGAGGAGAAAGAGGGTGGAAGTGTAAGGCGATTGTCAAGTTGATTCATGGGCTGTGTTTGTCAAGGGGGTGATGTCAGTGCCGCGTTCTTTCTTCTAGATCCAGATAAATGAGAAAATAAATGATTTAGGGGGCATTGGATTTTGCTTGGTGAGAGTTTGTTGTTGAAAGGGGAGTTTGAAAGGATGAAGGTGATGCTAATGTTGAAGATTCCGCTTTCGCTAATTAGGAACTGTGCAAGTAGAGCCTTTTCCAATGGTGAAGGTCTTTTTTTTTTTCAGTCTGATTTTCTTCTTTAGGGAAGTCGGCCTTTGTGTTTTGTCAGATGACCATTATATTATCCTTTATGTAATTTATGAAGAATTGGCCATTTGTGGAGAGCAAATAAGTGAGTTAAACCCCTTTTATAAGTAGCACTGTTCTTTTCTGCTAGACTGTGTAACAGCTGTGATTGTAGGTGCTTATGCGTAAGCTTAAACAGTTCCAACCAGATTATTCCAAAATAAATTAGAGTTGAGCAGCTTGCTGCGTGTTACTCTCATTTCTTGTCTGTTCTGCTTAAATTTATAGTATGTGAAAAAATGATATTTAAGTTTCTTGTGTGTTTGTTTAGTCTCTGATACTGGCTTTAGGTTAAATTGAAATTTGGTTTCAAATGGAGATAGTTTGAACTCTTTGTGCAAGCTCCAGTTAGAATATTTGGTTGAATAAGAATTTTATGAGTTCACTGTCAGCCTCTGGATAAGTGCTGTTTCTGGCTGCAGTCCTAAGGACATTGAGAATAGAATAGTGACTCTAGCCCCACTGTTGGTGAAACCAAAAAACTGATTCTTCATAATCACAGTTTTGTATAAAAATGAAAGGATTATTATATAGGTTTATATAAGAACATGAGCTTCCCTGGTGGCTCAGACAGTAAAGAGTCTGCCTACAATGCTGGAGACCCGGGTTTGATCCTTGAGTTGGGAAGATCTCCTGGAGAAGGAAATGTAACCCACTCCAGTATTCTTGCCTGAAGAATCCCATGGACAGAGGAGCCTGGAAGGCTGCGGTCCATGGGGTTGCAAAGAGTTGGACATGACTGAGCAACTAACACTTATATAAGAACATAGTAAACACGATGGACAAAGAAAGAAAAGCTGTTTTATAGCTTTAGCGCGTTTATGGGCATCTTGAATATAAAGTAGTAATATAAAGTTAATTCCAAGTTCCAGGGTTTTGGTTGTACCTATCTTTTACAGGTTTCCGGATTTTACTTAGGCTTAATCTAAGAATGTAGTTTATTAAATTGCAGAGCTATGTGAGATTCAGTTACTCTGTAACTGAATAGCACCATACTGTTTGAGAGTATGTGATTACCCGGAATGAGATCATGAAGGCTTCGATTTTGCATTTGGTACTACACCATTCCTGGTGGTAAGAACACAGCTCAGCAGGGCTAAGCATCAGTAAGACTTTTGAAACTGTGTGATGGGGAAGCTGAATTCCAGTGAGGGGAAGCATAGAATCACACTTCTGGAAGAAATATGGGTAAAATTGTGCTTATAGTATGTTGAGCTCTGAGGTCTCAGGAGAAGTAATTAGGAGATCATTGTGGACTTCTTAAAATGCTTAACCAATTTGTGGCTGTACTGGAAAAAAATTTAGCAAAACTGCTACCAAGAACAATTATTTTGGCTTTAACCCATGGAACAAAGATTGAACACTATTGAAATCAGATGATAAACTGTTGACTTCGTAAGAAGGCTTGATTTTGGTATTGCTCTGCTTTCAGTTTTTACATTTTAATATTTTGCTTATTCATCCATATGGATGTTTTGATCCACTGTTGTACTGTTTTTCTAGCACCTATTTTATAACTCTAGTCATGCTTCTGCTTGTCTGTAGTGTTTTTCCACTCTGGGTGAATTTCCTTGCACCTGACCATCTTCAACTTGCTGCTTGTATATTAGCTCAATTCTCCAAATAGTCAATCATTTTAAATTTAGTTTGACTCTCCATGGCGTTAACTATCCCACTCAACTTGATGTATGTAAATTTAATGAGCATGCTGTCCTGTAGAATCTACATTCATGAATGAAAATAGTCTAATGTTTGTAGTTCAGTTGAAAAAGTGTCCACTCTCTGTTTGCAATTCTCTGCTTGATTACTCCTCGGTGCTCACTAGTTGCATGTATGCGCATGAGTATTAAGATTACGTCTTTTTCTTTTTCTCAGTTTTGCCAAAGAAAATGTGGAAGGTATATATTTTGTGTTAGTGTTTTATCATCCTGCTGCTGCTACTGCTGCTAAGTCGCTTCAGTCCAACTCTGTGTGACCCCATAGACGGCAGCCCACCAGGCTCCGCCGTCCCTGGGATTCTCCAGGCAAGAACACTGGAGTGGGGTGCCATTGCCTTCTCCGTTTATCAGCCTAGGATGGAGTCAAGGTATGTAAAGGCAGTAGCAAACTTGGATTATCCTGGTTTGTGGGAACTTCCAGCCCCATCTGACACATAGGAAGCGATCTCTGGAGCATCTTAAAAGCTGCTGGCTTGACTCCATGTCACTGACCTGGCTTCCAGGTGAGGGCTGCAGCTCCCCATCTGGTGTTCTTGCGCAGGTTAGGAGAATGTGTGCCCCGTCTTTCCTCTAAGAGGGTGCAGCACCGCAGTCACCCTGTCTGGTCTTGGCGCTGTCTCAGCCTCATTCCATCTCAAGCAGGGGCTGCTGTGCAGGGCTCAGCCACACGTAGGCTGATCTAGGTCAGTGGCTGCGTATGGTTCTGCTTGTGCTTCCTGAAGACATGATGTACTTTTAGCTTGGCCAGTGCTGGCACCACCGCCTGGAGACCCTGCCTCTGGAGCTGGACCTGGTGTCCGTCATTGTTTTAGTCTCGGACTCTGATTATTATCTCTGGCTCCAGCTCCATCTCCCAGAAAACTACCTGTGTTTCATGTTTGTCCCAAAAGAAGTTTAGCAAATTCTATTTGGGAGTTTTTGTGATATCTCATTTGATAGATATCTATATCATTGTGAATGACACAGCAAGTGTAGAAAAAAAATCTTTTAAAAATTATCTGTGATGGAGGAAAAAGAAAGGCATATATAAAGGAGAACTAGGGTCAAGGGGAGGCTTTTTTCTTTTAATTTTTAATCTATTAAGGATTATCATCTTTATATAATGACACTCAACAAGCTAGAAGAATTTAGGAAATGGGGTGGAAGCAACGTAATTGATGTGCAGTGCCTTTTTAGGAGGGGAGAGGAAAGAGGATACAGAGCATAAATGAGTGGGATTATCTTTGGATCGATACAGGAGTTGGTACAGGAGAATGAGTGTGCAAATAAATTGGTAATAGAACAAACAGGAAATTGATGGAGTGTTCTTTTTCCTGGAGAAAATTAAAATGTGCTTACTGAAAATGATAGGTGAACATGATGGTTTCATACCTCCTGGCAAATGGCCAGTTTGAAATAAGTACTTTAGGGAATGTGAAGAGAGATTCCTGTGATTTCCCATCAATGTTAGAGGAACAGGTGGATCACAGAGTTAGCCTGATTGGGAGATAATGGAGTGGGTATTTACACTGAGGTTTCACTGAGGTCGAGAAATAGGTGGCTTGGAAATGGGAGAAGTGAAAAGATGGAAGATTGTGATCAGAGAGGAGGATCTTGGAGATGATGATGATACTCGAGGTAGGACCGTTTTTAGATAAAAGGCCCCAGTGTGGTCGTGAAGACCACGGGTGAGGAAAGTGGAAATGAGGGTTGCTGGTTGTGGGGAAGCCAGGAGGGGTGTCACAGCATGGGCAGTAGGGGGAATCCACTCCCAAGGGTGTGAGATGGCCTTAGCCCCAAAGGAAGGGGGCTGCAGATAGTAGATACATAATATGGAGATAAGAATGGCGGCACAAAGCTGTGCTGCAAGGCTTACGGTCAGCTTACAGAACTTCCTTCCGTCTCACTTCTCTAATCAGTAAAGAAGAGACAGTACGTAACTGAGTATTAAGCAGATAGTGCTTCTGAGTGTTGTAGCACAGTGCCTGGCTTGAATTTAACCATTGTTTAAGATTAGAAACATGATCCTTGTGAAAAGATGTAGCAAGGGATGCTGAGAGAGTGAGTTAGAAGGGTGATTCATAGAACACCTTTGGAATGGGTATGGGAGGACACGTGAACAACTTGAACTTTGTGTTTTGGAAAATTCCAAAAGATACCTGACCTTTAGGTTTCTAATGGACTTCTGTTAATGTGTGTCTGATTCAGATTTATCGATAGTTGTTCTTTACTTCCCTTTCCTCTGTCAAGTTTGTAACCAAATACACTACAAATGTACTCCTTTTATTTAATGGACTTAAATTGCTATATATGTTTTTTGTTTGTTTTTAGACTTACTGTGCAGCTTGTGGGATCTTAAGTTCCCTGACCAGGTGTTGAACCCCAGCCCTTGGCAGTGAGAGTGCACAGTCCTAACCCCTGGGTTGCCAGGGAATTCCCCCCAAATTACTGTATTTTAAAAAAAACGTGGGATGTTCCATTTTTCTTGTTCTTTTCAAGTTATTTTATATAGCAGAATTTTTATGAGTATTTTAATTTAGTTTTTAAGAAATTTATTTTGAAATAATCTTAGAAGAGTTGCAAAAATGGTATGGAGGATTCTTCTATACCCTTTACCCAACTTCCTCGAATGCCAATGTCTTATATAATTTTAGTGCAGTTATTAATACTAAGAAATTAATTAGTTTCTAATTAATTAGTTTCTAACCAACCATCATTGGTTCTTACTAAACCACAGACTTGATTCAGATGTGGGCAGTTTTCCCACTGAAGTGCTTTTCCTTTTCTAGGAGCCAGCCCAGCATCCCATCTTGTGTGTGGTTTGCCGTGTCTTTTTCATCTCCTCATCAGTGGTACTTCTTCATCTCTGGTGATCTTGACACTTTCCAACAATCCAGCTTATTTTGTATCATGCCCCTCAATATTTTTTCCTTCAGTATTTTTTCCCTGTATTTTTGAAATCTGTCCCTAGTGCTAGTCAGACTCACACAGTGAAATAGCACAGTGATTCAATTTAGGTGTAGTTTTTAATTAGAAAGTAATTAACTAGAGGAAAATTACTTTTTGATGCTGCAACTCCCAATTTCCCCAGGCAAAAGATTGTGTTTAAACATGTATATGAAGGTAGTGCTAATTTATAATGTATGTTACTAAGGCATTAATAGAACTTTAGTAACAAAACTGATAATTACTTTTTAGACTAATCAAAACTGAAGTTTTGATTGATGACTGCTCAAAAAATATTTTTGAATGAGATATATTCTGTTAAATAGCCAACTGATACGGTTTTTCCAATTAAGGAAATATATATTTATCTTATATCCATTTGAATACTCATTCAAAGTATTCCTCAGACTTTGTACATCATTTGTTCATTAATTTATTTATTATAAGTATTTAATGAATTGTATATCAGTGTTTGCATATATGGAAATAAACTGTTTTTTAGGGCTTTTATAAAATCCATAACTATGGTGTCCTTCTGTGTCCATACAATATATAGACGTGTTGACCTATGTTTGAATGGAAGAATTGGTAAACATGCAGAAGAATCGGTAAACAAGTTTATGTTGCTTGTGTCAGCCATACATGAGGGCCTTGGTATTATTCAGTTCTGCTTAGAAAGTAACCTGGTTATAACACTAAGTACGTTGTAGTCAAATGGTGTCCTGGATGTGGTTGCTGCCCCTCTTAATACCCCCTTAGCATGGCTGGAACAGGCACACGCGGGTGTGTGTGTTGACCCCTGGTGGCTCACAGCTGCCGTCTTAAACCAGAGCTGTGGCTTCAGGGAGCTGTGTTCCTGCAGACTGTGGCTGACTGACTCGGGTGGTGTCAAGCTTGTCTGTCCATCTAGGGACTACTATTACCCACTGCATTGCAGGCTCTAGTGAGAATCCAGATGCAGCTGGTTTTTAATGTATATATAATTTAATTTATTTATGGCAGTTCTGGGTTTCTTCCTTTAAGTCCACATATACAACTTTTGTGTATAAGCTTATGTCATCTTGAGAAGGCATTTCATGAAAGAAAGCAGTAGCCTTTTCTTTCTTACAAGTCTCCATCTTACAATTTTGTTTTGATTTCAGTCACAGTAATGGGCTTTCTGTTTTTTAATTTTCTGTATCTATTAAGTATTTTAATTTCCAGTTTAAAGAGGCTGGATCATGTTTGGCCATTAGATGGAAACTAAAAAACATAGTGAATCATTTAAAGCACATGTTCTTATGTACCCACTCCCACCTTTTATAACAATTGTTCCTTAACTTCTTCACTACTTTTCCTTAAATTTTTTTAATAGATCATATAAGCTGTCCTCACTCATAATTAAAAAATCAATTTGTTACCTTACTGTACTATGTAATAAAACAGTGTATTACTGTACTAAGTAATAAAACAGTAGCCTACCAGGCTCCTCTGTCCATGGAATTTTCCGTGGAATATTGGAGTGGCAGGTTGCCATTTCCTTCTCCAGGGGATCTTCCTGACAAAGGTTATCAAACCTGTGTCTCCTGTGTATCCTGCATGAGTAGGAGGGTTCTTTAGTAGCTGAGCCACTGGGGAATAATATAAACAATTGGCCATTGACTACTCAAAAAGGTACAATAAAGTCACATCCTGGAATCTTTGCCTCATGCCTCTATGAATTCAGCAGCCACCATGTAGGTTGATACAGGTAGTGTTCTGTTCTGTTGATTCAGATACCACAAGGAGTATTGTTCTGGCATACCTGAATTTCAGAAATGAAGCAGAAATGATGGTGCAGCTTAAAACGAAAACTGGAACTATAATTTACACAGTAGTTGGATTTTTGGAAAATTCAGTATATATTAAAGATATATAATATAAAGTATTAAATATGTAACAACTTACCTATTAATTCCATTGTATGTCTGTTCCAGGCAAGAGTACTGGACTAGGTTGCCATTTCCTTCTCCAGAGGATCTTCCCGAGCCAGGGATCGAACCCAGGTCTCCCGCATTGTAGGCAGACGCTTTACCGTCTGAGCCACCAGGGAAGCCTGAATTGGAGTCTAGGCTTAGATAAGTATGATTTTCCCTCTCTCTCTGTGCATCTCTCAGTGGGATGTAGGATAATTCCTTGTGCAGGACTAGTCCGTGTGTTGCAGAATGTCTAGCATACCTTTCCCCTGTAAATGCTGGTAGCATCACCTCAGTCACCATGACAACTGAAATGTCCTGAGACATTTCCAAAAGGCTTCGTAAGTAGTGTTAAGGCCTGTTGAACATCACTGGCTTAGAGAGAAAAAAAGAAAATAAATAATTATTCACATAATAGAAGGTTTCTAACCTGAACAGCCAAGGGTGACATTACTAATTACTACTTTTTATTGGAATTTCAAATGCAACAACTTCTAAGATCTTAAATTTTATATCAAGGTGAACTGAAGGGAATTTTGACTTTTAAGTGCTTCAAAGGTTTGGTAGCCAAAACCTGAGTCAGCTAAAGGCATAAACTGTAGCGTCTGAATTGTAGCACCCTTATAAAACTTAGAAAAAATTTTAGCTTTCAGCCTCCATAGGTGATCCAAAGCCCTGATTTTTATGGGCCCAGTTCTGAGTGGATATGGAGTTTATATACATTTAGATGTCTTAGCATTGCACACAAATGACCCAAGGCTAAGATCAGAAGGAAGTCCATTTGAACTGCTCTCTCCTTTAGCCACTTTTTTCTTACTTCAGCCTCCCTTCCTTTGTCAGAATAACCTTTTCCTTAAGCAGCTTAATTGAGAGATTCTGGTCGCATTTCATATCTTTATCTGGATATTCTTGACTTGTATTTTTTAGTCACAGTTAGACCTATAGCTGGATCTAGGTTACATAAACCCTTATTTTGAATGGTGCTGTTAAGAAATGTTAGGTTTTTAGGTGGTACCTCTTTTCATGAGAGCAACTTTTATCTGCTTTAGAATATTCAAAATTAATTAATATATGTTTATGATAGGGATAGGTTTCCTGGATAGCTCAAACAGTAAATAAATAATCTGCCAGCAATGTGGGAGACCTGGGTTTGATCCCTGAGTCAGAAAGATCCTTTGGAGAAGGGAGTGGCAACCCACTGCAGTATTCTTTCCTGGAGAATTCCATGGACAGAGGAGCCTGGTAGGCTACAGTCCATGGGGTTGCAGAGTTAGACACGACTGAGCACTTAACACTTCATTTCTTTGCTGGATAAAGAGGTGACAATTTAAACTGTAGAATACTTTGCCTTTTGTTGGGATCAGTATTAGGTATTTGGTATATGCTTGCAGCTTGTCAGAATCTGGAAAGGGATTGGCTTATTTACTTTTTACTTTTTATGATACGTGAAACAGTGCTTTCAGAATGGTGCAAGATGGCTTTAGGTGCAACTGTTGTAAAAAAAAAAGCTTATATATTTTTATATAATATTTCACAAATATATATAAATTGTGACTCCTAATATATTTATGGAAGGCAGAAATCTTCAACTGTCTAATTATCTATAATGATGTCAGTGTAATTTTACTAGCCTGTTGTGAATTTTAAAAGTTTTTCTGGTAAGTATTTTACCTGCTCAAGTGATCTAGAATATTCTTCTCTGTATCGCTAAGTTTCTTTCTTTCTTTTTTCCTCCAGGCAGAGCTACATGGAAATCATTCCAAAACAGTTACTGCTGCTTTAGTCACAAATTATTGATTTTCTGTTCATTGTGTATGTAGAATTGCTGCTTTACTTAGATTCTAAAACAAGGCTTTTTAATTGTGTTTTCCAGGAAGATATGAATTTAAATGAAGATAAAAAGGCACCATTGCGGGAAAAGGACTTAAGTATCAAAAAAGAAATGGTGATGCAGTACATTAATACTGCTTCCAAGACAGTAAGTAAAGCTGTCGAGTTGAGAAATACTGCTGAAACATGTCGTAGTACAGCGGACAATACATGTGTCTAATGGAGCACCTAAGTTTGTGGGCAACTGTAATCAGAGAGCTTTTGAATGTATAATTAAAGGTACAAGTATTATAATGAGTTTGTTTAATTTACAAGTATTTCTTACCTTATGGCTTTTAAACTTTTATTTTTTAGCCATTCACAGTGTTAAGAAACACTGTGGTTGCTTGGTCTGCTCACTTTAGGTCATCTCTCCTTGTTAGTGAATTAATATGGGTATTGATCTCTCATGTCACTTATAAATTAGGATAATATTTGTATTTTAGAAAAGTGAGACTGATTTGACTCTAACTACCTAACTCAAAATGCATAATCGTGGCTTAGAGGCATATGTTTAATGTGAGTTTCCCTGTGGATAAAATTAGCTTGTAACAAATTGTAAATGTAGACACTGAGAGGAGCATTATGTCTCCACATGGCTGCTGCTTTTCTAGGGAAACATGAAGTATGTGGGTGGAAGTAATGACTAAATGTCTGAGAAACACGACTGGCACACAGAATTTATTTCATGGAACAACAAATGAGCTTGACCAGTCATAGAATTGTGACTAAATGGATTGGATGAAAAATATGCAGTGGAAGCTAATGAGGAAGCAAGGCTTAGTAAAAAGACAATAGAGAATGCTTTTGGCTGAACATAAAATAGAACCGGACTGGAGAAAAATAACTAAACACACTGTTGTTTTCACGGGATACTTTAACCTAAGGCCAGTTTACAAGAATATGAGTTATTTATACTGTGACTCCATTTATCTACTTAGGCCGGTCAGTGACTCAGGTATTTCTTTTGGAAGAAAGACTCAAGTGATGTTTAATTTTTAAGCATGTCTCATTTTTTGTCAGCCTGCTGTTCAGATATGGAATTCACTGAGTACCGTGTTTTTCCCAGCTCTCTTCCTATAGGTGGGCCCTGCATCCAGCCACTGAGATGTGCATTGCTTTTGTTCTGTGATGATACCCAGCCATCACAAATTAGCAGTGGGGCTTTAGACTGACTGTGTTTCAGACTGACTGTTTATCTTCTGTTTGATCTTGGACATCTAATTTTGTCTTTCTGATCCTCAGTCTCCTTCTACATAAGGTGGAGCTAATACTAACTTCACCATAGGCTTGTTGTTAGAATTAACTGTGATTAGAACATAACAGATTTTTAATTGGTGGTTGCCTCTTGTGGCAGCAGAGGTTGTAGTAGCAGTTGTTTACTTTTTATTTTTCTTTGTGATTTATTATTCTTACTGTTGAAATCATTATACTACAAAACACAACTAAAAATATAAGTAAATGTACCTTAGTAAAATACAAGTTTCCTATTAGTCTGCATTTCTAAGACATTCACTAAACATGTTTATTAAGTGTTTGTATGTAAGGCACTACTTAAGGCCCTAGTGATTGAGCACCAGAATAGTGTGTCATTGTGTTGTGTGGAGCAACATGGGACACACGTGACAGAAACACACAAGCGTGTCACGGGAAGTGAAATGTGACGTGGGGGGAAAGCAGGGGGAGTGGGGATGGTGTAACTGATTTCTATAGAGTCATCGGGGCAGAGTCTCCTGTTAGAGAATTTTAAATTCAACAAGCATGAATCCACTTAATATAATTACAGGAGATAATACATTAGTTAGAACTGGTTTAGAAAACCTTGGCAAGGTAGTACAGTTTAATTCTGGAATTTCAGATAAACTTTTTAATAGAACAGAATATTTTGAACTTCTACACAGTGGATCTGTTTCAGTTCACATTCACTGATTTTAAATTTTAATCCTCTAATTATTTTGGACTCCGGTTGGAATTTATTTATCAGAATTAAGTAATTAGATGATCAGAATTGAAATAGATTAACTATCTGAAGTATGATTAAAGCTTTTAGTTGGTGTGTGAAGGGTCATGACTCTCCTAGAAGGGTTCTGAATAATTTGGCAAATGGTTAACATTGTAGAGAGTTCAAGCTGACCAGTCATCTGCTTTTGCTGTGGAAGTAAAAACATATTCATTAACTCTAGGATGTGGACTTTGTTATGCCAGTACATTTAGGTTAATGAGTACTGAAAAAATTTCTCTGAGAAAGGCAATGAGTTCATAGATAGGTTGTTCTAGGGAGAATGTGGAAAGTTTGTGTCAGATGTTACCATTTTAGTCTTAGAATTTGCTTTGAAATTCTCTTGTGGGTAAGCATTAATATTCTCTTTTGGAAGATAGTATATTGATGCCTACTGTTGATGATTTGATAACGCTTTAGCAATGTTAACCCTTAAATTAGCCCTGAAGTAGATCAGCTTGACTTTAAAATGGGGGGGGGGGAACACTAAAAAAGCCATCAATCAAACTAGATTGTTTTGAAGATCTTACAAGTTTTGGTTTAGGTGGCTGAATACTACAACTGAATTTCTTCAGTTAGGAAATATTATGAAAATGTACCAAGCAAATATCATAGTTAGAAGCTAAAAATACTATACTCACATGTTTCTAACTTCCTAGGGCCTTTTGGCCCGTGCAGTCTGATGGCCGGGTCTGGCGGGGCTTCTAAGAACGCGCTCCCTGGACCAGAGCGGGCAGGCTGCCTTCCCTGCTGCTGGGCGTGGTTGGGTCGGGTGTGCGGTGCTCAGCAGCTGACGCCATGGAGCTGCTGCTCTGGCTTGGTGCAGGCCTGTGCCAGACTCTGCTGTGACATGAGGTGGTGTATGCTCTTATTTAAGCTGCCTGGAGCTGGGTTTTGCTTTGCTGTTGTAAACATCCTGTAGGCCATCCAGGTGTCCTTTTGTGTATGTGGGCTGTCTCTTTAATTTACTCTGGAAATTTCTCTTTCTATCCAAGTCAGTTCACTTCAGTTCATTTGCTTAGTTGTGTCCGACTCTGGGACCCCATGAATCGTAGCACAGCAGGCCTCCCTGTCCGTCACCATCTCCTGGAGTTCACTCAAACTCACGTCCATTGAGTCGGTGATGCCATCCAGCCATCTCATCCTCGGTCGTCCCCTTCTCCTGCCCCCAATCCCTCCAGCATCGGAGTCTTTTCCAATGAGTCAGTTCTTCGCATGAGGTGGCCAAAGTACTGGAATTACAGCTTTAGCATCATTCCTTCCAAAGAACGCCTAGGACTGATCTCCTTTCTATCCAAAGACGTATCTGAAAGATCTTTGGAGTCACTGCAAGGCTTGGTGGCCATTTCTTGGTAAATGACTTGCCTTAGATGCTTAGCAGCAAGTTTATCGGAGAATGCATGCATGCATCCTTAGTTGCTTCAGTCATGTCTGACTCTTTGCGACACTGGACTGTAGCCCTCCAGGCTCCTCTGTCCATGGGATTCTCCAAGCAAGAATACTGGAGTGGGTTGCCATATCCTCCAAGGGATCTTCCCGACCCAGGGATTGAACCCATATCTCTTATATCTCCCTCATTGGCAGGAAAGTTCTTTACCACTAGCACCATCTATGAATTAGTGGAGAACACTTCTTTCAAAAAGACAGTGGCACTAGTGGTAGAGAATCCGCCTGCCAATTCAGGAGATGGAAGAGATGTGGGTTCAATCCCTGGGTCAGGAAGATCCCCTGGTGTAGGAAATGGCAACCCACTCTGGTACTCTTGCCTGGAAAATTCCATGGACAGAGGAGCCTGGCGGGCTACAGTCCATAAGTCTCAAAGAGTAATTAAAATAAATAAATTTATATTAAAAAAAAAAAGTGCTGGACACGACTGAGCACACATCACTTGCCATTTCCTACTCCATGGAGTGTTCCTCACCTGGGGATCGAACTGGCGTCTCCTGTTTATTTGTCCTCTGTGTTGCAGATGGATTTTTCAGTGCTGAGCCGCTGGGGAAGCCCAGCCTGTTGCAGAGG
>SJYV01004566.1:0-13295 GCA_006410875.1 Neotragus pygmaeus | reverse complement strand
ATAAGCAGGGTGACAATATACAGCCTTGATGTACTCCTTTTCCTATTTGGAACCAGTCTGTTGTTCCATGTCCCGTTCTAACTGTTGCTTCCTGACCTGCATACAGATTTCTCAAGAGGCAGGTCAGGTGGTCTGGTATTCTCATCTCTTTCAGAATTTTCCACAATTTATTGTGATCCACACAGTCAAAGGCTTTGGGATAATCAATAAAGCAGAAATAGATGTTTTTCTGGAACTCTCTTGCTTTTTCCACGATCCAGCAGATGTTGCCAATTTGATCTCTGGTTCCTCTGCCTTTTCTAAAACCAGCTTAAACATCAGGAAGTTTACGGTTCACGTATTGCTGAAGCCTGGCTTGGAGAATTTTGAGCATTACTTTACTAGCATGTGAGATGAGTGCAATAGTGCAGTAGTTGGAGCATTCTTTGGCATTGCCTTTCTTTGAGATTGAAATGAAAACTGACCTTTCCCAGTCCTGAGTTTTCCAAATTTGCTGGCATGTTGAGTGCAGCACTTTCACAGTATCATCTTTCAGGATTTGAAATAGCTCCACCGGAATTCCATCACCTCCACTAGCTTTGTTTGTAGTGATGCTTTCTAAGGCCCATTTGACTTCACATTCCAGGGTATCTGGCTCTAGATGAGTGATCACACCATCGTGATTATCCAGGACATGAAGATCTTTTTTGTACAGTTCTTCTGTGTATTCTTGCCACGTCTTCTTAATATCTTCTGCTCTGTTAGGTCCATACCATTTATGTCCTTTATCGAGCCCATCTTTGCATGAAACTTTCCCTTGGTATCTCTAATGTTCTTGAAGAGATCTCTNCTCCACTAGCTTTGTTCGTAGTGATGCTTTCTAAGGCCCACTTGACTTCACATTCCAAAACGTCTGGCTCTAGATTAGTGATCACATCATCATGATTATCTGGGTCATGAAGATCTTTTTTGTACAGGTCTTCCGTGTATTCTTCCTACCTCTTCTTAATATCTTCTGCTTCTGTTAGATCCAGACCATTTCTGTCCTTTATCGAGCCCATCTTTGCATGAAATGTTCCCTTGGTATCTCTCATTTTCTTGAAGAGATCTCTAGTCTTTCCCATTCTGTTGTTTTCCTCTATTTCTTTGCATTGATTGCTGAAGAAGGCTTTCTTATCTCTTCTTGCTATTCTTTGGAACTCTGCATTCAGATGCTTATATCTTTCCTTTTCTCCTTTGCTTTTCACCTCTCTTCTTTTCACAGCTATTTGGAAGGCCTCCCCAGACAGCCATTTTGCTTCTTTTTCATTTCTTTTCCATGGGGATGGCCTTGATCCTGTCTCCTGTACAATGTCCATAGTTCATTAGGCACTCTATCTATCAGATCTAGATAGATCTTAAATCTATTTCTCACTTCTGCTGTATAATCATAACGGATTTGATTTAGGTCATACCTGAATGATCTAGCAGTTTTTCCTACTTTCTTCAATTAAAGGCTGAATTTGGTAATAAGGAGTTCATGATCTGAGCC
The DNA here is from genome assembly GCA_006410875.1 of Neotragus pygmaeus. Taxonomy (NCBI): domain Eukaryota; kingdom Metazoa; phylum Chordata; class Mammalia; order Artiodactyla; family Bovidae; genus Neotragus; species Neotragus pygmaeus. The sequence goes on along the minus strand of SJYV01004566.1, from coordinate 11,785 downwards.
ACAGTCAGCTCNGCATTCAGATGCTTATATCTTTCCTTTTCTCCTTTGCTTTTCACCTCTCTTCTTTTCACAGCTATTTATTTGTAAAGCCTCCCCAGACAGCCATTTTGCTTTTTTGCATTTCTTTTCCCTGGGGATGGTCTTACACATAAACTATTCTGTATAATAGATTATAATGCTATGATAATGAGAATATTATTATATTTATATTTATGCTATAATAATGAGAATATATCATCATACATTTATCAAAACCCACAGAATGCACAACACAAGGAATAATTCCTAATGTAAACTATGGTTGATACTGGTGTGTTAATGTTTGTTCCTGTAACAAATGTACCAATATGTAGTGGGATGATGAACAAGGGGGAGGCTGTGCACACGAGAATGGTTATTCTCTGTTCTGGGTATTCTCTGTTCTTTCTGCTCAATTTTTCTATGACTCTAAACCTGAAACATAAAATCTATTACTAAAAAAATGATATATATCTGCATGGATTGATAAAGAAAAAATGACTCAAATCTATTGCCAGTGAGAGGCCAATTGTATAACCTCCATTGCATGAACTGAACTCTGTGTGCATGTTTGTATATTTAAACATTATTTTATAAATGTAAATACATTTATACAGATATACATCCTCTATATACATGAAAGCATCAAAAAATAACTGAAAAAATATATACTAGTTAATGGTGATTATCCATAAATGTTAGCTGAATAATGGGTGACAGCCACACTAGATTTTTACAGTTTATGTTGCTTAATATCTGTTATACTTAGTATATATTGCCTTTCTAATCAGCAACCAAAAAAGGTACTATAAGAAGGGAAAACAAAGTTCATGGTCAGTTTAGCCAGGAAGATTGAGGAAATAAGCTGGGGAGATGTGTTCTGTCTGCAAAACTTCTCCAGAAAGACCCCACTGATAGCCAATTTTCCAACATGCACAGTCTGCATAAAAGCTAGTTTATCCGATGATGGTGGAGCCAGCACTGTGGCAGAAAGACACCTGAGAGGGAATACACCTGTTCTATTGTGTTTATTGATCAGATGGTGTCATAAAGTCCAGACCATCAAAGAGAAGTTATTGTTACACGGGAACACTGACTATTGTACCACTACTGGCCAGAGTTATGTGGCTTCCAAGAGGATGTACCCATCGAAATGTTAGCCCTCAGTGAACATTCAGTTGGTGGAGTCATCTTATGCTTGGAACATACTAAACAATCACAAAAGAAAAATAGGAGCAAAAAGTTTGCAGAAAATTATGAAATAAGTATTTTAGTTGTAATGTGTCATTTTCAGAGTATGAAACTCCCCAAAAGTTCAGGAGTAAGGAAGGTAAGGAAAATAAGACGATGTCAGGACTCAGACGTTAACCTTTTTCCCCTTTAAGCATGCTTTTGAAAATGCAGAAATATGTCAATGCTCTGTGGAGGTATGTCTGGTCCTTGTTGAGAGCTTCCTGCTGCTGTAGTTCTTCACATTCCTTTATGGGCACTTCGAGCAGCTAGGGGACAGATCTAGTATCCACTGAGCAGAACTTTTTATGTGTGAGGGACATTGGAACATTGTGGTCACAAACATGAAGAAGAGACTCGAGAGAGACAGCAGTCTTTGCTCTGCCACCATCTGTGGAGCTTCCAGGAGGGGAACCTAAAGCTGTTTCCTTAATCCCTCATGGATGCTTTTATTTAATACCGCAAATAAGACCCCAAAGTGCCCTGAACTCCAAACCGTACCCCAACTTGATCAAGTAAACAAAAGGTCCTGGGCTGAAACAACTGGCTCTCAGTTTGAGAGACCTCTTATTCTGGGCTTCACCCTGTTCTTGACCTGTCTGTTTTACATCTGACAGTCATTGGCTTTTTATGAGATTTAGGATTACCTACTTTGCTCTGCCTCTGAAATTTTTGTCCCTCTGTCTCATGTCCTCCTGTGTGGGCCCCTTCAGTCTGCCAGCTGGGCCCACATTGCTTGTATCCATGGTTCTGCTCCTACTTAGAACATGTACCCGTTCCCTCAGGCCCTGCTCCAGAGCANATAAGGGTGGTGTCATCTGCATATCTGAGATTATTGATATTTCTCCCAGCAATCTTAATTCCAGCTTGTGTTTCATCCAGTCCAGCGTTTCTCATGATTTACTCTGCATATAAGTTAAATAATCAGGATGACAATAAAATTACTCTAAGTGTTTGCTCAAACTAGTTGAAAACTTGAATTCATTTAAAGTTAGCACTCAAACATTTATAGCAGCTTCATTCATAATTGCCAAAACTTGGAAGTAACCAATACATTCTTCATTAGTGGATGGACAAACAAATAGTGGTACATCTGTAAAGTGGAATATTATTCAGTGGTAAAAAAAGAAAAAAGAATACAGTTATCAAGTGACAAAAGTCTATGCAGAAGGCTTAAAATACTAATTAATGAGTCAAAAAAGCCCATCTTAAAAAGCTACATCCTGTATGATTTCAGCTCTATATCATTCTAGAAAAGACAAAACAATAAAGTTAGCAAAAAAAGAAAAAAATCTGTGTTTGCCAGGAGCTGGAAGGGTAGAGAGGAAGAGATAAATAGAGAGCACACAGAGGATTTTTTAGGGCAGTGAAAATACTCATTAGGACACTGTAATGGATGCATTATGTAATACATGACATTTTTCATTTGTCAAAATCCAAGAAATTTTTCAACACAAAGAGTGTGCAGTAATGTAAACTATGGTGTTTAGTTAATAATTACATGATAGTATTGATTTATCAATTGTGCCAAATGTGCCACAACAAAGCAAGGTGTAACCAAAAGAGGAAAATTAGACCTGGAGGACTATATGGTAGCTCTGTACATTTTGCTCATTTTCTTTTGTGACTCTACTCCTCTCCCACCCCAAAACAAAGCTTATTTGTTGACAAAAGCAAGAACTTTGTCAAGATTGAAGGACGTGACAACAGTTGGGAACATTAATGTAAATATTAAATAATGTTCAGACTAGGATACAGGTAATAAAAATGGAAAAAGGGGAATGACTTGGGAGATTTTAAANAACAAAGCTTATTTGTTGACAAAAGCAAGAACTTTGTCAAGATTGAAGGACGTGACAACAGTTGGGAACATTAATGTAAATATTAAATAATGTTCAGACTAGGATACAGGTAATAAAAATGGAAAAAGGGGAATGACTTGGGAGATTTTAAATCTGGAGTCAATGTCACTTAGGGTTAGACTGGATCATAGGTTTTGGGGAAAGTGTGGGAAAGGAAAAAATATGGGTAACTTTCACAATTTTGACTTGGGTGACTGGGGGATGTTAATCACTGTAGAGAAGATGGGTTATTGTACGATGACATTCTCATTTCATCCTTAACTTCTTGAGTCTTAATGACAGTGGCAAATGATAAAGGAGTTTTCCAATAAAAATATGACTGAAAATTTAAAAATTAAAGATACTCTCTTGTTAAAACTTTGGACATGCTGTATTTTTAGAATAGACTTTCTTTCTTCACTAATCTATACTCTGTAAGTCAGTTTTAGAGTGGAGTGAGAAAAGATTTTAAAAGCAGCTTAGACCAAGCTAATGAAAGCAAAAGTTAGAGGGGACTGAATAAAAAGAGTCAGATACTGTGAAAGAGCAAGTACTAAGAATTGTTTCCAAATTAATAGACAGTATAATTTTGCATAACACCTACAGCAGAAGGAAGCTGATTTAGTTATGAAAACACTACAAATCCCTTAGCATGGGATGCTTCAATTGTGTTTCTGAAAATTATTTTGATTTCTTTATGTAAGTGCTACTGCATATCATTGCCTCTAACTACACACTTACAACACTCTGAAAATTGAGCTGGTAATTTAGATAGCATATCATAACAGGTACAGCAAAGCAGGAGAATATTAAATAATTATGCAAGTTGCTTATGAATATCAATAGTTGGAAGTTATAGGTACTGTCATAATATCATAAAATTAAAAATAGGATTTTATTATAAAGACTCAAGTTCTGTAGAATAAACTAAAGGTGTCTCACTTTCTATAGGATTCTTAGTTTGATAAAAGACAGTATTCTCCTATGGATTTTTTTTTTTTTAATGAGAAAATGAAGTGTATGCTAAACACTGATGAGGCTGTCTGAGGTAGAATACAAAATACTTGTTTAGCTTAGTAGCAATAATATGTAACATTTTAATAATTATGTGTGTTTTCTCAGCAATAACTTTCATAGAAAAGTGTCATAAGCTACTCAAATAGTAAGCCGAGCTGTTAGTAACTTGTTTATCTACAGAGTAAACTGTGGCTCACAGATTTTAAGAAAATTGTTCTAATACAAAACTACATTGGGTTCCAAGGCTGATGAGCAAAATCTAAGACATTATACACCAGATGAGTTTCTTAAANAGTAAGCCGAGCTGTTAGTAACTTGTTTATCTACAGAGTAAACTGTGGCTCACAGATTTTAAGAAAATTGTTCTAATACAAAACTACATTGGGTTCCAAGGCTGATGAGCAAAATCTAAGACATTGTACACCAGATGAGTTTCTTAAAAGCTTGTGTACACCTGTGGTGGATTCATGTCGATGTATGGCAAAGCCAATAGAGTATTGTAAAATTAAATTAAATTTAAAATAAATAAATAAAAAATAAAGGGGAAAACAAAAAGTTTTCCAGAGTTAACACATGCAGTGGTTATTTTGGCTTTGTATATTTTTGTTTAACTCTACGCTAGGAAATTTCTCTAGTCATCTGGAAAAGGGCAAACCACTTTTGAGTCCCTAAATTTCCTTCTTTCTGCAGAGGGAGAGTGGTCATCTTTGTGACTGAGAAGAGCTTCCCTAAGGATATAGATGGGGAAACAGTGTCAGACTTTATTTTGGGGGGCTCCAAAATCAGAGCAGATGGTTACTGCAGGCATGAAATTAAAAGACACTTACTCCTTGGGAGGAAAGTTATGACCAACCTAGATAGCTTATTGAAAAGGAGAGACATTGAGTTGCCAACAAAGGTCCGTCTAGTCAAGGCTATGGTTTTTCCAGTGGTCATGTATGGATGTGAGCATTGGNTATGACCAACCTAGATAGCTTATTGAAAAGGAGAGACATTGAGTTGCCAACAAAGGTCCGTCTAGTCAAGGCTATGGTTTTTCCAGTGGTCATGTATGGATGTGAGCATTGGACTGTAAAGAAAGCTGAGTGCCAAAGCTGAATGACTGAACTGAACTGAAAGATAAGTAAATAGATATGAAATCATGGGTTACAATACATTTTGAGTGCCAAAATGTCAAAGGAGACATGAGTACTGTTTTCAAAACATGCTGTGAATGAAATCTGGGCAGAGCATACTGGAGATAGTCCATATCAAGCAGGATTATACAAATAAGACAAAGTTATGTTTTTATATAAGTGTTTAGTGGTGTCAGCCTAGAATATCTCTGTCCCTTCACAAAAATAGGATTTGCAGCCAGCAAGTGATCAAAGAATCATATCATTCTTTAAGGCATTTGAGGTATTTAAAATGATTCATGATCATTTTATGAATTTATTGCTTTGCTATTAGGAAAATAATATATCCATAGTCACATGTAATTCTAATTTAAATAGATGTGAATAGTTATGGAAACATCATTCAGCTAATCTCAGCATTATCCCTTGAGCATTAATTAGATAAACCTTTGATGGTTCAGTTTTTTTGCTTTTTCTGATCTCAATTTATGTGTCTTCCATATATAGATTTGGGTGTTGGTTCTAAAAGGTCTTGTAGGTCTTCATAAAACCATTCAACTTCAGCTTCTTCAGCATTACTGGTTGGGGCATAGACTTGGATAATTGTGATATTGAATGGTTTGCCTTGGAGANCCTATAATGAAAAGGACATCTTTTTTGGGTGTTAGTTCTAAAAGGTCTTGTAGGTCTTCATAAAACCGTTCAACTTCAGCTTCTTCAGCATTACTGGTTGGGGCATAGACTTGGATAATTTTGATATTGAATGGTTTGCCTTGGAGACGAACAGAGATCATTCTGTCGTTTTTGAGGTTGCATCCAAGTACTGCATTTTGGACTCTTTTGTTGACCATGATAGCTACTCCATTTCTTCTGAGGGATTCCTGCCCACAGTAGTAGATATAATGGTCATCTGAGTTAAATTCACCCATTCCAGTCCATTTTAGTTCGCTGATTCCTAGAATGTTGACGTTCACTCTTGCCATCTCCTGTTTGATCACTTCCAATTTGCCTTGATTCATGGACCTGACATTCCAGGTTCCTATGCAATATTGCTCTTTACAGCATCGGATCTTGCTTCTATCACCAGTCACAGCCACAGTTGGGTACTGTTTTTGCTTTGGCTCAATCCCTTCGTTCTTTCTGGAGTTATTTCTCCACCGATCTCCAGTAGCATACTGGGCACCTAATAACCTGGGGAGTTCCTCTTTTGGTATCCTATCATTTTGCCTTTTCATACTGTTCATGGGGTTTTCAAGGCAAGAATACTGAAGTGGCTTGCCATTCCCTTCTCCAGTGGACCACGTTTTGTCAGACCTCTCCACCATGACCCGCCTCTCTTGGGTTGCCCTGCAGGCATGGCTTGGTTTCACTGAGTTAGACAAGGCTGTGGTCCTAGTGTGATAAGATTGACTAGTTTTCTGTGAGTATGGTTTCAGTGTGTCTGCCCTCTGATGCCCTCTTGCAACACCTACCATCTTACTTGGGTTTCTCTTACCTTGGGCTTGTGGTATCTCTTCACGGCTGCTCCAGCAAAGCACAGCCGCTGCTCCTAACAAGCTACCAGGATTTAATTTCAGAGGTTTTATTCAAATAAAAATTTGTCTGGTCTTTCATAATAATGTTTCCATGTACCATTTATACTTCTTGGAATACTTAAAAAATAAAAGCATATTAAAAATTTCTTGAGATACTCTCTAACATTCAAGATAGCTAATCACATACATTTCGTTGTTTTTTTTTTTTTAATTGAAGTATAATTGATTTACAATGTTGTGTTAGTTTCTGGTGTATAGCAAAGTGATTCAGTTATATATATCTACACATTCTTTTTCATTTTCTTTTTCATTATGTTTTATTACAGGATATTGAATACAGTTCCCTGCTCTATTCAGTAAGACTTTGTTCTTTATCTATTTTATATACAGCAGTTTGTATCTGCTAATCCCAAGCTCCTAATTTACCCCTCCCCACAGTTTGTCCCCTTTAGTAACATAAGCTTGTCTTCTATGATTGTCTGTTTCTGTTTCATAAATACGTTAATTTGCATAATATTTTAGATTTCATGTGTAAGTGATAGCATATGGTATTTCTCTTTCTGACTTAGCCTGATATTCTCTAGGTTCATCCATGTTGCTGCAAACGGCATTATTTCATTCTTTTTATGACTGAGTAGTATTCTGTGGAATATATAGATATGTCACATCTTTTTTCCTAATTTAGCTTGAATCCAAGGATATTTGCTTTACAATATTGTGTTGGCTTTTGTCATACATCAGCATGAATCTGCCATACATATACACATGTCCCCTGTGCCACAACTTCTTTATCCATTTATCTGTTCATGGACACTTAAATTGTTTCCATATCTTGGCCATTGTTAATAGTGCTGCTATAAATATTGGTGTGCATTTATCTTTTACTTGTTAAATTTTTGATAAAATAAAAAGACTTCAATAATGTTAATCTATATTGATGAACATATTATGATGAGTCTCACTGAATTTGCCCCCTAGACAACCACTTTGTCTGGTGTTCTTAACCCAGGAGTGAATGCAGGATCCTGTAACCTTGGTGTGAAAAATATTACATGTTTATTTTCCCTAATTTTCTGCTTATATTTAGCATTTCTTTCAGTTACACACATAGGCAATACATAAGGCAATGTTCTTAGCAGAATCTGTAACTTTATCGTCAATATAACTCATATCTCATTTTTTCATATTTTCATTATTGTTTATACTCTTTTTTAGTTGGAGTTTCAATATAAAACTGTCAAAAATTAATAGAATGATTATACAGAAAAGTAGAAGGATATGGTATACCTGGAAAGCACCATGAACCAATGAAAAATAATGAAGACTTATACAATTTTCATACAACAGTAGGATACAAATTCTATTCAAGTTCCCATAGATTACAAACTAGGAGACACTGGAACATATCCAGGGACATAAAACAAGCTGCAAAAAGTTTCACGGCCTAAAGGTATTGAAATCATACAAGTCTATTCTCTTATCACTGTGGAATTATGTTAGAAATCAATATCAAAAGATATTTCAAAATAACCCACATATTTTTGGGCTTCCCTTGTGGCTCAGCTGGTAAAGAATTCGCCTGCAATGCAGGAGATCTGGGTTCGATGCCTGGGTTGGGAAGATCCCCTGGAGAAGGGAAAAGCTACCCACTCCAGTATTCTGGACTGAAGAATGCTATGGACTATAGAGTCCATGGGGTCACAAAGAGTCAGATACAACTGAGCTACTTTCATCACCATCATCATCATCATCATCATCACATATTTTCAAATACAATGTGACTATTACCCAGTAAGTTTTTAATAGCTTTAGTACAGCTTATGTTTCTACATTTCCCACTACATTCCGTCAACTGTTGAGATAGTAAAGTTATAGAATGGCTTTTGCTCTTCTTTTTGGATAAAAGAATTTCATTATAAATATTAATTATTTCACTTACTTGCAAAGATCATTAACACAGCTGGCAATATATAAATATGGATCAATATATTCATGGCAGCTCAAAAAGGGAAATTGCAACAGGATCTGACACTTGAAGAAGATTGCCTATACAGAAAAAGATGGTAGTCACTAGAACATACTAAATGATATGCATGTACTCTCCTTTTTTTCCGTTGATCTATTTGCAAGTTTCTCTGTTCTTATTAGGAAAGAGAAGGTATGCAGGCTTATAAGTTTAAACATTTTCTAACTATTTTCATAATGAGCACTTTTATGAAGCTCATTGCATTCATCATTTTGGAAGTAAACACAACTTTATTCTTCTTGCATTACATTTCTGGAATTTAATAGTGTTTACTTATGTTGTATTTACACTAAAAATGCTTAGTGTGAAACATACAAATACAATTATACGTGTGCTGTATCCCACATGCCAAAGTTTCTCACATCATATTTACCTCAAATGCTGGCATTCCACTGGAGCAAGGATTTGGAAAATCTGAAGGTGTGGGTACACATTTGGTGTCATCTGGAGTTTGTACTGACCATTTATTTGCAAACACAGCAATGTCTTCTGTGTAGTCCTCTATTTCACACAAACACACACACACAAATATGTGTAATAGGATCACTTTCCACAAACACACAGTTCACCAGCATAAAATTTCTGGTCAAAAAGCTAAACTCAGTAACTTTGTAATTACCAATGATACTAGACTATAGAATTACTTTAGCATAATATCCATAAAAATAGATTGAACAAAGCTTAAGTACCAAATACCAATAATACCATTGGAGTAGAAAAAGCAAACTTCATTGAAGGAACATGGGTGAGTGGCACCACATACACACCAGTAAAGTACTAATTAGCCTGTAGTGTATACTGCAAAGAGGAGAAAAATATGCATAAAGCTAAAAACATAAGTAAAAGTTTGGTATAAAAATTTTCAGACAGCCCTTTCATTCTAGTTGACATTAGTCAGAACATTACTAAAATTGTAGCTTCATTTAGGGGGTACCTAGTGCCCACGTGGAGATTTCAGAGGATGGTCATACAGACAATGTAAAAATGTAAAGGACAGCTGGAGAAGAGGGGACTAAGAAGTGAATTAATTTCATGTGAATATGATGAATAGTGTTTCTAAATATGCTCAGGACAGATTAAGAATCCACATACCTTCCCAGCATTATTCTGAAGCAAGATTCAGGAGCTAACGTACAGCAGCAACAAGCAGACAGTTGCTGGAGAGCACTCTGGGCTGTCTACCCTTCTGAGGACAAGTTCAAGGCCTGACATGAGAATGAATTCTGTCCCACATTCAGACAAGGGCAGAATCTGAAACCATGGACCTGAAACTACGATTCTTTAGCAGATCCAAACAAGATGAGATCTTGAAGTTCTAACAGTTAGTCTTCATGTCTGAGTGTTAGCTTCTCCACCACTGAGATATACACAGCCACAGGTGTACCATTCAATACAAGTTACTGCACCACGAGAACCGAAAACAGCAAATCAAATGGTTCACTACTCTCAGTTTCTTCCAGATAGGAAGATGTCTACTTACTACTACCAATTGTTGGAAAGACTGTGGAAGTTTACCCATAAGAAAGCTTTGCTCTGTTAGTATAAAATCCCAGACTCTACTGGGGCCTGAAAGACTTTCTGATCTGGCCTCTGCACTCCCCCGACTCCCCACCTCCCCATCCACTCTGCACTCTGCACTCCCCACCCCACCTCTCTCACATCTTCCACTCCTATTCTTGGTCAGCCAACTCCGAGCATTCGGGCTTGTACCGCTCTTCACTCACGCTCCTTCCCACCCTGCTTCTGCTTTTGCATCCCTCCTTCAAAATCACTCTTCCCCCCAACTTTCCCTCTGCTCTCTCCCGGACTTCATGTGGAATTCTGTTCACTATGACCTCCTAAACAAATACTGTTCTATCAGTCTCCTTTCCCCCTTTTTTTCATGGCTGCTATTGTTCACAAAAATTGTGTTTTAATTTGTCTCTTTATTTATTTTGCCTTCTACTAAATGAAGGGGGAGAGCTTGTCTAAGTTATCCTATTGCTGGATCCCTAGTTTACTATCTTGTATAAAGTGGGTGCTTAAAATATATTTGCTCTACATATCTGTGTCTCTTTTGCTATCTTTCATGGTCATAATTACCATCTTTCAAAATTCCATATATATGTGTTAGTATACTGTATTGATGTTTTTCTTTCTGGCTTACTTCACTCTGTATAATCGGCTCCAGTTTCATCCATCTCATTAGAACTGATTCAAATGTATTCTTTTTAATAGCTGACTCCGAGGGAGAGGGTGGGATGATTTGGGAGAATGGCATTGAAACATATATACTATCATGTAAGAAACAAATCGCCAGTCTATGTTCGATGCAGGATGCAGGATGCTTGGGGCTAGTGCACGGGGATGATCTGGAGGGATGATGTGGGGTGGGAGGTGGGAGGGGGGTTCATGTTTGGGAGCTCATGTACACCAGTGGTGGATTCATGTCAATGTATGCCAAAACCAATACAGTATTGTAAAGTAAAATAAAGTAAAAATAAAAATCAAATAAACAGAATTATCATTCATTAATAAAAATACTAAGCACCAGAATACCTAAAAAAAAATAAAAAGAGCGATGGATGGCTAGATTTTAAACTCCTGGTTTAAAATTACTATCGTGCTACCGCCACCTGCTGGCCAATACGAGTATTAGGTCAACGGACCATCAGTAAAGGGTCTGGACTCGAGGTAGAGTGAATGCATTGCTCCCCATGGTTATTTTTGTCTGTATACATCAGTTCAGTTCAGTCGCTCAATTGTGTCCGACTCTTTGCAACCCCATGAATTGCAGCACGCCAGGCCTCCCTATTCATTACCATCTCTCGGAGTTCACTCAGTCTCACGTCCATCAAGTCCGTGATGCCATCCAGCCATCTCATCCTCTGTCGTCCCCTTCTCCTCCTGCCCCCAGTCCCTCCCAGCATCAGAGTCTTCTCCAATGAGTCAACTCTTCGCATGAGGTGGCCAAAGTACTGGAGTTTCAGCTTTAGCATCATTCCTTCCAAAGAAATCCCAGGG
>SJYV01004565.1:0-13692 GCA_006410875.1 Neotragus pygmaeus | reverse complement strand
CCCCACACCCCCAAGGCCAGAGCCTCACCAGCACGTCTCCTGTGGTCATCACTGGCCTCTCCTCTTGGAGGGGACCCCCATCCTGGCTGTGTTTTGTTCCTTTCTCCTTGGTTTTGTGATGTTGGCACTCATACATGGCCCTCAACTACACGTTCTAGAGCCGTGCTTGCACCTTCTTCTGAATTTCTCGGTGGTGCTTAGGGTCTGTGTCCTGCTCAGACAGTTCCCTTTCCAGACATGTCCCCTCCAACCAGACCATTAGCCCCTTGAGGGCAGGACCTCTGTTCCTCCTTCACAGTACCCCTCTTCCCCTGACCCTGGTCCTGTAGTGGGCACTCAGTCAGTCCCACTATTAACTGACTAATTGGCCGCGTCCTCGTTGGCCACACGCCCCTACCTCTGAGCTGGGTGACTGGCTGCTCGGTCCCTCCTGTTCCTTACTGCCTGTCTCCTCCAAAAATAGCATCCCCGGAGCTGTATTCCTGGGTGGTTCGGCTATGTTCTCCATGAGGCTCTTAGCTTCATTGTGCAGTGGAGGGGCAATTCTAGGCCAGGGCTGCATGCTGGGTGGGGGCGGGGCATGGGCTGTGCTGGTCTCAGCCTCCCAACCCAGTCGCTCTGCTGGGGGGGACAGGAGACGTGCTGTCCCGGCAGGCCTGCAGGAAACAAAGACGCCATCCTGGTCTCCCAGGCTTTCCCGGGCATCTGGGGATATGCAACCCAGAGGGCAGTGAACTAGAGCTGTTCAGGGAAGACACTTAGTAAATGAATGAAGGGATGAGTGGAGAGCGAATGAATGAGTGACTGAAGAAGCGGGCAGACGACCAGGAACATCACGGGCGAGAGCGCTGGCTGGAGCATTTTCCTCACTATCTTGTGTGATGCTGGAAAAGGCACCTAATGTCCTCTGAGTTCCCTCTTCTGTGAAGCGGGGCAGAAGGGTGTCCTTCCCCAGGGTGGCCCAGGAGACCACCGGGGATCACATTTGTGAAGGTGCCTGCTCCCGTCGAGGTTATGTCTGCGCAACCGGGATCTCGGCAGGTGGAGACTGGCTGTGATGAGCGTGGGTATATTTCCCTCTCAAGTGGGTTGCTTATGACTCGAGAGGTGCCCCCTGACCCTCTCTACCTGCCCTGGTGATTGCTGGCCATTTGCTGGTGGAGAATCTGGATCCCCCTGCAAGCTGTGTTTGTACTTTATCCAGAGCACTGCAAATGCTTGCTTTCCCATCGCACTGGAACAGGTGAGACCTAACTGCCAGACCCAGCCAGCAGCACCTTCCTGCTTTGCTGAGGGGAGGGCAGGTGTAAATCTGATTAGCTTGGGGTTGGGGGGCATTGGACACGCTGCTGCAACAGCATTTAATCTGGGGAGACTAGCCAGTCCTTTCAAATAGAGACTTGCTAAGGTCATGCCTTATCTTCAGAATCCCCAGGGAGCTGCCAGAGTCAGGGAGGGGGCAGTCTAGTGAGCCGGGGTCCCACAGCTCCTTGGTTCTTGTGACTTGAAGCTTCCCCAGGGTTGAGGGTACATCTGTTGCTTCTGTCCTTCTGTGCCTTTTGCAAGCCCATGGTGTTGCAAGAACAGCTGCCCTGAGACCCGAAGAGCTGGGCTCCAGCCCCCATCTCTGTCTCCTCTGTCTCTGGACCAGTCGTCTGGTGTCTTCGAGCCTCACCTCCTCTGTGGCAGAGAGAAGACAGTGATACCCTTAGGGGGTCATGCAATCGTGTGATACTAACGACCGTTGATTGAGTGCTTGCCAAGAGGGTACACGCCCTACAGGCATCGTTTCAGCAACACCCCCGAGAGAGGGGTGGTATGGTGTTCCATGTTGCTGCTGCAGCTCAGAGAGGTTAGGTGACTTGCCCCGGTCGCACAGCTGGTGGTTGCAGGGTGGGCTGGCACCAGTGGGCACCTATGCTGTCCATCTGCGCTGTGCTGCTCCTCTTGGTAAACGAGATGACACGTGAAGAGTGTCCGGCATGCGGCGGCTTGATCTGAGTCTGACCCGGCCTCTGTGGTATTACTGAGAGCTTGGCCGGGGCTTTCTGGGGATTGGAAGGAATGGGGGTGGAGGCAGAGAAGAGACTGGCAAGCCAGGTCTGTGCACGCCACAGACCTGTCATGAAGGCTTGGACGTATTTTCGGTGGCAGCCTGATGACTCTCCTCCGAGCTCAGCGGGAGGCAAATGGGTGGGCGATGATGCTCATCCTGCGGGTTTGTGAAAGCTCCTTGTGCACTTGGTATTGGAGCCTTGTCCCTGGAGCTGTGGGGTCACCTGAGATCTGCCCCGCAGGTGGGCCTGCCCCGAGGGAGCACGTGGCCGGCCCACAGCCTCCAGGCACACACACACGGGAGTGGAGATGGTGACTGGGTAGCAGCAGCCCAGCCACGTGAGCGGCACCACGGGAAGGGCAGCTTCCTCAGATGTGATGTGCTGGGGGTGACTCAGAAATGGGGGGGGCTTCCTGGAGCAGGGGGCTGCTGCTGAAGCGGGGGTGGAGTGTGACCAGGAGGGGGAGGGGGCATCTTGAACTGGGGCCGAGGCCTCCTTGTATCATCCTTATATTCCCCTTCTTCACGTTTTTTTTTTTTAGAGCATTGTATATGGGCTGCCCTCCTGGGAGCTGGGGTCACCAAGTCCTGGACCTGCCTCCTGGAGGCTCGCTGTCGAGGGCAGGAGGGTTGATGCCACTAGGGTGATGGTGACCTCAGGCCGTGCGACAGGGCCCCATGCAGGAGAGAAGGCTCTGGTGCCTGCGTTTCCCACCCCACCTCCTCACGCCAGGGAGGACCTCAGGTCTGCTGACCCCTTCCTCCACCCTCACCGAAGACCCTCCAGGGCTGGGTCCTGCCCAGCAGGCTCAGCCCGCTCCTCTGTCTGGCTCTGGCCGGCCCTCCTGGTGGGGCTGAAATTAAAAACCCGATTGATTGATCTCTCTGGAATGAACGGCAGTTTCCTGGCTCAGGGTCTCCCCAACCCCCATCACGGGGAGGGCTGGTTGGCACCCCCTCTCTTTGCAAAGCCGCAAGTGGGCCGAGTGGGCCCCGTGTCCACGCGGCCAGCTGTTTCGGCTGCGGAGGGCAGCACTGCCACCTCTGCAGCTCATTCCACTGTATGAATTTTGCAAACAGCCTCCTTCGTCATGTTTATGAACTCGGCGGACGCCGGCTGCAGGCCGGCCTTCCTGTGATGATGGAGGGCCTGCCTGGCAAGCCCACAGGTTGCTTTTCGGAGTTTCGGCCTTGCCGAGGATGCTCCCTACCACCTCCTGTGTCTTCCCACCTCCCGTCCTTTCCCCTCCCCCTCTAGCCTCCAGAAGAAGACTAGAATATTCCCTCCGTTCTGTTTGCAGTGCGCACAGCACCTTCCATCTGTCCTCTGGAGAAGAGGTGCTCTTCGCACCTCGCAGGTGAGGGTCAGGGAGACCCAGGTCTGCGGCTGCAGGTTCCCGGCTGCCTCTGCGTCCTTTGCCCTCTCGTCTGGCCGGCGTGACACTCGCCTTCCCTGGGCCCCGGGCAGAGTCCTCACTGGCCTCACCAGGGACTGCAGCCGCCAGGGGCCAGCCTGCCTAGGGCTGCCCGTGGCTCGTGGCTTTGCTTTGCTCCCACAGTGCCCTTTGTGAATGTCACTGAGTTACGACGGGCTNCCTGGGCCCCGGGCAGAGTCCTCACTGGCCTCACCAGGGACTGCAGCCGCCAGGGGCCAGCCTGCCTAGGGCTGCCCGTGGCTCGTGGCTTTGCTTTGCTCCCACAGTGCCCTTTGTGAATGTCACTGAGTTACGACGGGCTGGCTCCCCTCCTGCGTTGGCAGCGAAGCCCACTCGCCGTAGTCCTCTTCCTCAGAAAGCCGTGTCGGTGCTGCTGTGGCTCACGGGAGAGCCCTGGCTGGGAGGGGCGCCTGGGTTTAGACCCACAGCCAGCTGCCCCCTTGCCCTGCTCCAAGCCAAGTCGAATGCCCTCATGTTCCCACTCAGAAGACGGGTGAAGGCTGTTACCACTTCAGACCCCCATCCCTGGTCAGGCAGCATGCAGACCAGTTAGTGTTCAACTGCCTGAACCTGGAGTGCGGGGCGTGTGGGCTGCAGGCGGCCTTGTACCAGTGGCACTTTCATCCCCAGGGAGTTCCCTGATGGGTTTTCTCCCTGGGGACCAGAAGCCTGGTCCTCCCCAGGGAGGGTCAGGTGGCTGCTCTCTCCTGAGAGGGGGCTGTCCATAGTTGCCTCAGGGCAGAGCAGGACTAGATTCAGACGGGGCTCAAGATTCATTCCTGGATCTTAGGAGCCTCTTGTTATCCAGGCCTGAGCCTCCCCAGCCAATCCTCCTGGGCTGGAGAAGAGGGAGAAGGCCAGCCCGGGGCAGCTGGGATGGGCAGTGAGAGGCGGGCATCCTTCCTGGGAAGTTGCCCCCCTGCCTTGGACTCTTCTGAAAGGCACCCAGGGCTCAGTGGGCAGAGGGGAGCCCCGCACCTTTTGTTTTGTGGCCTTGTTCACACGGGGACCACGAAGGCCCGTGTTCTCACTTCCCCAGATGGGGGGCTGAGGAGTGTCTGTCCTGGGGCTCGCCTCATCCCCGCTCCGCTGCCCAGGGGAGTCCGATGGCTGTGCTTGGGCTCAGGCGGTGGGGGCTCTCGTTCCCCTTGAGAAGCAACAGGGGCTGTGGGCTCCGAGTCTCCGCGACTCTGGGCCTCGCTCCAAGCCTCCTTGCCTCCACCTGCTGAGATCCATCGCCTAGGTCGCCTCCCATGGGAGGGACAGGAGCCTGGGTGTCCTGGTTCCCAGCCTGCTGCCCTGGACTTGGCCTTCATGGAGGGTCATCAGGAGCTGCTGGCGTCTGAGCGGGAGGAGGTTGGGGAAGGAGAGGGGGAAAGCTGAGTGGGGTGAGGAAGTGGGGGTGGGGCGTGCTTGGNCATGAGGTGGCCAAAATACTGGAGTTTCAGCTTTAGCATCATTCCTTCCAAAGAAATGACAAGTAGAAGTAGGAAGGAGAACTCTCAGCAACTTTTGGCCCAAACTGTATGTGTTATCAAGATCATAGTCATGAGAGATCATGAAGCCCTATGTCATCATCAAAGGTTGGACAAGAAGTTCCAACAGACCAGCTCTAGTTCTTGAGAAAGCTGTGCCATCAGATGTCATCCACCTCCATTCTGGGAAATCTTTCCTTTCAGGCCACTGGATGATGTGCAGGTTTGATGTTTTGCACTTCCTTTAAGTGTGTCATGTGAATTCAAGACTCTATTCCTTATAGTTTGGTGGCACAGGGTTGGTTAGCAGTACCTGAAAGGCATCTATTCAGTGAATTTGGAAAGAGTCCTTCTGGAGGTGACTTCTCCCAGGACAAAATCTCCAGGTGGCAAGGTGGGAGGCTTAAGGTGTTCATCTAAGTTGCCCTACCAACACATGTTTATTTTTAATAGAAGCAGTTAGATTTTTGCTGCATTGTGGGTTTTATCAGTTGTGGGTCAAAAGAAGCAGGAGATAAGTGCTTTGGTCATATTGTTAATAATATCTCAAAAGGTGATGGATTTTGAGTTTCATAAGAGTTACATTTAGAAGGACCAACAGCAACGCTTTGGGCCAAGGTACTTGGATATCCTTTACAAACTGTTTCCAATTAAGTCTTATTAATGCTATTGATGTCTTCAACTAAATCAGAGGATTGAGGGTGGTAAGCGCAGTGACAGTGTTGTATAACTGGCCAATCAGCACAGACTTATTAGGGTATTTGGCCAGTAAAATGGGTCCCTTGATCACTATGAAGTTTTGTAGGAGTTCCCTAGGTTGGATCAGCTTTTCCAAAAGGACCTGAGCCACAGGAGAGGCAGTAGCCTATCTACAAGGGAGGTCTTCAGTCCAGTGTCAAAATATACAAATCATGCTAGGAAGTATTTACACTCTTGAGATGGAGGAAATTGTATGAAGTCGATTTCTCTGATCTCAAATGGACCGCTAAAGAGTTTGAAATGTCTGAAAGTAACGTGAATAGGCTCCTCCAGATTGTACTTCAGATAAGTGGGACTATGAAGTAGACACTTTTTCCAGCCTTGATTGTGCTTCCCCACCAATTCTGATTCATGAAGAGTAGCATTCTGTCAGTAGGCCAATGGTTTAATGCATGTACAGTGGTGAGGAGTGACAACTTTATTTATTTTAATTTGTGACAAATTTTATTAAGTACATTTTTAAAAATTAATTTTTAGTGAAGTATGGTTGCTTTACAAGGCTGGTGATTTTGGAGTCTCTGGTAGGACTGCATTATTATTAAGTCCAAACCAGAGCTTTCTCTTTTTATCAAACCAACAGCTGTTGAATTTCCAGTCTTGCCTTTTCTAGCCAGTTTTTCTAAGATATTTATGGAAATATCCTTTTGGAGCATGACAGAATTTTGGCTGCCATTGGTCCCTTTAAAGGCAGTATTACTTGTGGAAATGGCAGCAAGGTGATTTCTTTTAGCTTCCAAAGAATCAAGTTCAGAATGTCCTGGAATCTTAATCAGAGCTAAAATGGGCAGGTAAAAATATTGAATCCAATAATTCCTGGCCTAGGGGCCATTGAGGGGGGCTTAAATTTTATTTCCACTGGAAGTAAGGAAGCCATGTGGCTTCTACAACATTCCAAAATCAAGAGCTACTCGGTAGACATATTTACTATCAGAATAATTATTGGCAGTTTTGTCCTTGACTAAAGTCCAAGCCTGTGTAACAGCATAAAATTCAGCCTGTTGGACTGCAGTAGGCATAGATAAAGATGCTGCCTCAACATCAAAAAGATTAACAAAGCATATCCAGCACAATATTTGCAATTGTCACCTTTTAAATAAGAACCATCATGGAAACATGAGAAGTCAGCATTATTCAAAGGCGCTTCCTGTAGATCATTGTGAGGAGTCAGAAGGTGGTCCGTCTGCTTTTAGCAGATGTGAGGGACTTTATCAGAGACAGAGGGGAGAAGAGTAACCAGATTATTATTATTACAATGTAGAAGAGTTATGTGAGGAGCAGTTAACAAAAGAACTTACTAAAAGGTGAAACAGCTGAATGAGGTGTGAAAATAGTTAGAGGTCCCTCAACAATTTTCTCAGTGGTCTTAACCAAAAAAGCAGTGGTCATAAGGGCTGAAAGGCAAAGCAGGTATTCCGGTGCCACAGAGCCAAGTTGCTGGCTATAATAGCCTATGGGTTAATTTTGATCCCTGTGATTTCGGGTGTATATCTCAAGGGCATTCCCTTCCTCTTCATATTCAACAAGGAAAAAGGGAATATGATTATTGGAATGCCCAGTGGCAGGTGGGTTCTTCAAACTCTCCTTTAAGGTCTTGAAGATTATGTCATCTGATTCTTCCCATAAAACTGGGTCTGGTTTGTAGAACATAGAGGGCTTTGCAGGTGGCACTAGTGGTAAAGAATCCACCTGCCAATTCAGGAGAGATAAGAGATACGGGTTTGATCCCTGGGTGGGAAAGATCTCCCAGAGAAGGGCATAGCAACCCACTCCAGTATTCTTGCCTGGATAATTCCATGGACATAGGAGCTTGGTGGGGTGCAGTTCATAGTGTTACAAAGAGTTGGTCATGACTGAGCATCTGAACACAACAATAAAACATAAAGGTTTGAACATAGAGAAATTTGGAATTATATTTTAGTAATACCTGTGAATACCAACTAGCCTGTGAAAGCCTTTTAGTTGGCATTTAGTTTTGGATTTGGGGGAATTTAGGACCCCATNGGTCATGACTGAGCATCTGAACACAACAATAAAACATAAAGGTTTGAACATAGAGAAATTTGGAATTATATTTTAGTAATACCTGTGAATACCAACTAGCCTGTGAAAGCCTTTTAGTTGGCATTTAGTTTTGGATTTGGGGGAATTTAGGACCCCATGATGGAGAAGGCAATGGCACCCCACTCCAGTACTCTTGCCTGGAAAATCCCATGGACGGGGGAGCCTGGAAAGCTGCAGTCCATGGGGTCGCTGAGGGTCGGACACAACTGAGTGGCTTCACTTTCACTTTTCACTTTCATGCATTGGAGAAGAAAATGGCAACCCACTCCAGTGTTCTTGCCTGGAGAATCCCAGGGACGGGGGAGCCTGGTGGGCTGCCGTCTATAGGGTCACACAGAGTCAGACAAGGCTTAAGTGACTTAGCAGCAGCAGGACCCCATGAAGTCTCTCTGGATTTCAGTGTAACCCTCATTTTGACATTTGATGCCCTAAGTATCAAACCTGGGCTTGGGAAAACTATAAGTATTTTTGGCAACCTTATATCACTTTAAGACTAAAAGCTTTAGCATGTCAATACTGTTTTTCTATAAAGAGGCTTGAAAAGGAGAGCAAGGAAGCAAACCACCCACATATTACAACATAGAACCTCTAAGGTGGAGAAGGCAATGGCACCCCGCTCCAGTACTCTTGCCTGGAAAATCCCATGGATGGAGGAGCCTGGTGGGCTACAGTCCATGGGATCACTGGGAGTTGGACACAACTGAGCGACTTCACTTTCACTTTTCACTTTCATGCATTGGAGAAGGAAATGGCAACCCGCTCCAGTGTTCTTACCTAGAGAATCCCAGGGATGAGGGAGTCTGGTGGGCTGCCATCTGTGGGGTCGCACAGAGTCAGACATGACCGAAGCGACTTAGCAGTAGCAGCAGCAGCAGAACCTCTAAGGAAATTTGTACCATCGTGATCAGTCTTCAGGATCTGATAGAAATAGGAAGGACTCTCAGTAAAACCCCAAGACATTACAGTGCAGAGGAATCACTTTTCCTTTCCAAGAGGAGACAAAAAGGGATTGGCTAGTTTCACCAACAAATATACTAAAAATGTGCTGCATAAATCAATTTCAGTAAAGAATTTACATCCAGTGGGAATGGATATTAGTAACATATGTATGAAGGTTAGGAACAATGGAGTGTCAAGTTATAACAATGTTTGGAAGTCCAGGACCCCAAGGGCTCCCTTCTGGGCCCTCAGGTTTTCCCACTGGTAAAATTGAAGTATTACAAGGGCTGATGTAATGAATAAGGAAACTTGGAGCCTTATTATCTTTTATTATGGGCTTGATGCCTTGAAGGAGTTCTTTACTTATATGGCGTTGATCAGTTCTGTAAAGGGGCTTTGAGGAATCTATCAGAATCTTGATGGGAGGTGTACTGTGAATTTTGGAAACACCAGTTGGAGATTTTGTCCATCAGGAGGATAGTAGTTGGTTCAATGGCAATAAACCACAGTGTTTCCAGAATTAGCTCTAGTTCCATCAGAGATGTAACAAATAAAACATGTCAAAGGATTATTTAATTTCCCTGACTTGTGTTTCTTTTATTACTGTCAAAATTCTAGAATTATTTCCCTCTTTTGGGAGAAAGAAATTCTGGCATAGTAGTCCTCTAAGATGTCTCAACCCAACAAATGGATAGGGGCAGAGAAACTACAGAGAGAATGGTGTATATCTCCCAAAGGGTGTCAACATATGAAAATAGGCTCTGAGACAGGAGCTCTTCAGATTCATTACAGGACTCTCTATTTCAAGTGCTTTAGTACTCAGAGGCAAGTGCTGCTGTTTAGTAGTGGAACTGAGCACCAGAGTGTAGCTCAAGTGTCAGTTAGAACTGGAAGATATTAATCTGGAAAAATATTTCTCCAAGTCAATTAAAAAAATTTTTTTAAATGTATTTGGTTGCACTGGGTTTTAGCTGAGGTATACGGAATTTTTAGTTTTGGAATGTGAACTGTTAATTGCAGCATATGGGATCTAGTTACCTGACCAGGGATTGAACCCGGGTCCCTGGCATTGGGAACGTGGAGTCTTAGCCACTGGATCACCTGGGAAATCCCTGTCCAAGCCAATTAAGAGGAAAGATTGGGAAGAGCATCTGTAGCTCATTAGAGCCCTGCCATTGAGAACTGGGAGAACTTTGGAAAGAATGGTTAGAGGGCTGAAAATACCTAACGCCCTCACATTTGTAACAATCTCTTTTCTAAGAACCCAGCTTTTTGCAATAATAGCAGAAATTAGGGGAGTTTTGGTTTTGTTTAGGAGCCTTTATTTTGGAGTTGAAGATTAAAAATTTTGGTTATCTTCCTTTGAGGTGACTTGTCTGGAGTGTGAGAGAGTTGGTTAATAAGACTAATTAAATCTGAAGTGGACATAGTTTCCCATTCCATACTCGTCCTTTTTACTAGAAGGCAAAGATCCTAGTTTAGTTCATTAATAAACATAGAGTCAAAAGCTACCTGAGTGGAATCGACATATAAAGGAAAGCCAGAGTTTTGGTTTGAAGTGATCTGAAGTCAGTTGTAATGTTCATGAATAGATTCTCAGATTTTTGTGTGCAAGCCTAAATTTTGTTTCAATCAACAGGCTTTGGAAAGGCTCTAGGAATTGCTCAATGAACTCTCTTAGCAATTGTTTGGGCCAGATCACATAATAAATTAGCAGGCTGGTCTCACACATGTAATTCTAGAAAGTCTTCGTAATTTTCCCATTTAGTGATCTTCATTTCAATGTTGGACGTGACCTTCACTGACAAACACATGAAGTCAGAGAAACTAGGTTGATAAGTTTGAAAGACTATGTTAAAGTCTTTAACAAATCTATGAGTATCGTTAGTCACTTTGAGAAAATCTTTGTGGCTTATAGTTTCAGTTTTAGTCCAGTAAACTTAAGAAATTAAGGTTTTTAGCCTTGGATCTTCAGAAGGCTGAATTTTAAAGGGACAGGTTCTGGCAAGTTCGGAGGAAAATGAAGTGGAGAGTTTCAGACAGAGGGGGACATTTGGCAAGAGAATTAGTATCGTGGAGTTGAGAGTATAGAGGATGTTGTTGTTTAGTTGCTAAGTCATGTCCGACTCTTACAACCCCATGGGCTGTAGCCTGCTAGGTGCCTCTGGCTGTAATATTTCCCAGGCAAGAATACTGGAGTGGGTTGCCATTTCCTTCTCCAGGAAATCTTCCTGAACCATGGATCAAACCTGAGTCTCCTGCATTGGAAGGTGGATTCTTTACCTCTGAGCCTCGAGAGAAGCCCATGGAGGATGCTAGGTGGTATCAAAGGGAAGGAGAGAGATGGCACTGGAGATGGAGCCTGAGACTTTGGGAGTCATTTTCTCTTTCTTTAATCACTTAATCTTAAAATCTTATTTAACAAAGAGGTAATTTTAGACTCTTGATAACCTTGGAAAGTCTCAAAATAACAATCAAAATAAATGTTTCACTCAGTTCTGGAAGTTTTCAAGAAACTGTAGTCCAATTCAGTTTTAAGGAAAATAAGTTCATGGGTTTCCCAAGTTTCCCTTTGGTCAGGTAAGTCCATTTAGTTGGAAATAAACATGAGGAATGAGTAAGGTTTTTAAAAGTAAATTCAGTTGGAGTCCTTGTTGGGGAACACCCTCAAAATATTTATATAACTGAGATCTCATTTGTCATAAGTTTTTCTTTAGAGTGAAAGAACAATTTTCGAAAGAACAATTTTTGAACAGCTCTGACAACTTATAGCTTCACACAGCTTAATTCAGTCAGCTTCCAAGCTTAAACACTAGCT
Source organism: Neotragus pygmaeus (assembly GCA_006410875.1). Lineage (NCBI taxonomy): Eukaryota > Metazoa > Chordata > Mammalia > Artiodactyla > Bovidae > Neotragus > Neotragus pygmaeus. The sequence goes on along the minus strand of SJYV01004565.1, from coordinate 2,148 downwards.
AATTCTAAGGAAACAACTTGGTCCTGGAGAAGGCCAGGTCAAGGCTTTTTCAGCCGATTTCTAGAGACTAGTTCCTTCCAAAGAAATAGGTTGAAGGCTAACGATATGGCATAGTTTCAGTGAAGCAGCCCCTGTTCCTGAAGGAATAGGGTGAAGGAGTCTGATCTATATTAAAGTCTTTAGCAAATCTGTGAGGATCTTAGTTACTTTGGGAAAAACCTTTGCAAGATTTTGATTTTTGAAAGAGTCTGATCTCAAAATCAGACCAAAATGCCAAATGTCTTAAGTAGACATTGAATACAGAATACAGAACAATGGCTTCAGCAGGAAGACAAATCCTTAAAATAAATTTCAAATAAAATGAGGAGAGCTTTAAATACAACTGTGATCTTGGATCAAGGAGAGATGTGCCTTCAAACTCCAGGCTCAGTGAGAAAACAGTGAGTAACAATGAACTCAATAGTGGATAACACACGTTTGCTCATCAGTCCTAGAACCTTTGGCAGGGGAAGGGGGCATAAGGACCCCTCTCTGATCCCATAAGGGCCATCAAAATGTTGACTTGAATAGGTCAACAAATAGACTGCTAGATCTTTTTTTTAAAGCATAAATGAGTTTATTATCAGTAGAAAATTGCAGTTCAGGGTCTGCAATCATGATGAGCCATATACGTGCTACCACATGGCAAGGGAAGGAAAACTCTTTTGTAGAGGGGAAAAGGAACTTGGATGAGCTATCATAAATAAAGAATCCATGGCTCTTCACTGGCTAAGTCCTTGCCAGACATTTTTTCTTCCTGTTGGGCTCTGTGACCATTTCAGAGTGTGAGGGAACCCCCTTCTGATCTTCCAACTCTTTTAATTGAAGTTCTGTTTATTTATTTTTTATATTACCAAGGGAGAAACAATAAACATATGGTAGAGATATTGGACAAAGTTTTAACCAAATAATCCATATTAATATCACTAATAAAGAGCAAATGAACATCATGATCCACCAGATTTGATACTCTGTAAGGCATAGAACATTCCTTATATAGTATTCCAGTCCAAAATATTTAAAAATTGAATTTAATATTGAAGGAAAAACATCAGAGAAATATATAAATGCATTGGGCAGTTCTTAAAAAAAAATTTTGTACTATAAAAGTTGTGAAAAAATTAGGCAAATGAAATGTATTAGATAACATTTTTATAATCAATATTAAATTTCTTGAATTTGATGATTGTACCATAGCTATGTAAGAGAATATCCTTGCTTTTAGGAAATATTTATAAAAGTGACATGAGGGAAAGAGAAGTAACATATGTAATTTATGCTGAAAAGACTCAGGAAAATACTTAGCATATGTCCTTACCTATTTATCTATCTATCATCTGTGGGGGAGGGGCTTCCCAGGTGGCTCTGGTGGTAAAGAACACATCTACCACTTCAGGAGACGTAAGAGACGTGAATTCAATCCCTGGATCTGGAAAATCCCCTAGAGGAGGGAATGGCAACCCACTCTAGTATTCTTGCCTGGAGAATCCCATGAATAGAGGAGCCTGGTGGGCTACAGTCCATAGAGTCACAGAGAGTGGGACATGACTGAAGAGACTTAGTATGCATGCACACACACATGTATCTATCAGGGGCTTCCCTATTGGCTCTGTGCTAAAGAATCTGCCTGCCAATACAGGAGACCGTGGGTTTGAACTCTAGCTCAGGGAGATTCCTTGGAGAAGGAAATGGCAATCTATTCCAGTATTCTTTCCTGGAAAATTCCATGGACAGAGGAGCCTGGCAGGCTACAGTCCATGGGATTGCAAAGAGTGTGACATGACTTAGCAATTAAACAAATCATCTTCAAGTAAAAGAGAAAGTATGAAAGTGGAAACATATTACACATTGTTGAATCTGGGTAAGGGGAGTTGTTTGTACCATTCTTGCAACTTTGGAGTGAGTTTAAAATATGAAATTTGAAAGAGGAGGGAGGAAAGAGCTGAGGAGAGTGTATTGTCAGAGGAGTCCAGAGAAAAGGAAATGTTTGGCAGTGTTAAATGCTGCAGAGGTAAGATTTAGGATTTAGGTTAGATTTAGCAGCAGCAGTTCATGGTGATTCGTTTCTATGGCTTAGTATAGACAGAAGTCTGCTTGTTATGGGTGCAA
>SJYV01004561.1:995-17074 GCA_006410875.1 Neotragus pygmaeus | reverse complement strand
CTCTGCCTTTTCTAAAACCACCTTGAACATATGGAAGTTAATGGTTCACATATTGCTGAAGCCTGGCTTGGAGAGTTTTGAGCATTACTCTACTAGTGTGGAGATGAGTGCAATTATGCGGTAGTTTGAACATTCTTTGGCATTGCCTTTTTTTGGGATTGGAATGAAAACTGATCTTTTCCAGTCCTGTGGCCACTGCTGAATTTTCCAAATTTGCTGGCATATTGAGTGCAGCACTTTCACAGCATCATCTTTCAGGGTTTGAAAGAGCTCCACTGGAATTCCATCGCCTCCACTAGCTTTGTTCGTAGTGATGCTTTCTAAGGCCCACTTGACTTCACATTCCAAGATGTCTGGCTCTAGATTAGTGATCACATCATCATGATTATCTGGGTCATGAAGATCTTTTTTGTACAGTTCTTCCGTGTATTCTTGCCACCTCTTCCTAATATCTTCTGCATCTGTTAGGTCCATACCGTTTTTGTCCTTTATTGAGCCCATCTTTGCATGAAATGTTCCCTTGGTATCTCTAATTTTCTTGAAGAAATCTCTAGTCTTTCCCATTCTGTTCTTTTCCTCTATTTCTTTGTATTGATCGCTGGGGAAGGCTTTCTTATCTCTCCTTGCTATTCTTTGGAACTCTGCATTCAGATGCTTATAACTTTCCTTTTCTCCTTTGCTTTTCACTTCTCTTCTTTTCACAACTATTTGAAAGGCCTCCCGAGACAGCCATTTTACTTTTTTGCATTTCTTTTCCATAGGGATGGTCTTGATCCTTGTCTCCCATACAATGTCACAAACCTCCATCCTTAGTTCATCAGGCACTCTATCAGATCTAGGCCCTTAAATATATTTCTCACTTCCATTGTATAATCATAAGGGATTTGATTTAGGTCACACCTGAATGGTCTAGTGGTTTTCCCTACTTTCTTCAAGTCTGAATTTGCCAATAAGGAGTTCATGATCTGAGCCACAGTCAGCTCCGATTCTTGTTTTTGCTGACTGTGTAGAGCTTCTCCATCTTTGGCTACAAAGAACATAATCAATCTGATTTCGGTGTTGACCATCTGGTGATGTCCATGTGTAGAGTCTCTTTCTTGTGTTGTTGGAAGAGGGTGTTTGCTATGACCAGTGTGTTCTCTTGGCAAAACTATTAGCGTTAATCCTGCTTCATCCCGTATTCTAAGGCCAAATTTGCCTGTTATTCCAGGTGTTTCTTGACTTCCTACTTTTGCATTCCAGTCCCCTATAATAAAAAGGACATCCTTTTTGTGTGTTAGTTCTAAAAGATCTTGTAGGTCTTCATAGACCCATTCAACTTCAGCTTCTTCAGCTTTACTGATTGGGGCATAGGCTTGGATTATTGTGATACTGAACGGTTTGCCTTAGAAATGAACAGAGATCATTCTGTCATTTTTGAGACTGCATCCAAGTACTGCATTTTGGACTCTTTTGTTGATTATGATGGCTACTCCATATCTTATAAGGGATTCCTGCCCACAGTAGTAGATATAATGGTCATCTGAGTTAAATTCACCCAATCCAGTCCATTTTAGTTCACTGATTCCTAGAATATCAAAGTTCACTCTTGCCATCTCCTGTTTGACCACTTCCAATTTGCCTTGATTCATGGACCTAATGTTCCAGGTTTGTATGCAATATTGCTCTTTACAGCATTGAACATTGCTTCTATCACCAGTCACATCCACAGCTGGGTATTGTTTTTGCTTTCGCTCTATGCCTTCATTCTTTCTAGAATTATTTCTCCAGTGATCTCCAGTAGCACATTGGGCACCTACCAACCCAAGGAGTTCCCCTTTCAGTATCCTATCATTTTGCCTTTTCATACTGTTCATGGGGTTCTCAAGGCAAGAATACTGAAGTAGTTTTCCATTCCCTTCTCCAGTGTACCACACCCTGTCAGACTTTTCCACAATGACCCTCCCATCTGGGGTGGCCCCACGTGGCATGGCTTATACCACTATAGGCTTATAAAAAACTTCTGTCATAAGTATCAATTGTTTTCTTTGTGTTCAAGTTTGTTTCTCTGGAAGTTTTTTTCTTGGAGAATTAAACTGCAAACATTCCCCCAAACTGCGAAGTAACATTTGATTGGAACATTGTCTATTTGTCACTTCCATAGGGAATGGTCATGGTGAGGCAGGTAAGATCAGAGACGACCATGGGCACCAAGACGAAGGCTAGTCAGGGGCAAGACGGGTGGCCAGAGAGGTCCCAAGAGCCAGTAGTGGGGGAGACTGTTTAGGAGGAGCACAGAGGCTCCTCAGGCAAAAGAGAGGATGTGTCTTAGTATTTACTTTTATTTTTCATATAGGTAAAGTTCTCTGATGAGAACTGGACACAGGAAGAAGGCAGGAGATCCCTCATCTGTTGCAAAAGCTAACATAATGATATTGAACGCACTGCTGTTTCTCCTCATCAGGCTATGTATCTTCCCAGATCTCCCTGTCCCTCTCCTGACAATGTAAACCTTCCTTCTCAAATATTCTCTCTGACTTTACCAATCTCTCTGAGATGAATGAGTGTAATGAAAGAGGGGACTCTAATTATCATATTCAGAATTGAATGATCTTGTCTTATAAATCATGCAAAGTAGAGAGCAGTTCCTAGTTTAAAAGACAGTGGCAAGCATAGCACAAAGCTTTGTGTGGCTTAGAATCTATTCCTTTCCTTGGGAACAGCAAAGACCCAACATTAGCATTTTGTTACACATTAAGTGTCAAAACATAGAAGTTTGGGGCGTCTTACATGACAAGCACCATGGCAAACACCAATTGATATGCTGTGACTTGACAAGTTTTCAGCATGGAAGTTGTTACCAGCATTTACCTCTCTGCTGGAAAATGTGCCAATCCTACAATAATCTGCAAACTAAATAAAGGTTTTGCATTAGAAACAAATGACCTCCTACCTTCAAAGCTCTTTTGCTTTGAAAACTGCATGTACAGAATAGAAAAGGGTATGTCCTGCCTCTTACCCAATTTTATAGTGATTACATAGAAGGCAGGATGGATCAGGTGTGTATTACTGGACAACCAGTTAAAGTTAGACTGCATGGAATCAGATTCACTTCCAATAACATTTTCCCAATGGCCAAAAGACTTTCTCTTCTCACACATGCTGGTGTGACATGTTCAGTTTCATCTAGGTATTTCTTCCTCATCAGTTCATCTTTTGTCTCAAAATGTTTTGTTTTGTTTAAATTAAACAAGTAAAAGCAAGAAGAAGATAACAAAATACTTCATTCTCACTCCTGTATTGTGACTGTGAAGTTAGCCTCAGCTTGAAAGGTTGCCCCACCCAAAGATGTGTTTTTCAGACTTCTCCACATCAGCCCTTAAGACACATACATAAACCAACAAGCAAAAAATCTCAGAAGTTCTAGTCTGAACTCAAGATTTAAGTTGAAATAACAAAGACTGACAAATTTAACATTTTTGTCTTTCAAAACCATGGATGCAAGTCTTTTGAACTTCCTGGCAAAGACAAAACACAATGTTTCCAGGAAGATGCATAAGCTACACCTGGACTTAGAAGAAGATGCACCCTTTCCTATAAATTTGGGTAAGAAAATTGAAATAATGGGTACTTATTTAGATGAGAGGGTCAAACATTCATACACAGAGACACAGACACAAAGAAATGCACTGGAGAAGATTCCCGAGAGTCCCTTGGACTCCAAGGATATCAAGCTAGTCAATTTTAAAGGAAATCAACCCTGAATATTCATTGGAAAGACTGAGGCTGGAGCTGAAGCTCCAATACTTTGATGCCACCTGATGCCAAGAGCCAACACATTCAAAAAGACCCTGATGCTGGGAAAGATTGAGGGAAGGAGAAGAAGGGGTTGACAGAAGATGAGATGGTTGGATGGCATCGCCGACATGATGGACATGAGTTTGTGTAAACTCTGGAGGATAGTGAAGGACAGGGAAGCCTGGTGTGCTGTAGTCCATGAAGTCACAGAGAGTCGGACATGACTTAGTGACTGAACAACAACAACCACAACAAAGAAAGCTGAAATAATTGGCCTTTATCTAGATGAAGGTCAAACACTCATACATAAACACATACACACACAGGCTGATATTCTTTCAGCTGATGCACTGAATGGAGTGAAATAAAACCAAGCTTTAATTTTAGATTCAAATTGAAATTAGGTAACTTTTTTATGATGTTAATTTTTTAATGTTGAACTATTTGACAGCCCAGTAATAATTAGTTTCAGGAAGAGTTTTATTCACAAAATTATCATAAATTATAATTTTGATCAAAAAATAGATTTTATAAACCTTTCTAAGTCAAGTGTATATTTTGTGGTTACAAAAATTCATGACATCTATTCAACATCATTCTAACTGTTGAACTTAGAAAGGATAATGGCTCACATTATTTTAAATTTTCCCCTATGAGAATTCAACTGTTTCTCTCTGTATATATAAAGATTACTTCCACTCTCTGTATAGTTTATAAAAATTTACCAGTCACCTTCCTTTCTCAAGAATTCAGATATCTTGCAATATTTTTGACAAAATCCTTTCACAGATAAGGAGAAAAAAAAAAAAACGCATTGGAGGAATCATTGGAAAACTTCTCTTCTGATGCAGAGAACTCAGGAAGAATATTGAGCCGTACTCTTTTTCAAATTTTCAATGTTTTTCAAAGATGACAGCACCTCTGCAAATGAAGCTCATAGACTTTCACTTGCCATTGTTCAGAATATGAACACTACGTACAATCATACAGCAAGTAATTCTTCTTCTTAGTGTTCATCTGGCACATGATTCATCTTATGGGCTGGAGATCCAAAGGGAAGTTGATATTAAAAAATTTAATGCACTCCCACATTAACAAATCAGCTAGTAAAAGCCACTTCTGTAAAGGCAATCAACAACCCTCTAAAACCTAATCCTCCATATGAGCAATAAGACACTGGCAAAAACTGCCAACACCAACATCTTCAAACTTCTGGAAATTAACCAAGCTTTTTAAAAATTTAAGGAGTTTTTATTCTAGATAATAGCTAAATATTGGTAAAAGGGTCTCCTTGGTGGCTCAGTGGTAAAGAATCTGCCTGCATTGCAGGAGGCGCAGGAGACATGGGTTCAATCTTTGGTTTGGGAAGATCCCCTGGTGGAGGAGGGAAATGGCAACCCACCCCAGCATTCTTGCCTGGGAAATCCCACGGACAAAGGAGCCTGGTGGGCTACAGTGCCCAGGGCCAGAAAGAGTAAGACACAGACTGAGCAGAGACATGCTTTAGTAAAAACAGTGACGTTTTTGTGTAATGTAACGTGACCCATTCCTATCATTCTCCATAATAGCCTTAAAAACCAGCAATCATTTTGGCAGTGAAAAAGAGCATTCTAACAGTCACTGAAAGGAGCAGAACAGATTGGAAGTCCCCAAAATGTCATCCTAGAGAAACTAGATGGGGTATCCTAGATAGCCCATCTCATAGGCCTCCTTATAACCCAGAGTTCAGTTAGTGTGAACAGTCTTTTCCTTGGAATTGTTTCTTAAAAACAACTAGCAACTGTTGTTTAACATTGCAGCTGCCTAAAGCCAACTGGTTGGAACAAACAAGAAGTTGATTAAATAATTTCAAAGGAAAATCTCTAATCTGTCACCCATGGCTGGCCTTAAGACTCTACATAAACAGGAATTAAAGGGTAAGATCAATTTAGAAATTAAAGCATGCACCAATATGCACACAGAACCTCTTGGCAAATGTTGGGAACTTACTGGTTTAAGTCATTTTGGAAAATGTCTGTCAAATAGTTAGGTGACTGCCAAGCTTACTAAGCAGAGACTGGTTGTTCCACACAATAAAGAATATGGACTTTGGTGAATTTGTGCAGGAAAGTCAGTAAATAAGCAAAGTGACATAACAACAAAAATCCTTGAGAAGGGGAAGAATCTGATGTGCTTAATCACCACATTATGTTATTTTAAATATCCGGTTTTCAAAATAAAGATGATATATGCAAAGAAACTGAACAGGAAGACTCCTGGAGATGGGCAGAAACAGTGAACGAACTGCCCCTGAGCCAGCCCAGGTGGTGGACTTACTATGAAAAATCTTTAATAAATTATCACGTATTCAAAGAACTAGAGGGAGTGGTACCTAAAGAATTGAAGGAAAATGCAAACAATGTCTCACCAACTAGAAAATATAAATGAATCAATAGAAATCGGGGGAAGACGGGTAGTAGAAAAACCAGGTAGAATTCTATAGTTGAAAGTACACCAACTAAAACTAATAAACATATTTGAGGGGAGAGATAAAGAACCAATAAGTTTAAGATAGGACAATTTAGATCAATTTAGATTATCTAGTCTGAGGAACAGAAATAAAAGAATAAAGAAAAATTAAAAGCACCTCAGATGCTGGCAAACATCAATAAGAATGTGCATATATGCATTAATGGAAGTCCCAGGAGAAGAGATAGAGAAAGGCGTAGTGATGTATTCTAAGTTGCTTCAATCGTGTCTGACTCTGCGACCCTGTGGACTGCAGCCCACCAGGCTCCTCTGTCCATGGGATTTTCCAGGCAAGAATACTGGAGTGGTTGCCATTTCCTTCTCCAGGGGATCTTCCAAACCCAGGGATTGAACCTGGGTCTCTTAATGTCTCCTGCCTTGGCAGACGGATTCTTTACCACTAGCACCACCTGGGCACACACACACAAGTAGCAGAGGAAAAATTGAAAATACTAATGACCTCACATTTCACAGATGTGAAGACAACTCACATCTCCCTGGAAACCGCAGCGATCAGAAAACATAAGAATGACTTATTTAATGTGCTGAAAGATTGTCAGCCAGTTCTACATGAAACAAACAAAAAACTGTTTCCTCATAACTGAACATCTGCAAGCAAGCCAACAAGAGGAGAATTAGTCCCTAGAGGTAATGTCCGACTAATAACACTAAACTGAATTGCTCAGGGCCTTGAGCTGTCTCCCTAAGTCCCTGATCATGACCTGACTCCTGGGCACAGCGGCTCCAGTGAGAGTATGTTCCTGCAGGTGGCCTGTGTTTTAGGGGAAGTAGGGGAGACCTGAGATGCTGCAGTAGGTCTGTGGGTTGCATTTTTGGGGTGAACGTGGAACCCAGAAGAAGGGGAAGTTTTGCCCAACAGACCAACGTCCTGGGCTTTCAAGATGTGGCATGACTTCCCAGGTGGTGATGCCTTACCCAGTTACAGGGACTATCTTTTCTGGTTCCCAGAGTCCCTGAGATATTTTGTTCCTATAAAGCCTATGAAGCTTTTGAAAAGTGATTAAATTCTGAAAAACAAAAATCAAATAAAAGCTCTTTCTCTGTCTCCCCCCGATTCACCCATCTCTCCCCCTACCCTCTCTCTCACCTTCTCACCTCCTGTTTCTTGGATTTCAACTCTCTCACTCCTGGTTTCCCACCATAAGATGTAAAATGACAGTCTTTTATTGAATGAGAGGAAGGTACAATTTAGATCCAAGATGATTATCTCAGAATCTGCTTTGTTTGTGTGCATATTGCTCATTGTATCTGTGAAAATTACTTTACGTGTTTTTTTTTTCCTGATAATAACAGTGCTTTCATTCTCCACAATATGAATTAACTGACAGAACCTCTTGATGCTTATTGTATTCAGTTATTAGGTGGAGGTTTAGTTCCTAAGATATCTGATCCCTCATCTCTCTCCAGGCTTCATTACATGCATGCACACCTCTCCAAGAAGATTTAGAACATAATCACATCACCTTTATTTAAAATATATGATGCTGTTAAAATATACCTAAATGTTTATCATAAATAAGCCATTACCTGACTCTAGTGACTTCTAAATTTATTTTTAAGATAGTTATATCTATGTCTATTCTCTGGCTGGAAAAAAAAAAAAAAAAAAAGCTAAGAATGTTCTTGGTTATTTTTCCTAGACAGAGAATTGTAAGAAGCTTGAAAATGATAGCTGGAATTCCATGTCTAATTCATGAGAATGTAAAAAGAAGGAGAAAAGGCTTCAGTAAATAAATCCCACATGAATCCTATGAATGGAGGCAGTAATGCTATCCACAGCCTATCTGTATCCCAGCTGCCTGCTGCTACCAACACATCTGTCACTCCTCCCTGACACAGCACTTGTTTGCCACCGTATCTTTAATTGAAGAAAATCTGTGCTCTGAATGACAATTGCTCATAGGAAGCTGGGAACTGTCAGTCACCACTTTGAAATGGTTTGGTGGTGGTTGGTGGTCTGTGGTTTACCAGTAAGTTGTGTCTGACTCTTTGCAGCCTCATGGACTGTAGCCTGCCAGGCTCTTCTGGTCCATGGGACTCTCCAGGCAAGAATACCGGAGCCAGTTGCTATTTCTTCCTCCAGGGGATCTTCCTGACCCAGGGACTGAGCCCTCATCTTCTAAATCTCCTATATTGGCAGGTGTATTCTTTACTGCTGAGCCACCTAGAAAGGCCCTGAAATGCCTTGAGTTTCTTTGAACTTGCGTATGTCCAGGATTAGCTCACTTTTATGTTTGTCATTGAGTGTTTCTTTTTTCATTTTTTATTTGGTCTTTGAAATTTGATTTCCTAAGACAGAAAAGAGGGACATGTACTACACGTACAACTTACAACATCAGGCTAGTTTGATGCAGTGGCTGAGTGGGTGGATGCTGTGTACCGACTGGCTCGAGATATGACTCTGGCACTCCCTAGCTGTGCAGCATTGGGAAAGTTCCTTAACCTTTCTGTGGCTGACAGCTAATGCTATGCATCGACTTGGCTAGGCTGCAGTGCCAAGTTGTTTGGTGACACGTCAGTCTAGATATTCTTGTGAAGGTGATTCTTAGATGTGATTGACATTTAGATCCCTAGACTTTGAGTAATACAAGTCACCGTCATCATCATCCTATCAATTGAAGCTCCTAAGAGCATGGATTAAAGTTTCTCAAAGAAGAGGAAATTCTACCTTAAGAATGAATGGAGAAATCCTACCTGAGCTTCCCCCTTCTATCTTGCAGAACTTTTTTAATAGGTAAAGGTTTGCCCATCTTTTATGGTAAGTTCAAACCTTTCAGTGGTGGAAACTTACATTGCATAACTTTCAAGACAGCAATGTCAAGCCTTCCCTGAATTCCCAGCCTGCTAGCCTGCCCTATAGATGTCAAAAAGAATGGCCACCCACTCCAGTATTCCTACTTGGAGAATTCCATGGACAGAGGAGCCTGGCAGGCTACAGTCCCTGGGGTCTCAATGAGTTGGACACAGCTGAGCAACTAACACTTCACTTTCACAGTAGCGTGAGCCAACCCCTTATAACTCTCCTCCTCTCTTTTGTCCTCTCACCTAAAACCCAGACATTATCCCACAGAAGCGATGTAATGATATGTTGCCCTCATTTAAATTTTTTTCTTTGTTTATGCATTAAAAAAGCATTTCTTGGAACTAGAATAGGGTTGTAGAAATTCAGGATCTAATTCAACAGGAGTAAAAATCACACTGTGTGTGAAACCTTGAAATAGATATGATTTGTAGATTGTAATTAAGGCTATTATGGTAGAAGTCTTATCTCCCATTCCTCTCCCTCATTCTGCAGATAAATTGGGCTTGATATTTGAGCTGATGGACACAGAAATCTTTGGCGCAAATGTCTTTGAAGAGAAAGGTACAAAGAATCACATGCAGGTGAGTTTTACAAGGGCAGAGTATGGTGCAGAATGACCTGTAAGAGGGATTATGCACCACATGTCCATGAATTTTGCAAGTGCATCATATTCCATAGGAATGTTTATGCTGCAGTTCAAGGTGAGACAGAACCGTAAGTCTTAGTTCCCAAGGCAGAAAGTCTGTACTGGATCCAACCTTGTCCTGAGAGTCTAAAGTTTATTGATTGAACTTAAATGGAAATGTAAAACATTGGCTGTTTCCTTGATCACCATGAAGATCATATAGTTCAGTTCAGTCGCTCATTCGTGTCCGACTCTCTGCAACCCCATGAATTGCAGCACACCAGGCCTCCCTCTTCATCACCATCTCTCAGAGTTCACTCAGATTCACATCCATCGAGTCCATGATGCCATCCAGCCATCTCATCCTCGGTNCTGGGATTCTCCAGGCAAGAACACTGGAGTGGGTTGCCACTTCCTTCTCTAATGCATGAAAGTGAAAAGTCAAAGTGAAGTCACTCAGTCATGTCCGACTCTTAGCAACCCCGTGGACTACAGCCTACCAGGCTCCTCCATCCATGGGATTTTCCAGGCAAGAGTACTAGAGTGGGTCTACCTTTCACTTCTCTGTGCATAATCACATGCCTCACTTAAAGGTCAGTTTTCATTCCAATCCCAAAGAAAGGCAATGCCAAAGAGTGTTCAAACTACTGCACAAGTGCACTCATTTCACACACTAGCAAAATAATGCTCAAAATTCTCCAAGCCAGGCTTCAACAATACATGAACCGAGAACTTCCAGATATTCAAGCTGAATTTGGAAAAGACAGAGGAACCAGAGATCAAATTTCAGTCATCTGTTGGATCATAGAAAGAGCAAGAGAATTCCAGAAAAACATCTATTTCTGCTTCATTGACAAGAAAGACTTTGATTGTGTGGATCACAACAAACTGTGGAAAATTCCTAAAGAGATAGGAATACCAGACCACATTACCTGTTTCCTGAGAAACCTGTATGCAAATCAAGAAGTAACAGTTAGAACCAGACATAGAACAATGGACTGGTTCCAAATCAGAAAAGAAGTACATCAAGGCTGTATATTGTCACCCTGCTTATTTAAGTTATATGTAGAGTACATCATGTGAAATGCTGGGCTGGATGAAGCACAAGCTGGAATCAAGATTGCTGGNGGACTGGTTCCAAATCAGAAAAGAAGTACATCAAGGCTGTATATTGTCACCCTGCTTATTTAAGTTATATGTAGAGTACATCATGTGAAATGCTGGGCTGGATGAAGCACAAGCTGGAATCAAGATTGCTGGAAGAAATATCAATAACCTTAGATAGGCAGGTGATGCCACCCATATGGCAGAAAGAGAAGAGGAACTAAAGAGTCTTTTGATGATGGTGAAAGTGAAGAATGAAAAAGCTGGCTTAAAACTCAACATTCAAAAAACAAAGATCATGGCGTCCAGTCCCATCGCTTTATGGCAAATAGATGGGGAAACAATGAAGACAGTGACAGACTTTATTTTCTTGGGCTCCAAAATCACTGAAGTAAGTGACTTCAGCAATGAAATTAAAAGATGCTTGCTCCTTGGAAGAAATGTTATGACAAACCTAGACAGCATGTTAAGAAGCAGAGACATTACTTTGCCAACAAAGGTCCATATAGTCAAACTATAGTTTTTCCAGTAGTCATGTATGGTTGTGAGAGTTGGACCATAAAGAAGACTGAGTGCCAAAGAATTGATGCTTTTGAACTATAGTGTGAGGGAAGACTCTGGAGAGTCCTTTAGACTGCAAGGAGATCAAACCAGTCAATCCTAAAGAAAACCCTGAATATTCATTGGAAGGACTGATGCTGAAGCTGAAGCTCCAATACTTTGGCCACCTGATGTGNGCTTTTGAACTATAGTGTGAGGGAAGACTCTGGAGAGTCCTTTAGACTGCAAGGAGATCAAACCAGTCAATCCTAAAGAAAACCCTGAATATTCATTGGAAGGACTGATGCTGAAGCTGAAGCTCCAATACTTTGGCCACCTGATGTGAACAGCTGATTCACTGGATAAGACCCTGATGCTGAGAAAGACTGAAGGCGGGAGGAGAAGGGACGACAGATGATGCGATGGTTGGATGGCATCACCAGCTCAGTGGGAATGAGTTTGAGCAAGCTCTGGGAGATGGTGAAGGACAGGGAAGCCCAGCATGCTGCCGTCCATGGAGTTGCAAAGAGTTGGACATGACTGAGCAACTGAACAACAACAATCCATCCCTCAAGAGCTACTTCCAGGTAGTATCCTCTCTGAAGCCTTCCTTGAGCTCTAGTCTTGCTTCTAATTTGGTTAAGACCACAATGTTTCATAAGCAAAAGATCACAAGTGGGAGCATATGCCTGTAATAAATATAACTTAGATAGAAGTAGATAAATATTTTGATATGTTTAGTATGATACACAGTTAATGAAACAACATAGCTTAAGAGCATGGTTTCTGCATTGAGCAATCCTAGATTCCAATCCAGGCTGTTATTACTCCTTCTGAAAAACATGGATAATTCCTGCCTTATATAGATGCTGAGATTCTTCAATTTCAGTCTCAATAAATGTTATAATTAACTATTATTGTATATATATATATATAAGGAGCTCATATAACTGTCTCTCATTTATAATATTTTAAGTCAATTTGTAGTTTTTATGTACCCACTTTATAAGTTGTCCAATACTTAAATAGAGCATTCAGTTCAGTTCAGTCACTCAGCCGTGTCCGACTCTTTGCGACCCCATGAATCTCAGCATGCCAGGCCTCCCTGCATTAACATTGTTTAAATATAGACTATATTAAATATGGACTCTGTTTCATTACCATTATACACATAAACTCACAGAGATTGAAAAACAAAATCTCACTTGTGATAGCAGAAAATTAGAAGTAGCTAAGTAGTCTAATGATAAACAAGTGAAAAATGAAAGTGTTAGTCACTTTGTCATGTCTGACTCTTTGTGACCCCATGGACTGTAGCCTGCCAGGTGCATCTGTCCATGGAGTTCTCTAGGCAAGAATACTGGAGTGGGTTGCCATTCCTTTCTAGAGGCTTAACTAAATCATGATATATATATTAGAAAATATTATATAATCATTAAAAATATCTTCTGACATTTACTGATATGGCAAAATCTTTATGACATAATGTTAGGTACAAAACATTTTAATGAAAAACTATTAAGACAGTATCTCAGTTCTGTGAATATATGTTACATGTATGTACATACACTGTATTTGTAATATACATTTAATATATCATTTATGCATGAGAAAAGTGAAAAATTACATATTGTGCTATATATCACTTTTATAATGAGGAAAAACTAGCATGATTTTTATATCAAAGCCCCTTGATCTCATTTCCTAAATGTTTGTATTTTGTCATCAATGGTCTCTTATTCCCATCCCCAAAACCTCCTACATTCCCCTATATGTTCCATTATTTCATATGCCTATACCCACCTGTAAGAAATCCTTTAAAGGATATAGATTGCAGAGACCCTAGATGACACGTCCCTGAGGTTCAGTTAAAAGGTATTAGTATAAAATAGATAGCCAATGGGAATTTGCTATATGATTCAGGGAACTCAAACAGGAGCTCTGTATCAACCTAGAGGGGTGCAGTGGGGAGGGAAAAGGGAGGGAAGTTCAAGAGGGAGGGGACATATGTAATACCTATGGCTGATTCATGTTGATGTTTGATAGAAAACAAAATTCTGTAAATCAATTGTCCTTCAATTAAAAAATAAACAAATTTAAAAGATAATAGTAATTATAAATAATAAATATTGAGTGTCTTACTGTAAGTGTTTCATAATTCTTATAATAAGCTTCAATGCAGCACTACAAGGACTAGCCAAGCAAATTATGGAACATCCATGTAATAGCACACTCTGCGACTGNACAAATTTAAAAGATAATAGTAATTATAAATAATAAATATTGAGTGTCTTACTGTAAGTGTTTCATAATTCTTATAATAAGCTTCAATGCAGCACTACAAGGACTAGCCAAGCAAATTATGGAACATCCATGTAATAGCACACTCTGCGACTGTTTTATTTTTTTAATATAAATTTATTTAATTGGAGGCTAATTACTTTACAATATTGTATTGGTTTTGCCATGAAAATGATTGATGTATTGATATGGAAAGGTCACCAAGATATAGTAAGTGAAAAAAGCAAGGTGCAGAATGGTGTAAGTCATGCTAGTGTTTATAGGAAGAAGACCATATATTTATATCTGCTTATATCTGCTTATATCTCTGGGATATAAAAATATCTCTGGGAAGACACAAGAAGCTGACACCATGATTGCCTCGCAGCCATGGAATGGTAGTATAACGTCACTTTAATGCTTCTTACACATGAATTTTTGAACCTTGTGAATGTGTTGGTGATTCAAAATGACAGTTAAATGCAGACAGAAGAAAATCATTATCCCCATTTACAAATGAGCAAGGAGATTAAAGGAAATTAGGTACACTGCTCAAAGTAGCAATAATAATGGTCACATTTACTGAGCACTTACTGTGTGCCAGTCCCCGGTTGAAGTACTTTAGAAACATTTTCTTTTTACGTTTATAATTTTATTATTTATTTTTTACTGGGTCTTAGCTGCTGAGTGGGCTTTTTCCATACCTGGCTTGTGGGGGCTACTCTTGCTGTGAGCAGGCTTCTCATTACGATGAGTTCTCTTGTTGTGGAGCACAAGCTCTAGGTTGTGAACTTCATGAGCTCAGTAGTTGCGGCTCCTGGGCTCTTAGAGCACAGTCTGAGTAGTTGTGGTACACAGACTTAGTTGCTCATCGGCATGTGGGATCCTCTCAGACCAGGGATCAATCTGCTCCGAATTGGTCTGCATCAATCAGTCTGCCTTGGTAGGCAGATTCTTTACCATGGAGCCAGCAGGGAAGCCCAAAACTTTTTCTAATTTATTTTCACAGATCTATAATGATTTTATCCAAGTGGTATAGCTGAAGATCTGAAGGAAATGTAATTTATTTTCCAGCTCAGGACACTTTGGAAGTGATAATTACTCTGGGAAAGCAAGCATAAGCCAGGACTAGGGTCATTCTATTTAGAGAGGTCAGGTAACTTGCTAGATGTCTTGCAAGAGGAAACACCAGGACTGGAACTTTGGTCTGAGAGAATCTACAGCCTGTGCTCCTGACTGCCACTTATGGATAAGCAAATGAAGGCTTCCAGAATGCACATACCTATGAAATGACAGTTCCAGCCTCCAACATAGTCCTTCTGAACCCAAAGCCTACCATATGATGTTGCCTCTCAGAATGTGAATCTAAGAATCCTTTGGCCTAGGAATTGAATGAGAGGTGGATAATCACAAAAGAAGAGAGAAAGGATGGGAAGAGCCGCAGGCTATATCCTCCATCAACCAGAGCCCTCACCACTCACAAACACTCCGAGAGCATCCAGGCCGCAAGCTGCATGTTGCTTTCTGTTAGGTGTTAAGACAATCACGCTGTCCTCACAGAGCTTACAGTCTGCATTCAGGACCAGCTTGCAGGGATTATTGGGCCTTTGGCTCTTTCCACCTGTTGGGCCACTTCAATTAATCCATGATCATTAATAAGGAAAAGCAGGGAGTTTATCTTGGTTATGCTAAAAGTCCCAGAGGTATAGAAAAGAGGAAGGAGCTTTTCCAAATTCCTTTAAAGAGAAGATTGCAAAAGTCATAAGTGAAAGAAAATTTTTTTCTGAACTATAATCTTCCTCTGTGAGAAATATAGACTCTGAAAAATACAGACTCCAGAATTACTAAATCAGAATCTCTAGGGGTATTTTAAGCTCTCCTTGTCGTTTCAATGTGCTTCCAAGTTTGTTGTGACTGGTCTAGTTGACCCTATGATAATAGCATAGAACAGTTCACAATGCTTAAGAGGCAGAACTAGGGCCAAACCCTTAGTTGCTTCAGTTTGGAGCATCTTCCACAAAACCATCAGTTCAATTCAATCACTCAGTCGTGTCCGACTCTTTGCGACCCCATGAATCGCAGCACACCAAGCCTCCCTGTCCATCACCATCTCCCGGAGTTCACTCAAACTCATATCCATCGAGTCAGTGATGCCATCCAGCCATCTCATCCTCTGTCGTCCCCTTCTCCTCCTGCCCCCAATCCTTCCCAGCATTAGAGTCTTTTCCAGTGAGTCAACTCTTCACATGAGGTGGCCAAAGTACTGGAGTTTCAGCTTTAGCATCATTCCCTCCAAAGAAATCCCAGGGTTGATCTCCTTCAGAATGGACTGGTTGGACCTCCTTGCAGTCTAAGGGACTCTCAAGAGTCTTCTCCAACACCACAGTTCAAAAGCATCAATTCTTCAGCACTCAGCTTTCT
>SJYV01004556.1:416443-432694 GCA_006410875.1 Neotragus pygmaeus | reverse complement strand
TGTATTTTTTTTGTTTGAAAAAAAAAAAAAAAAAAAAAACCCTAAAGGATAAATTTGTTTAAAAACAAAGCTAAACAAAACACCCGTGGTCTTCAAATCCTGAAATAATCATTCATATAGGGGCATTTCCTCACAGTTATTTTTGTTTAGACATAGTTGCCTAATACATATTGAGTTTTCCCATCTCACTTTGTTACCAATGAAATATGGACATGCCCACCCTGCCACATGTAATTATTTTTTTATAAAATATTTTCTTCTGTCATGTAGTTATATCATAACTTATTTGTCCAGTTCTATGAAATATTTAGATTATTTTCAATGACATATTAGTAAAAATAACATGTGGATAGGATAAATATTNTGGACATGCCCACCCTGCCACATGTAATTATTTTTTTATAAAATATTTTCTTCTGTCATGTAGTTATATCATAACTTATTTGTCCAGTTCTATGAAATATTTAGATTATTTTCAATGACTTATTAGTAAAAATAACATGTGGATAGGATAAATATTTTTTTATACTTAGGAATTTTTTTAATGATAGGTTTTCTATAAGTTAAATTACTTCATCAAAGTGTATGAACATTTAAAAACTCTTGACCAAATTGCATATACAATATAGCCATTACCTATCTGGGCATAGTAAAGTGAAAGTTGTTCAGTCATATCCATCATTAACTCTAGCCTTCTAGGCTCCTCTGTCCATGAGACTTCCCATGCAACAATACTGGAGTGGGTTGTCATTCCCTTCTCCAGGGGATCTTCCCAACCCAAGGGTTGCACCCAGGTCTACTGCACTGAAGGTGGTGTCTTTACTGTCTGAGCCACCAGAGAGGCATCTAGGCATAATTAGTATTCAAATATGTTTAGTAGTCATAGTAGTTTAGTAGCTAAGTCATGTCCAACTCTTGAAACCCCATAGGCTGTAGCCTGCCAGGCTCCTCTGTCCATGGGATTCTCCAGGTAAGAATACTGAAGTGGGTTGCCATTTCCTTCTCCATTTACAGTTTTATAAAACAAGTATATTTTATTTGGCTTATTTTATTACTAACATGCTTCTAGCCATTTCCATTATTACTGCTCTGAGAACTCTTTTCTGTCCATTAACATGTTTTACCCTTTATCTCAATGGTTTCTTAAAGTTTTTTTTTATATTAATGATAAATTATTTGCAAATATTTCCCAACCTCATGTATTTTCAATTTTATGATTATGGTGTGCAGAAAGTTATTTTCTTATATTTGTGTGTGTATGTGTGGGTGTAAAGTCGGAGAAGGCAATGGCACCCCACTCTAGTACTCTTGCCTAGAAAATCCCATGGACAGAGGAGCCTGGTATGCTGCAGTCCATGGGGTCGCTAAGAGTTGGACACAACTGAGCGACTTCACTTTCAGTTTTCCCTTTCATGCTTTGGAGAAGGAAATGGCAGCCCGCTCCGGTGTTCTTGCCTGGAGAATCCCAGGGATGGTGGAGCCTGATGGGCTGCCATCCATGGGGTCGCACAGAGTCAGACACGACTGAAGCGACTTAGCAGCAGCAGCGGTAGCAGTATGTAAAGCCATTGCAAATTTCAAGATTATTTTCTCTTACATTATTGTGGTTTAATTTTTTCATTTCCTAAAATATTTAATCCAACTGAAATTTACCATCATAAAGTTAAGACCTAATTCTATTTTATTTCCCAGGTAGTTTCTCAGATACATTTTATTGAGTGAGAAATATCTGCCTAATGAATTCTGATAACTTTAAAATAATTTTTTAGGAATTTAGAAAGTCAGAAATTATCTATGGGCTTCCTAATCTCTTTTATAATACATCTGCAAATGAATAAGACAGTGGATCACAATTAATTTTATCTGTAATATCTGAGCTTCCCTAGTGGCTTAGATGGTAAAGAATCTGCCTTCAGTGCAGGAGACATGGGTTCAGTCTCTGAGTCAGGAAGATCTCCTGGAGCAGGGAATGGCTACCCACTCCAATTTTCTTGCCTGGAGAATTCTATGGAAAGAGGAGGCTGGTGGGTTATAGTCCATGGGGTCACAAAGAGTTGGACATGACTGAGCAAACTTCACTTTCATAATATCTGAAGGTGCACTTTCTTTTTAATTCTAACTTCTTTTCCTATTATTTGTAACATTAAAAACCCAAACTTCATTTTATCAGATGAATAGTCTTATCATGTTAAGATTAAGAATGTTTCTTCTGGATTCCGATGGGGAATATTTAAATGTCACATTAGTTTTCTACTGCAGTGTAATTTATTATCACAAACTTGGTAGCTCAAATCTTCATTGGTCAGAAGTCCAGCACACTGTTACTGGGCTCTCTGTTCAAACTGAGGTCAAGGTGACAGCAGGCTGTGTTCCTATTTGGCACCAGGAATCCTTTCCCAATGTCATTTCTGTTCTTGGCAGAATCTCTTCCTCACGGCCGTCACACTAAAGTCTTCATTTCTTGCTGCCTTCCTACCAGAAAAATGTAAATTGATCCAGAGGAAAAATGGGACAATTGACAATGTTTAGACTTTCAATTAATAAACAAAATATATTTCAATTTATCCAAAATATTATATACATACACATACCCATAATTATATAAGGTTCTTTGTACAGGTATGACAAGGTCCTGTAAAGATGAGCTTCTTGCATGTGCTTAATTTATGCATAGGTACTTTCTTTTAACTCATCATTTATACACAAAACTTCAACATTCCCTGTATTTGTTATTCCCCAGCTGCACCCTTGTGTAATTCTATGTGTTTTTATTTAGCTACCTTGAGTGTTCTGGAATTAATCAGCATGTATGCAAACACTGATTTATTTCCAGTACTTAAATATCTTACTAATAAAGGAGTTTTTTCTTTCCTTTTTAGCTAATTGGTAAGTTTTTCATAAACATACTAACAGCTGCTGATTTCATAGTTATTCTTAACCATACTTAAAAAAATAACTTTCTAGTTTACCTTTATACATTGTTTCTTTCTTTCTTTTTTTTTTTTTTGCTTTTTAATCAAAGTGGGCCCTAAAGTTTTATTTTGTTTTACTTTTGGTATCAATTGAAATGATCAAATGATCATATGGGTGTTCTTAAGAGAATTATTGATGTGTTATAAAACTAATTGATTTGCTAATATTTAAAGCCATTTAGATGTAATATATGTTGAAAGTGAAAGTGAAATTTGTTCAGTCATGGATTCTTTGTGACCCCATGGACTTCTCCAGGCCAGAATACTGGAGTGGGTAGCTTTTCCTTTTCCAGGGGATCTTTCCAACCCAGGGATCAAACCCAGGTCTCCCATACTGCAGGAGGATTCTTTATCAGATAATATACATTAGGAAATCAATTAATATTATATATAATATATTAAAATATATCTAATATGTGGTTCATTTATAATTTATATATAGTATATAATTTATATACATTAAAATGGACATATCTATAATTTGATACACTTTGACTAATGTATACACTATTATGTCTACTGCCAAAAGTCTTTGTATTCAATCCCTATTGACATCTGCAACCCTAGAAAACCATGGATTTCTTTTAAAATGTAATCCCATTGTATATCCTGATTTGTGAATGTCTTCTCTCTGTCAGCATAATATATATGAGAGTCATCTATTTTGTTGTATGCATCAGTAGTTGATTCTTTTTCAATATAGTTCACTATTTTACAATCTGTTTATTTACTTTTCTGTTGACAAACATTTGAATTATATCCTGCCTTTGGCTATTTTACATAAAGTTGTTGTGCATATTGTTGTTCAAGTCTTCTTGTGGATATATACTAGAATTTCTCTTGAATAAATACCCAGGAGTAAAACTGTATGGTCATAAAGTAAGTGTATATTTAACTTTATAAGAAATGGAGAAATCTTTCAAAAGTAAGTATACCACCCACCAGCAATGTATGACAGTGCCAGTTATTCACATCTTGTACAACACTTGAAACTGTTAAATTTCAATACCTTTTTCTATAAACAATTTGCCTTAATATTTTATGCTTATAAAACTATACCTGTAGATCAAGGATGATTATCTTTTAATAATAATCGAGTATCATCAAATCAAGCAGAATAGAAACAATTCTGGTGGTAGAAGAGTTTCTTCTGGATCTTTTTCAGTTTTCAATGTTTTGTGAGATAGTCCAGAACCTTATGGAGAAAACTTGATGATATAAAAAGAAGATGGAACTTCCTAAGACTTAAACTCAAGTAAATTTTTCTGTCAATCACCCATACAGAAAAGAGTTACTATTTATCCTGTTATAGACACCATGATGCATTTTATACCCTAATAGCTCAAAGGAAATCTCTGTGACCCTCTTTTCTTCCCACTTCCAAAGGATATTGCTAACAAGGGTAATTTGAATTTAACAGCATTATACTGACATCATCTGAGAGCATTTTATGGCATTATTTTGCTAATTTTGTCAGGATAAAACTTTTATTTTGCTTCTCAGCAGTCTTTAGTGACTCAGAATATAGGATGGATTGTTGCCCAGATATGTGGTAGGTGAGGTTAACTTAAACCTTTATAAAATCCAATTGTATGTAATTAGATAAAAGCTTCCTCCTTTCCAAAAGACCATTTTAGTTAAATAGTGTGTCTTCTTTGGCATCAGCAAATTTACTCCTGCAACTGAAGAGAGCAAATTACTTCCATAGTCTTACTCCCCACAAATAGGTGAATACTCAGACTTATGCTATCATGGAAGGATCACTTTCAATTTGGTCTAAAGAAACTCTTCTCTAATACATATTAAGCACAGGAAAAAATAAAATGATACTTGACTCTTTCATTCAGTAAAGTTGGTGCATAATTAATGATTTGTCTGAAATTTTCATGAAGCACATTCTGTGTTACTATTTAGAATTATGTGTTGCGATAAAGGAGACTACTTACTTTTCCCCTCCATTTAGGCATCTACCCCTAAAGAAATAGTCCAGAGAAAGGTAATCTCCAAAATCCAGATTTTGTATAGATGCAACTTTGAGACACTCATCCTCAGCTCTGATATTAAACTCTACTCATCAAATTAGTTTAACTTAAGGAAGCTTTGAATATATAAATTTCTAAAGTCTACTGAAATCGGTTCCAGCTACCTAAGGGATCTAAATATGCTAATATGGTAGATATGAATACTTTAGAAGTTGCATCAAAATCAAATAAGGAGTAATACACATGAGAATAAAATAGAGAGCAAACTTATTACAAATGTCAAGTGTCCCAGCAACTGCTTCTGTAACATTTGATCAAGTAACTCTGTCCAGCTTATCCTTGCCACTACCAAAAATATTCTGCTAAAAGACAAAGTAAGATATGGGATTGGTGCCTTCAATATGGAGAATTACAAATAGAGTTCAGACAGTTTGTATGGCTTTCCAGAACCTCCACTATAAGGCAGTAATCTCCCACTCATGTTTATTTCCTGGATTCATTTTCTCCTATAATTCAAATATATAAAACCCAATGACTTATAATAATCTGAAATTGTATATCTCACTTTTTTGCTCAAATTATTGTTTTTTTTTTTTTTCTGAAACATAAACAACTATGAATTAGCTCTGATTGTCAGGTGAGCAAACAGTAGGTGAAATTAAACTTGAAGTCTGAGAGACTGAAGGCTTCAAGATGTTTTCAGAGAAGAGAAACACTGAAAGTAACATGTGAAAGATGAGTAGTTTTCCTACTTGGGACGATAATTGAAAAAAGAGTTGAACAGAATTTCAGAGAGTAGGACATTCTAGGATGAAGAAATAATGAAGTTTTTCAGACTGGAAATTGGTAAGGCAAGCTTCACTCTGCTTCAGTGAGTGGTGGAGGAGTAAGAGGGATTTGAAAGTTACAATGAAAAACTTAGAGTGGAGAAAATTATTTTTAAATTGTCAAGAAATAACTAGACTAAGGGAAGACAGTGTTCATTGTAGGATTTGATAAAACCCACAATGAAGGAAGAAAGCCCTAACAATCAGAGACTTAATATAGCTAGGAATTTTTGTGATGATGCTGTATATGTGTCGCTTAAGGAGAGAACATTAGGAAGAAGGAGGGCATTTGTTCCTACTACGTAGGAAGCAAAAAATAGATGAAGAGAAAGGGGGGAAAAGAAAAAAACCACAAAGAAAAAAGAAGAACCACAGGTGTAACTTCTAACATACTAACCCAGAGTTACAGTTTATGCATTTCTCTTTCCAGAAATAGACTTCATGACAGATGAAACCTGGCTTAATATCCTTCTATCTCTAGTACCTGGCACAGGGCACGTTCCTCACTGTATGTTTGTGAAATGGATATGTTGAGGTAAAATCATTCTTGTCACGTGATTTCATTATTTTTGAAGATGAAGGAAATTGGCCCCTCTGGGAATAGGGGAATTGGCAGTTAGTTGAGAGTCTATTTGGAACACCTGCTGAAAAGAACATGCTAATGATTTTTTTTTTTTTTTGAGTGAGAAATGATGAGAATAACATTAACTTGAAGTGGATGTGATCAGCATATGTTTGAGGATTTTTTATTTTCTTTTCTTTTTGAGTCATGGACTGCAATTTGGAGAGCAGATGTAAAAAACCAGACAGTAGTATAATGAAAGAGTGTCCACGCTGTCACAGTGGTGTGGCCTATGTACCCGAGCTCTCGGAAGCTGTATGTGGCAAATGACATGACTGACCTTGGCATCCTGGCTGGCAATGAATGAAAGTGACATTAGAAGTAGGCTTGGTATTAAAATAAAAGAATAGATTAGATTCGATTGGATTAGTTAGAATAATGAAACAGTGCCTCTTAGAATTAAGATTTTAAAAGGACAGACTTACTGGGGTTAGGGAAGTGAGATAGATCAAGCATATTAAAAAAACTATCCTTGCATTTCTTCATTTTCAAGGTAGAGAAATTTCAGCATTCAAAACTGTAGAGAGAGAAGAAACAAGATATGAGGATTTTCAAGACTTTGTTTGTAGATAACAAAATGGCTGAAGGTTCAGCATACTAGGATTACGGATTGTTTACTTGGACAATTAAGCTAATAATAAGACTGGGGTAGAGAGGAAAACAGTGGAACAAATACTCAAGAGAATGAGAATGTTAGGAGGTTATAGAATGATGACCGTCATATGATGTTCTGTCATTCATTATGACAAAAATCATAGAAAAGATTGAAGATGAAAAAAACATTGTATCAACATGATGACCTTGAGTAAGTATTCTCAGAAACTTCTTCCTTACCCAGGTGGGAAAACCTCTTCCTTACCTCTAGCAGAAAGGTAATGAGAATTTTAACCATCAGAGAAAAGTCACTTTCAGTTACAGAGTAGATGTGGGAGAAATCCTTACACAAAATATGGGAAAGAAAAGAAGTATTAGAACCTACACTTTTTCTAATTATTGCATAACAATATGATTAATGATTCTCTAAAAATTCACATTGAGCATGGGAGAGGTAATCAAAATATAGAATGCTGAATAGACATTAATATATCTATCTTAGAAACTCAGAGTATAAATGAAGACACAAAACTGACTATGTGAGATTTGTCATACACGTAAAAACTGGAATTGCTTTGCTTTGTTTTTTCAGTTACTAAGATTGCAGAGTTATTTTGGGCTCCTGGTTTCACTGGATGAAAACATAGTACCGACCTCTACACACACAAGGATTCAGGCATATGCTGAAAATTTCATTCTAGCTGCCTAAAAAAGGGAAGAGATAAAATAGGATATATGTTTTGCTTTAATTCTGAGATTTCTTAAGGCAGGAGTAGGCAGCTATTGGATTTAGAATACTTATTAAAAAATTCATGATAAAGCCAAATCTTTGTGGTTATTTCTCACAAGCATTATTATCAAAATAAATTATTTTTACTTCTGAAATTATTACTGATTAGGTCTCAAGGTTTTTGTTTCTTTGATACTCAGCATGATTACGCTGTTTCAAAAAGCATAGCTAGTTTTAATGTCTGCCAATCTTGACTATCAATGAATTGAAATATGTTTGAAAAAGGAACACAAATTCCTAAAAATTGATCCATTGTGTATATAAACCTATGATTATTAGAGTTACTATTTACTATTATTAAAGTAGGACAACAGCCTTGACATTAAATATGTGAATTAATTGGATCCTGAGTATTAGAGGAGTTTTAAACATTAAAGAAAAAGGTATATTTATAACACTTGAAGAAATGAGATCAATACCAATAAGTAAAATTGGAGTTTTGAACATAAAGATAATATTTCCTATCAGAAAATAAAAGCAAATACACATAAAATTGTAGTGATATCAAACTGATTTCTAAAATGAAAGAATTTTTTTTCATGCATTAGTTGCCTTGTTCAGGTGGGTCAAATATTGACGAATAAAACCAAAATATAGTTTTCAGTTCTATTAATATTTGCTGTTTGGACCGCTTAAACTGTCTGTGGTTTTATTCTTTCTGCTGGCATTCTAGTATACTGAATGCTACCTGATAGATTTTTCTAGCATTATTTCTAGCCAAATTAGATGAGAGAATAATAAAATTATTATTTTAGTTTTCATAGACTTGACTGTGCTCTATCTGAGCATGGATTTCTTTGGGTTTATCCTATTAGAATTCACTAATTTCTTGAATCTGTAGATATGTCATTCAGCAAATTTAGCAAGTTTTTAGTCATTATTTCTTCAAATGTATTTTCAGTCTCACATTCTTTTTCCTTTCATTCAAGGACTCCAGTGACAAAACTATCTGCTCTTTTGTTATTTCCTCAGAAATAGAGGCTCAGGGGTTTTTGTTTTTTCTGTGCATTTATTCTGTATTGTTCAGATTAGATCATTTTGTTAATCTACCTTCTATCTTTTTGACTCTTTCTTCTCACATTTCCATTCTTCTATTTAGCCCATAAAGTTAGATATTATATTACCCTTAGTTCCAAAATTTCCATTGGTTCTTATAACTTCTATTTTTTTTTTTACTGTTATTGTCTAGGTTTTTACTTTTACCTTTATACATTATTACCATTTAGAAACATTTTATGGTTTCTTCTTTAGAATTCTTGTCCAATAATTATAACATTTGTATTATCTTTATGTTAGATTCTGTTATTTGCCTTTTCTCACTGAGATTTTCCAAGCTTTTAATATGTGAGTGATTTTAGACTGTATCTTGGACAATTTGAATATTATAAGAATAAGTTTCTTGTTCATATCTTTTATGTAAGCAAGTGGTTAATTTTTTTTGATTCAAAATACATATTCTGGCTCACTTTTATGGGCTGGTTATCAAATGTCAATTTAGTTTATAACTATCCTGCCGTGAACAGTTCTCCTGCACTTGTGTGTTAGACAGGTGTTGGGAATCCACCTCACGGGCTCCTTGGCACTGGCCATGGACGGGGGACACCACCTCCCCCCACAATGATAGTATGCATAATTTCATCCACATGCCTGTACATCTTCCTGAGTGCAAGGCAGGGATGATCATCACATGCCACCCACAGACTCCACCAGGTAGGGGTGCCTCCTCCTCCTGGGGTGGGATGGCTGTCAGAGTTCTGTCCAAAGTCTCTCTGTAGGAGGACGGTCACTTCATCCCTGCAGAAGGAAGGATGCAGAGGTCTACCCACAAGCATCATGGGCCACAGGCGCTAACTCAGTACCACAGGGTGAAGGGTGAAGATTATGTTTTATCACAGTCATTCCTGCTTTTCCATTGGTTTGGGGAATGGACATACTTTGGAGGGGAGAGGATTCACCTTGAGAACAAACCAGTATGAATACAAAAGTTTTGTTTGAAGAATTAGCTTCCTCCCAATGCTTTGACTAAAGATAGATAAAGATCTTTGACTAAAAATAGATAGAAATAAAGATAGATAGGTGATAGATAGATAAAACAGCTCAAAATAATGGATAATTCTTAATAATATTGGATGGAATTGATGACCAGGGCCTGCTTTACATACCTATTGCATGATGCAATAAAAGAAAACCTAAGATTACTTCCAATGACAAACCATCTGCTACTTGTATAATATAGTATCAATAAGTAGCTTGACTATTTAAGAGATTCTAAATAAATAAATAAATAAATATATATATATATATGTGTATATATATATATATATATATATATAAAGATTAACCTGTTCCCACTAAATATCACCCAACCAAGAGTATAGCTTGTTTTGATAATAAAAGGATGAGTTTTTTTTTTTTTTTTTTTTAGCAAAAGAATTTATCTTAATTTATCTGAGGATGCAGAAAGGAGAGTGGAGCTTGGAACATTATTCAGACACAATGTGCCATATTGGTATAGTGTGTGGATCAGTAGACAAATTCGAGGAGGTAAAAGTCAAGATTATTAGAAAGCTGTTTACTAGAGACAAGTATGACATTAGTATTCAACTTCATTATTTTGACTAGGATTGATCATGAAGGTGAAGAATCTTGGTTCTTCACTGATGGTCATAAATGAATGAATAAGTGATGAAAATGTGACCAACACTAGCTGTGTCTAAATATCTATACTCCTCTATCCTCATAGTAATAAAAATGTTAACTCTACACATAGATATCCAAAATAATATATAGATAGATAGATATTTTTTCAAGCCCTCTTGCATCTAGGCGTGGTCATGTGACCAACTTACACATGTTGGGATTTTGATGAAAGTTAGTAAGTTCACCTTTCAGGTGAACTTACAGGAAAGAATGCCATGCTCTTCAGCCTTTCCTCTTTTCACTGGTCAGTAATAAACCCTGAACATGAGTGCAACACCCAAAGAAATAATAAAGACAAAGGAACTCAGGCTCCTTTTGACTTTACTAAGTGGAGCCATTAGAGCTGCTTGGAATTATAAAAGATAAAACAATAAACTTTTATCATGATTAATTCATTCTTGTTTGAGTTCTTGCTTACATTCAAACACTAATACAGAAAGAAAGAGAGGATATGAGATATAACATCTCATATGCTGCTGCTGTTACTATATCACTTGAGTCATATCAAACTCTCCATGACCCTATGGGCCATAACCCACCAGGCTCCTCTGTCCAAGGGATTCTCCAGGCAAGAGTACTGGAGTGGTTTTTCATGCCCTCCTCCAGGGGATTTTCCTGACCCAGGGATTGAACCAGCATCTTTTATGTCTCCTGCATTGGCACCCAGGTTCATTATCACTAGTACCACTTACTCCTTGGAAGAAGAGTTATGACCAACCTAGATAGCATATTCAAAAGCAGAGACATTACTTTGCCAACTAAGGTCTGTCTAGTCAAGGCTATGGTTTTTCCTGTGGTCATATATGGATGTGAGAGTTGGACTGTGAAGAAAGCTGAGTGCCAAAGAATGGATGCTTTTCAACTGTGGTGTTGGAGAAGACTCTTGGGAGTCCCTTGGACTGCAAAGAGATCCAACCATTCCATTCTGTAGGAGATCAGTCCTGGGTGTTCTTTGGAAGGAATGGTGCTAAAGCTGAAATACAGTACTTTGGCCACCTCATGCGAAGAGTTGACTCGCTGGAAAAGATTCTGATGCTGAGAGGGATTGGGGGCAGGAGGAGAAGGGGATGACAGAGGATGAGATGGCTGGATGGCATCACCAACTCGATGGATGTGAGTTTGAGTAAACTTCGGGAGATGGNTACTGGTTATAGAAATATCTGCTTTTCCAAATTAAATATTGCTTACATTATTTCAAACAATAACATCTATTGTTTGTTAGTGTACCATTTTTAAATCTTGCCCTATCACCAAAAAATGCAAAAGCTATTAAAAGTTATCATTTGAATTATCCATTTTTATTCCTTTATATCAGTCAGTTCAGTGTGATTTCCTTTTGATTACATTTTGTAACTATAGTGATCAGAAGTTTAGTGATTCCTGCCTGTATCACTTTCATAGCTTGCCCAAATATGTAGAATTCTAGTTATAAAATCAGAATATTAGAAATGCAGGCTTCCTGAATTTTATTATAAGTGTAAAAAGTTCCTCTCTTGGATTCTAAAGTATTGAAAATAGCTATGACTTCTTGTGTTCTCTGTGATCTGAGTTCACCCCATACATGATTTAATTTCTACCATGGAAAGCATTTTCTGTAACAGTCAGAACTTCTCTCTCTTCAAACTCACAGCTTTCTTAAATATGTGGTAAAATATCACTGACATGATTGTCAGGTATTTACAGTATAATTTCATATTTGTGACTATTTTATTGGTATTAATTTAATGGTGTGATGCCCTTATATATGTGCCTAGGTAGATACCACTAACTATGTATAATCTATCAGCTATACATAGCTTCAAGCAAAAATCCTGATAATCATGCCTATCCTCTTTCATGTGAAGTTTTAATAGTGGTCTGTTTTGGCATTTTGTTGTTTAGTAAAACAGATTTAAGCATGGATCCATTTTGTTTTGGCCTTTTGTTTATTTGGGGATTCACAGTTCCTTCCAGAAAGGTATAATTCTTGAATTCCGCCTTTTAATCAAATCTGAGGGTTTTTTTTTTTTTTTTTTTTTTTTTTTTTGTTCTTAGGTCCTGATTTATTGCCCAATTTGGTCTTATATCTTTTAGCCTTGTATCATTTAACGTCTAGGAAAATGAAATGCCTAGAGCTTTACTTGTTCAGTGATTTTTTTCCCCCCTAATATTTCACAGTAGTAACTAAAAAGCAAAATCAGAAACTCCTCATCAAAGACCCTTGTTCCTTTAGTAACATATATTCCAGTAGGCAGGGCTTCCCAGGTGATGCAGCGAATCTTCCTGCAATGCAGGAGACCTGGGTTAGATCCCTGGGTTGGGAAGATCCCCTGGAGAAGGGAATGGCTACTCACTCCAGTATTCTTACCTGGAGAATTCTATGGATAGAGGAGCCTAGTCCATGTGGTCACAAAGAGTCACTGAACGACTGAATGTCACACAGACACAGACACACTCACGCAGACACACACATCCCAGTAGGGTGTAATGTATTCTCTGGTCCAAATTGTCACATTTAAGAAGTCACTCTTCTGAGTCACAAACTGAGCATTAGATAACTTTTCATATTTTCTACAACCTGTTTTCAGAAACGTGCGATTGTATCTTCACTAAGTTCTTCCAGTTATTGTGCTGGTGACTCTGTCATCCTTGGTAGTGGTTTAGTCGCTCAGTCGTGTCTGACTCTTTGTGACCCCATGGACTGTAGCCCACCAGGCTCCTCTGACCATGGGATTTTCCAAGCAAGAATACTGGAGTGGGTTGCCATTTCCTTCTCCAGGGGATCTTCCCCTGCCAGGGATCGAACCTGATTCTCCTGCATTGCAGGCGGATTCTTCACCAACTGAGCCACCAGGGTAAGGTTCACCTTCTAATTACTTAGCACTGAGCAACTGAACTGAACGGAACTGAATAAATTTTGGTAGTTATATTGCATGGATATTTGTTAAAGATGTCTGTCTGGACACTGCCTATTTAAATGGTCAAGAAGACCAGAGCATTTCCCTTGCATGATTGACCTAACCAATATAAGAATGACAACAACCATTGATTGAGTACAGAGTATGAGGCAGGTTGTTGTTGTGTAGGCAGGTACCATACCATTATTTAATTCTTACAGTCATAAGAAAATAAAGAGTCCCCAGGATCAGATAATTGAAATTGAAAAGATACATAAGACTCCACAGAAAAATTCTTACAAAAAGCTTTTAGTAAAGATACAGTCCAGCAGGCGAAAAAGAATGCAAGTGAGTACAGAGGACCCAAGACCCTCCCAGGTGGAGCTCTTGAGGTTCCTTTTTAATCAAATAGGATGGATGTGCTCTGTGCCCAGAGCGTAAATCACCAAGATTTGTATAAGGAATCTTGGTTTCAGGAGAGCTCCCTAAAAGTTGACAGTGAAGCTTTTTATCTGTCTCTGGTCCCAGGCTAAGCCAGGCTGTCTAAGTATTCTAGATGTAAGCTGTCAATAAACAACTAGACCTAGGTGCTACCTGGGGAATTTCAAACTTTAAACAGCAAATTATAAGTTTGTTAGTTATCCCAGTTGAGCTTATCTTGGCTAAGAGTCAGTTCCAGACTTCAGTCATCCCTAGAGATAAGTACAGGACTGGCCCAGTCTAGCTGTAAATTAACTCTGTCTTACATAATAGTATAATGATCTTTCTTAGACTTAGAAAACTGGGGTTCAAAAATAATTGGTCCCAGATCACACAGATGTTAAGAGACAAAGCTGAGATTCAAGTTCAGGTCTGTATAACTTCAAAACCCACACTGCATAGTTCTAAATCATTCTCTCTCAGAACAGATGACCTAACACCATTATCCAGTATTAGAAACTTAGTCTTTATCAACAAAAGCAGAGTAGTGAGTCAAGATAAAAATGATTACTATCAGATTTCAAAAAATGATTACTATTGCTATTACTGCAAACATTTCTGGGCCCCTTAGGACTGACCCAGATGCCAGGATAAGGAATGTTAAGCTTTTTTGAAAAAATTATTGCTGTCAGTTTTTAAATATTATTGACGAGAAGCAAATGTGCCTATATCCATGTATCAATCCATTTACAGAGGGTATATTTTATGGTATGTAAATTATACCTCAATAAAACTTTTTTAATATATGGACTTAATTTTATTCACAATGAGCCTATTTATAAGCCTGTAATCCCTACTTCTTCACACCATCTTACTGTCCTATATGGCTCTGTCAGCACTTCTTTATACTGAGATAGCAATTTTTTTCTATGTCAAGGAAAATGCAGAAAGTCTCAGAAAAATCTCTTTAGTTAGTTACAACTTAATATCTTCACACCATTCTTTGTTCCACCTGGAAATGACTAGATCTAAAGAATTAAAGTAGGGACAGAATAGGTCTGTTGGAAAACAGATACGTATATTTTTCAGTGAGAGGCCTTGTCTTCCTCTTCAGCTCCATTCATAGAAACTTTGCACATACGGGTTGTTAATTCATGTAGTCCAACATCTGATATATAGATTGTGTGGGCTTTAGACTTTTGAAATTTTTAGTTACCACATGAATCAAAAATATCGTTGCCTTCTCTGATGCTTCATTCACTTTGGTAACTTTAAATTACATGATACGGTCTCACTATAGAGGAATAGTTGAGTAAAATAGAAGCATCTGTTAAATAATATATGGATATTAGCATGTTGCTATTAAAAATAGCATTTCATTTTGTGATTCTTCATTTTTTTGCTTTGTATGGCCTCTTCTTCCACAGAATTGTCCTTTTTCTGGGATTAATGATTTAGGACCTATCTTGTTCACCACTGTACTGTGACACAAACTAGTTGATCGATAAAATTTTATTGACTAAATAATTGAATGAAATTAACTCAGAGTCACCATGCTCAGGGAAAAGCATCAGTGAAGCAGCAATGTACAAAATTCCTCAGTGGGAATGTTTACCCAGAGATTCTTAACTTCTGGTACTTTTTGTGAGTTGTCTGTTTTCACTCTGGTCCCCAGTGGTTCTGGACCATTGGACATCCAATAAAACTAAGTTATTCATCCTCTCAACAGATACATGTTGATCATAGTTTAAACTGTGTGCCAGAGCCTAGATACGTTTCTCTTTAGTGAAAAAGGGCAGAGGGTACTTCAGGTTCGAAAAACAAATGAAGTATCAGGTTTGGTTTAGGCAGATAGTACAATTGAAGTGCAAAATGACATCAGTGCTCTTCTTACTTGGGAAGCTAGATGTCTTCCTTGTTTCTACTTTAAATACCACGACCATAAATGCCCTTCCTTATTGTAAAGTTCATCATTTAAATGATACAACAGGGTCCATAGGCCACTGACTATTTCTGTCTTTGTACCATGAATTCAGTTTCTTAGATCTTTTCACCACCAATGAGGACTTTCCTAATGCTTATTGATAGACCTCATGGTTTTGAAAAAATTTTCTACATCACACTGCGCATCATCAAATAGTTTATATCACATTTTTATTTATCAAACCTATATATGTATGATGTGTTTGTGTATCATGTTGTTCTTGTTATTGAATTGCTCAGTCATGTCCAACTCTTTGTGACGCTATGGACTATAGCCCTCCAGGCTCCACTGTCTATGGAATTCTCCAGGCAAGAATACTAGAGTGGGTAGCCATTCTCCTCCAGGGCATCTTCCTGACACAGGAATCAAACCCTTGTCTCCTGCATCTCCTGTTGGCAGGCAGATTCTTTACCACTGAGCCACCTGAGAAGTGGTATATTATGTGTATATACACGTGTGTGTGTGTGTGTGTGTGTGTGTGTGT
>SJYV01004556.1:366180-415980 GCA_006410875.1 Neotragus pygmaeus | reverse complement strand
TGTTTAGGATGACATTGGAGGTGAGCAACCAGGCATCTCTGATATAGAGAGAAGATAAAAATAATAAAGATGAGTGTCTGTGAGGACCCCTTGAAATTCCTTTTCATTAAGGATGCTATAAGATGTGATTTAAGGGTCACAAAGAATCGGACATGACTGAGCGACTGAACTGAACTGAAGTGAACTGAGAGTAAATATGTGCCCTAGAAGCAAGAAAGAATGTTTGGGAGTGTTGGAAGGTTATTAGTATTTCTTCACGTCTTGTGAACAGAGACACGGATTGCTTTTGTTGGGGACTGTCTTCAAAGGATATTTGTAGAGTGAACAGGCTTTGACAATAGAATGTCTCCCTTTGGGGGGAAAAGGTAGGTTTTCTCACTGTTTAGTATTATAAAGATGCTATTTTCCTCCATGGCAAGGCAGCCAGACTTATTACCCGTTATTAAAAAAAAAAAAAAAACAGGTTTCCTGAGCTTGGGATTTCTTTCCTGTAATATGTCCTACCACACGTGCAGGGAACAACTGACCTCCTCCTTGTGGCTCTGTGAGTATGATAACTTGGGGACGTGATGCAAATGCTGATACTCTGTCTACGACTATTCCTATAAGGGCCAATGGCCCTTTGTCACTAATGCAGGTGTCTGTGTCTTCTGCCACCATCCATGAAAACTGTGGCAGGATAAATTAGCTTGCAAGCAAGGGGAGATCTCAGATCCTTCACAGTTCTTAACAGAATGATCAAGTTTCTAAGATAGACGTTGTATTTTAATGGTTGCTTATGGGAGCCTAGAGGCAAGTGAAAATGCAGAGTAGATGGTGATTGGAAATATAGGAGTGTGTGTGTCTAGGGACAGAATAGAGAGTGAATGTCATGAAAGTATTGGAGATTCAGTTTTAGCATCAGTCCTTCCAATAAATATTGAGAGTTGATTTCCTTTAGTATATATTGTATATACTTAATGCACAGTACTCTGGCCACCTCATGCAAAGAGTTGACTCATTGGAAAAGACTCTGATGCTGGGAGGGATTGGANCTTGGACTGCAAGGAGATCCAACCAGTCCATTCTGAAGGAGATCAGCCCTGGGATTCCTTTGGAAGGAATAATGCTACAGCTGAAACTCCAGTACTTTGGCCACCTCATGTGAAGAGTTGACTCATTGGAAAAGACTCTGATGCTGGAGGGATTAGAGGCAGGAGGAGAAGGGGACAACAGAGGATGAGATGTCTGGATGGCATCACTGACTCAATGGATGTGAGTCTGAGTGAACTCTGGGAGTTGGTGATTGACAGGGAGGCCTGGTGTGCTGTGATTCATGGGGTCGCAAGGAGTCGGACACGATTGAGCGATTGAACTAAACTGAAGATAGTGTCGGACTTTATTTTTTGGGTTCCAAAATCACTGCAGATGGTGATTGCAGCCATGAAATTAAAAGATGCTTACTTCTTGGAAGGAAAATTATGACCAACCTAGATAGCATATTCAAAAGCAGAGACATTACTCTGCCAACAAAGGTCCGTCTAGTCAAGGCTATGGTTTTTCCAGTGGTCATGTATGGATGTGAGAGTTGGACTGTGAAGAAAGATGAGTGCTGAGGAACTGATGCTTTTGAACTGTGGTGTTGGAGAAGACTGTTGGGAGTCCCTTGGACTGCAAGGACATCCAACCAGTCCATCCTAAAGGAGATTAGTCCTAGATGTTCTTTAGCAGGAATGATGATGAAGATGAAACTCCAATACTTTGGCCACCTGATGCAAAGAATTGACTCATTGGAAAAGACCCTGGTGCTGGGAGGGATTGGGGGCCGGAGGAGAAGGGGATGACAGAGGATGAGATGGCTGAATGGCATCACCAACTCGATGGACATGAGTTTGAGTGAACTCCGGGAGTTGGTGATGGACAGGGAGGCCTGGTGTACTCCAATTTATGGGGTCACAAAGAGTCGGACACGACTGAGCAACTGAGCTGAACTGAACTGAAGATTGGTTAACACATCCTTCAATTGAGGAAGATTATTGAATTAAGAAAAAGAAAGCTGAAGTTCCAATACTTTGGCCACCTGATGAGAAGAGCTGACTGGAAAAGACCCTGATGCTGGGCAAGACTGAAGGCAAAAGGAGAACGGGGTGACAGAGGATGAGTTGGTTGGATGGCATCATTGACTCAATGGACATGCATTTGAGCAAGCTCCAGAATATAGTGACGGGCAGGGCAACCTGGAGTGCTGCAGTCCATTGGGTCACAAAAAGTCAGACATGCCTTAACTACTGAAAGACAGCAACAACAAAAAAGGGGAAAAAAAATCATTAAATACTTTAACTAGTTGCTTCATCCATACAATTTTTCTTCATATGTTTATTCATCCAACAAGAATTTCTTGAGGTCTTATCATGAGCCAAGGACTCTGTCAGGCAAAGAAATTGTAACCTTCAAGGTGCTCTAAAGTTAATGTTATAAATGAACTGGAAAGATTATTCATCTGGACCTTTGATAATTAGAACAACAGCCTTTGTGTAATCTGTAAATGAGATTTTTTATGTGAACAAGGTCTATGTAATGTAAGAATAAAAATTACAGATTCAGGGGTGCATTCAGTTACTCAAAGAAGCATAATTAAAAGCTTTGTTATATCCCCGATCCGTCCTAAATCTTCAGGCTAATGTTTAAACCATGTCTTAACAAAAACAGATGCCTCCCAGTACACAGAATAGTCACATCTGCTCTGTGGCTCCACGTGGGAACATCTTCTTATTACTAGCAGCCCATCCCCAGTTCCAAGAACACATGAGCCTCTTAAAACAAAGTTGAAAATCTAGTGGCTTGCAAGTCAGCTGGCAGCGTCTCTGCATTTTTCAGCAGACTTGGATATCATGGGGAGCTTAGAGTTCACTCTGTAACTGACCTCCCTGAGCCAAGTTCAGAGTGGTGTGAGTTATCAAATCTGACAGTTTTTTGGCAAGTCTTTGAGGGCTTTTGGGCCAGACTCTCTTCCAAGCTCAGCTGGGATCAATTAGGATAAATAATAGTTCTTACAATAGCTAGTTCCTACTATGCTTTTGAAAAGTATTTAGTGTGCAATAATGTAATTGATGGCTTACCTGTACCATGCTCTCCAATCAAAGGAAAATAAGGCCCAGTTGAAAAGTTGAAATGTCCTAAGATTTAGAACAATACAGTGGGAGAAGAGAAGGCAGAGAAGAACCAAAGAGGTCAATATTTTGAGGCTTTTTTTTTCTCTAAATTTAACTAAAATATAATCAAACATACATCAAAAAATATTGTTTTCCTCCCAAATATGAATTTCCACACCAATGCAATATTTTGAAATTCTGGTTAAAATATTTACCCCCTACACACACACACACACACACACACACACACACACACACACACACACACACTCTATGAAGGACTTTTAACAACAGTCTCAGCAACCAGAGACTCACTAGTATATAATGCAGATATTCAACTCTAGAACAAAAGTTGAACTCAAGCACAGGTTATTAGTGAATAATAAATGGTAAATACTCAGTGGAAGTCAGTGGCACAACAGCAAATAATAATTTTCTATAGTAATTGAATAATACTCATTTTAAGGCTTTATGTAAACCAATATACATATATTTTTTAATTGGGTGTTTATCTCTATGTGTCCTGAGGGTAAGGTCCTGCAACTATCTCAAGACTGAAATTCGCACCTTGAATCTTTGCCAGAAATTTCTTTTTTTGACCTTATTAATTGCTACCAGGATCATGAAACCATTGTGGCACCTCATTAATGATTGTGTAGGTTTGACATTGGTCTCCCACAAAATGGAACTGATTGTTTAAAACGAATGTAAGTTAAAATGTGGCACTATATTTGCTTTAGAAGTGTTTCCTGCTTCATTGCTGTGTCCCCTTTTGTGGCCTCAGTTTCTCATACTTTTTTAACAACAAAAATTTCTTGTTAATAAAAGACTTGGACCTGCATAGATTCTTTTTCCAGTCAGAGATAAAGGCTTCCATTTGAAGTCCTTTCTACAGAAACCTTTTTCATAAGTGACCAGAATGAAGTTTTTTCAGGTAGATTTTATTCATATATTAACAATATTGTTGAGTTATGACAGTAATCAAAATCTACGAAGATTATGGAGAAAATGATGCAATTATATTTACAAATATCCAAGCAGACCCTTTAATGCAATGAATCGTTGGTTCCTAAAATTTGCGAGAGCACACACGCAATGAGATTCCCAGGTGGTGCATTGGTAAAGAATCTGTCTGCCCATGTAGGAGATGCAAGGGATTCAGGTTCAGTTCCTGGATCGGGAAGATCCTCTGGAGTTGGAACTAGCAACCCACTCCAGTATTCTTGCCTGGAAAATTCCTAGGACAGAGGAGCTTGGCAAGCTACAGTCCATGTGATTGCAAAGAGTTAGACACTACTGAGCAACTGAGCATGCACGCTCATGCACTCACATGCAATACTGTTGCTGCTAACTGCTAAGGATACAATGATTTTCAGACTAACTCCATGCTCTCCCAAAGTTACCTTTTAAGCTTTGATGAGTTAAATGTTCACTTCAACTCAACCTCTGATCAGGATTCCCCAACCTCTGGAGTCTCATATCAGATAATCTGAGGTGCAGCTGCTGTATCAATAATAGAAATAAAGTGGATAATACCTGTAATGTGCTTGAATATCCCAAAACCATTCCCCACCTATCCATGGAAAAATTGTCTTTCACAACTGATTCCTGGTGCCAAAAAAGGTAGTGGACCGCTGCTCAAAATGTATGCAGTTCGTGGAACTGAATGGCATAGTGATGTCAAATGGGATTTAGTTCTTATCAGTCAATGATATTATTTTAGTGAGTATGAAAACACAGTACCTTTTGTAGAATGCAGTTTCAAATAAATATAATATATGGTTTGGTTAAGCAACACATAAACTGTTAGGTAAAGACAACCAGGACACCAAAAAATTGTCTAACAGGCTTTTTAATGGCAAAGCGCTACTGGGCGGGGTTCCTGGACCTGAACGAGGAAGGTCGAGGAAGTCCGTTCCGGACCGTGTTGGGGGTGGCTTAAATCCGTTCATTGTGAGGGATGGTCAGGTTAATGGACGGGGGTTCGGAATGATCACCAGGCTGAGGCCTCGCAGGCTGATAGGTCCTTCTATGTGGCTGGGGTGGGGCGGCTTTAGCTGGCGAAGTGTGCTGTCATTGGTCCCCAGGATCTGGGAGGCTCCTTCTGTTAGGGACTTCTGCCGCTGGCAGGAGGCAGAGGAGGGGTGGCCCATTATGGCCCCCTGGTTGGCCTTACATAAACTATCTGATTCTCTCCAATGTGCAGAGTGCACTATGACTGGTGTGCACATGTGTGTGCATCTTCTAGTGTCTATTTCAAGATCAGATTATGACATGTTCAAGCTACTTTGAAAATTATGTTTCGAATTACTTATTCTAACTGATGTTAGTGAAAATGTGTCAAAATTAAAGCAACAGAAGAGAGAAATTAGAAACTTTAGGATGCAATCTGTGTAATTTAAGAAAGATTTACAGTTTTAAGATATGCAGTCACTGTTGAAATATGTGGGAGAGACAATGGATAAAACTGTCGTTAGTTACATGGATATTAAGAATATCAGTGAGAGAATCTCAGTAGAGAAAGAATAATGAAATAAAAGTAAAAGATGACTAATAATCCAAAATTCAACTGATAGTTACTTGAATGAGAAGAAGTGAAGACTGACTGTGAACTGACAAACTCAAGAATGACTTGGCTGGAGAGTTTTGACCTGTGCTCATCACTGTCCAATTTAGATTTCCAGGGAAAAGAAGAGGAAGCATAATACGTGGAGTATTGAGAATTTCAACAGCACGAGCAAGGGCTAAAAGGTAGAGTGGACAACAAGGTCCCAGACAGACTAAATCACAATTGGACAGTCATCCTTAAATAATCAAGAACTGACTTTAGGTACAACATTTTGTAGCAAACTTTACTTCTACAAGTATAGTATTTGTCAATTATGTTAGCTTGTTGACCGATATAACTTTGTTGTATTTATTTCAATAGAAACAACTACATTCATAGGAAGAATCCCCCTCCTGACACACTGTGTCTACTTTGCACAGATTTCCTGAAGGCAAACCCTGCAGGAAACCCTCTACAGTGCAAGGCTAGGTCCAGAGATTTGCTTTAGAAATATTTTCCTCTCTTTTTGTAAGTTTGTTTGTTTTGATTTTGTTAACATAAACATTATTTTTTAAAGTCAATGTCTTTTCTTTCTTATCCATGCTGTTATATATTTATGCTAAGTCAAACATTTTTGATTCATTCTACCAGCTTTTCTTTTATTTTTATCAGAGGCTTAGCATTTATCTTTTATATTCATGTAGGTTTTTGTATAAATGAATTAATTTCAAGTTTGCTTCAAATATCTTTTTGTAGTAGTTTAACATTCTAGTTTTATTGCTTTGTGTTAATATGCACAAAATGTAAATTACTAAGAGTTCAGTTTGGTTCCGTCGCTCAGTCATGTCCGACTCTTTGCAACCCCATGAATTGCAGCACGCCGGGCCTTCCTGTCCATCACCAACTCCCAGAGTTCACTCAGACTCACGTCCATCGAGTCAGTGATGCCATCCAGCCATCTCATCCTCTGTCGTCCCCTTCTCCTCCTGACCCCAATCCCTCCCAGCATCAGAGTCTTTTCCAATGAGTCAATTCTCTGCATGAAGTAGCCAAAGTACTGGAGTTTCAGCTTTAGCATCATTCCTTCCAAAGAAGTCCCAGGGCTGATCTCCTTCAGAATGGACTGGTTGGATCTCCTTGCAGTCCAAGGGACTCTCAAGAGTCTTCTCCGACAGATCTATAATTATATAGCTTCTATAGTTTACTTTGAAAAACTTCATAAAATTCAATACGATATCTGAAACCTTGAGTGTCAGATTATATTTGAGAGACACTATCTGAAATCCTTATTATAAAAATAACCAAGGAAAGTGCTTAAGATATTACTAACTAAAGGTAGAGTAGCAAAGTAGCAGACTGTGGTAACTTGTCTCCAAAGGTGGCTCGCCCCCTGTGAACCAGTCTCCCATAACTTGAACTCTTGTGTAGTCCATGACCACAAAGAATGATGGACCAATTCTTGACTTATACATTAAGAAAGCTTTTGGTTTCCAATTTTCAACTCTTGGGAACCCTGAGCTGCCATGCTGCTGCTGCTGCTGCTAAGTCGCTTCAGTCGTGTCTGACTCTGTGTGACCCCATAGACAGCAGCCCACCAGACTTCCCCGTCCCTGGGATTCTCCAAGCAAGAGTACTGGAGTAGGTTGCCATTTCCTTCTCCAGTGCATGAAACTGAAAAGTGAAAGTGAAGTCACTCAGTCGTGTCTGACTCTTCACGACCCCATGGACCGCAGCCTACCAGGGTCCAGTCCTCTGGACCATAGAATTTTCCAGGCAAGGGTACTGGAGTGGGTTGCTATTGTCTTCTCCTCTTCTTCCCTTGAAAAGTGAAAGTGAAGTCGCTCAGTCGTTTCTGACTCTGCGACCCGTGGACTGTAGCCTACTAGGTTCCTCTGTCCATGGGATTTTCCAGGCATTAGTACTGGAGTGGGTTGCCATTTCCTTCTCCATGAAAGGTACCAATTGCCCAGCTGAAGAAATAATGTGAAAATGCGCTAAGATCGAGTAGTGAGGGAAAGAGTAAGAGTTGTCTAAGCATTCCAACTGAGTCTTCCATTACTTCCACCTCAGGTACTATTTTTCTATAACTATATAAGAGACCCTCAGGGAAACCAAAAGAAGAACCACATGGAGAACTGGAGGCTTAGTATAAGGAAACAAGTTAGTGGAGGAACAAAAATATAAGTTATAAAAACTTTTTATGGAAACTAATTGTGTTGATGTTGATAAGAGAAGAAAATTTTCTCAATCAGATAAACTTTATTAAAATATATCCTACAGCTAACATTATATCTAACAATGAAAGACTGAATTCATCCTACCTAAGATCAGGAACAAGCAATCATGTACATTCTTGCCATTTTCACTCTGCTCTATACTGAAAGACCTGACCAGGGACTAAGATAAAAATAAATAAATAGCAACAATAAAGATTTGTTTACAAAGTAAATGTATGTAAAAAACTCTAACCTACAAAATATTCTCTGTAACATAAATAAACAGCAAAATTGCAGAGTCACATAGTTAATATACAAATTCTTCCATTTGCATTTGCCACAATATGGATGTACCTTGAGAACATTATGCTAAGAAAAATAACTCAGATATAGAAGGATAAATACTGCAACATGCCATTTACCTTAGGAATCTAGAACAGCCAAACTCATAGAAACAGAGAGTAGAATGGCTGTTGCCAGGGGTTCGGTAAGGGGAAACAGGAAACGCTTTTCAACGGGTATAAAGTTTCTATTATGCACGTTCTAGAGATCAGCTATTAAATGCAGTCTCTACAATTTACAATTTGGTATTGTGTATTTTATGTGAGAAGATAAATCTCATTTAAGTGTTCTCACCAAAGGAAACAAAAGTAAAAAAAAAAAAAAATTTGGAGGTGATAGATATGTTACTCAAGACTTTACTTGTGGTGATGGTATCACAGGTGTATGATAAATAAATGCTTACTCAGTCATGTCTGCAGAGAAGGCAATGGCAACCCACTCCAGTACTTTTGCCTGGAAAATCCCATGGATGGAGGAGCCTGGTGGGCTGCCATCTCTGGGGTCGCACAGAGTTGGACACGATGGAAGTGACTTAGCAGCAGCAGCAGCAGTCATGTCTGACTCTTTGTGACCCCATGGACTATAGCCTGCCAGGCTCCTCTGCCCAAGAGATTCTCCAGGCAAGAATACTGGAGTGGGTTGCCATTTCCTTCTCCAGGAGATCTTCCAAACCCAGGGATTGAACCCAAGTTTCCTGCATTGCATTGCAGGCAGATTCTTTAGCCATTGAGCCACCAGGGAAGCCCTGGTGTATGCATATGACCAAACTCATTGAGATATAGACTTTAAATGTGTGCAATTTTTAATATATCAACTATACCTCAATAAAGTAAAAAAAAAACAAACAAACTAAAACTAAATATACTTAATTGTATTTTCTTTTGAGCAACATTTTTTTTCCTTCTCTGTGATTATTGTTTAACAATAAAAAATTTAGAAAAAGAAACAA
This sequence comes from Neotragus pygmaeus, assembly GCA_006410875.1. Classification (NCBI taxonomy): domain Eukaryota; kingdom Metazoa; phylum Chordata; class Mammalia; order Artiodactyla; family Bovidae; genus Neotragus; species Neotragus pygmaeus. The sequence goes on along the minus strand of SJYV01004556.1, from coordinate 406,794 downwards.
AGATGTTAATCTCACTATACGATTTTCTTGCATGTATCAGACAGCTTAGTTTTTACTATAAATCATATAATCTAAAATTTAGCAATTTAATTATGATATATTCCTCATTGCAAAATACCTGAATAAACACTGAAAAAAAGAATTTATACAGAACTCTTATAGACTGATAATAAGAAAGCAAACAATGCAGTTCAAAAATTGGGCAAAGAAATTAAGATATTTCACAAAAGAAAACATGCAGCAGACTTGTGGTTACCAAGGGGAAAGAGACAAGGAGGATGGACAGTTGGAAGTTTGAGATTAGAGATGCAAACTATTATATAGAGAGTGGATAAGCAACAATGTCCTACTCTACAGCATGGGGAGCTATATTTAATGTCCTGTGATAAACCATAAAGGAAAAGAATATGAAATATATATATATATATAAAACTGTCATTTTGCTGTCCAACAGAAATTAAACACAACATTGTAAATCAAATATACATCAGTATTTTTTTAAAACAAGAAAATACACAGTGACAAATAAATAAAAGCTAAGATCCACTTACCATTGGTTATTAGGGAAATGGAAATTACAACTACAGTAAATATAACTACACAAACACTGAAATAAAAACTAAAATTTCACATTTAGAGACTGGAGCAATAGGAACTCTGATAGATTGCTAGCAAAATTATAAAGTGGAACAACTACTATGGAAGGGAATTGTATATAATCCTGCCATTAACCCTAGTTAATGAGTTTTTGATACTCAAAATGACATAGATAAATTAAATAATCATTGCACTAAGCAAAAGGAGCCAGGCACAAAAACTCACACGTGACCCCATTTTTATGACATCTACAAATGATCCCTGGGTTGGGACAATACCCTGGGGAGGGAAATGAAAACCCACTCCAGTATTCTTGCCTGAAAAATCCCATGGACAGAGGAGCCTGGTGGGCTACAGTCCATGGGGTCACAAAGAGTTGGACGTGCCTGAGCATGCACAGCCTCACCTCACAACAGGCAAAACAGTCTCTAGTGTCAGAAATCTAATAATGGGTGCCTGGCTTGAAGGGTGCACACTGACTACAAGAAAGCACAAAGAAACATTTTGGAGGGATAGAAACACTCTATTTGTTGATTGTGGCTGTTACATTGATAATCACATTTAGCAAAACTCACCAAACTGCACTTTTAACTTGATATATCTTATTATATGCAAATTTTGCCTAAGTAAAGTTGAATTAAAAAAAAATCCTCTAAAAAAAAAAAAGCAAACACAATGACTAGAACAGCTAATTAAAAAATAAATAAACATAAGTCAATAGATCATAACTTCTTTCTGTTGGAGAACATGTTTAGCAAATGGAAATTTGTTGAAAGTAAAAAATTGTACATTCACTTTGGAAAACAGCTTGACAGTTTTTAATAAAGTTAAAAATACACATACTATATGACTCAATAGAACCATTCTGAGTCATTTACTTAAATAAAAATGTATCCAATAAAAGACCTGTACAAAATGCTTAAAACATTGTTATGCAAAATATCCCCAAAATGTAAATAAACAAAATATTCATCAGTAGCTGAAGAGGTAAGCAACTTGTATATATTTCATATTTTAATATAATGGAATATTANCCAATAAAAGACCTGTACAAAATGCTTAAAACATTGTTATGCAAAATATCCCCAAAATGTAAATAAACAAAATATTCATCAGTAGCTGAAGAGGTAAGCAACTTGTATATATTTCATATTTTAATATAATGGAATATTACTAAACTATAAAAAAAACAAATTAGATATATGCAACTGATTTGGGGATAAATTCTAAGATACTATACTGAGCAAAAGTCACACAAGCATACAAAATGATTGATTTCATATACATATGAAATATATATGTCTTGCCCAAATGGAAAAACTAATAGTAATAAAAATCATATCAAGCCCACATACAAAGTGTTATAGTACCTTTATTCATAACTGCTAAAACCTGGGAGCAACCAAAATACTTTTCAGCCAGTGAATGCATAAATAAACTATAGTAAATAAATTGCAGGAAAAAGGAATGAGTTCTCAAGCCATGAAAACACACAGAGGAAACTTAAAATGTCTGTTACTAAGAAATACATGGAAGCCAATAAGAAATGGCCATATTCTGTATGATTCTAATTATATGACATTCAGGAGAAAACAAATGTATGGAGGCACTAAAATAATCAGTGATCTCCAGGGGAGTTGAGGTCAGGAGAGGGAAGAGTCAGGGGAAGAGGGATAAATAGAACACAGATGATATTTAAGATAGTGAAATTGCCTTTTATTATACCATAATGATGGATATGACTTGTATACATTTGTCATAGCCTATTCTCTGGTAGCTCTGGTGGTAAAGACTCTGCCTGCAGAGTGGGAAACTCTGGTTTCATCCCTGGCTTGGGAAGATCCCCTGGAGAAGGGAATGGCTACCCCACTCCAGTATTCTTTTGCCTGGAGAATCCCGCACACAGAGTACCCTGGCAGGATACAAACTTATATAATCTAAACTCATTCGTGTAAAACTTTAATGAATTATAATAATATTTCAAGAAAATTTCATTAGTCATAACAAGTGTATCACAGTGATAGTGGGGGAGGCCATGACTGTGTGTGGACATGGAATATATGACAGTTCTCTGTACTTTCTGCTCAATTTTGCTGTGAACCTAAAACTGCTTTTAAAAATAAAGTCTATTGAAAAGAAAAAAAAAACACACACACACGCAAAAAACATCTAAAGTTGCTGGATCCAAGGCATTGGTCTTTTATTGCAAACACTCTTGAATGAACTTTTCTGAATGATGGAAATGTTCTATCTGTAACTTGATGGTTATATATACACGAGTACATTTTTCCAATATCATGCACTGTAAGTTCATAATGGGTGTATTTTACTGTATGTACATTGTACTCCAATAAACTCCATTAGAGATAATATTTTAAAAACATTTCAACAGAGGAGACACTGGGTAAAATCTGGTTGGTGACTTAGAGAAAAAGATATATGTTGAAACAGAATACAAAATACACGTGCCGTTTGTGACATGTTGGTTGCATTAACAGACCTAACTAATGACACACCTTCCCTTATGCATGTTCTTTGGATTAGTATCTCTTTCCCCTTTGATTCTGGGTCAGTCATTTCTTTGGCGCATTGTAAAAACAGTCAATGTGTTGCATGCTGGTGTTCATTTCTGCCCTGGCCTTGTTGCTGGACTGGGCTTACTCATCTTTAAATCTCTGTCCTAAACAACAACAACAAAAACTTCTTTAGATTAGACACTGGATGAATGGGAGACATACAAGAAAGCTCTTTCCCCAGCCATCCTAGATAAGCTACTGGTGGCTAACACAGCAGGCGGCCAACACTCTTGTTGCTCCCTTGCATAACAAAACAATCAGGGCATTTGTTGCTGGTGGTGTTGGGTTGTAGGAGTCCTTTATATAGCCTAGATATAAATCTCATCAGATTTATGATTAAAAAAAAAAAGAAAGAAATACAGCTGAGCCAAGATTCTCCCAGCAAGACCAACATAAATAGTTAACTCACAGTGAACTTAGTGAATGTTTGTTGTTTTGAGTCACTGAGTTTTACTATAATTTGGTATGTTCTATGGAGTATTAGAATATCAGAGTAACTAACATTATTTTTAGATGTCTCATAACATATTCTCACTAAACATATGTTAACATTATAGTTTAAAAGGAGGACTGGGCTGCTCAAGTGTTTAACAACCCAGGACTGTCCTACATGTACATTAGAAATTTAAGGTTAAAAGTGAATTTTTAAGCCATGAAGTTAAATTTATAAACAAATTAATATGCTGCAATTCAAATCAAATAATAAATCATCTTAACAGAAGTTGACACTAGATACAAGTGAGAGTGAGTCATTGATTTTTTTTTTTTTTGCTTGTTTGTTTGAAGATTTTCTTTTTTCTGTGGAATTTCAGGACTTTTGGGAAAATACTCTCATCTACTATCTCTTCCCCCTCCCCTTATCTTATTTCAGTAATACTGTTATTTCTTCTCTCTCTCTTTCTCTCTTTCTTCTTCTTTCTCTGTTGGTCAATCTGGAAATTTTAATAAAATTCCTGAATACTAGAATATGAGAATTATATCCAGTTTTGCAAATCTACATCTTATTTAAATGAGCTATTTTATAATGAACTCCATGAGGTTTAGTCAGTTTTTTAAATTGTTCTTTGTCCTGGTCACTCTTTAACCTGGTGAAGTATTTTCTTTGACAATCTTTTATGAAAAAATTACTTTTTGTGGTAATGATATTTTTCTTGAAGTTTAAATTCCTAGGTAGGCTGTCCTAGTATTAACATCTTCCACTGGAATCCTTTAGACTAGAAAGTAATCCTACTAGATAAAATAAAAAATATCACCAGTATTACAATGAATAATTGTCTCCTAAGTTTTGAAAAGGTCAAAAAAATGTTATCATTAGCTCTTTTATCAGAAAAGATGCAAACTATAAGAGCTGACACACTGAAGAAAGGCTTTGGCAAATGATTATTCAAACCACAATGATGTTGCTAAGAGAAAAAATCTTAAAAGCTCTCATCACAAGAAAAAAAATTGTAACTACATGTGGTGATGGATGTTAACTAAACTATTTTGGTAATTATTTTGCAATATATAAAAATAATAATTTTGTACACTTAAAACTAATACAGTATTACATGCCAATTATATCTCAGAAATAATTTTAAAAAGCACTTTAACTCAAAGGGCATGTGTAAGGGGAAAGCAATGTCAAATAAATATCAGCTACATTGCATTTCTAATATATTCAGATAACATCTATTATGGGGTTTCCCTGGGTGGCTCAATGGTAAAGAATCTAATGTCAAGGCAGGAGATGAAAGAGACAGTTTCGGTCCCTGAATTGGGAAGATCACCTGCAGGAAGAGATGGCAACCTGCCCCAGTATTCTTGCCTTGGAAATCCCAGGGACAGAGGAACGGAGCGGGCTACATTTCATGAGGTTACAAAGAGTCAGACACAACTGAGCATGCACACACCATAACATCTATTGCACAGAACAGCTGAAGTTAGGGCTTCCCTGGTGGCTCAGACAGTAAAGAATTCGCCTGCAAAGCGGAAGACCTGGGCTCGATCCCTAGGTTGGGAAGATCCCCTGGAAAAGGCAATGGCTACCCACTCCAGTATTTTTGCCTGGAGAATCCCATGGACAGAGGAGCCTGGCAGGATACAGTCCACGGGGTCACAAAGATTCAGACACGACTGAGTGACAAAGTACAGCACACAGCACCTTATTGCAGGTTGCAAATTAATTTTTATCATAAACATAATTTTAATCTTTCAGAACTAGAGGAGAAAAACTAAAATTATTGTTTTCTCTTCACAATAAGGGATTTCATAGAAATTCAATTTTAAGCCAAATTTGCTACAACACAAATATTTTCTTAAACAAGGATTGTTAAATTGATTAACATTACCTTTTCCTGGTTAAAAAAAGAACTTCTAATGTTTGAGTAATAGCCCTCTAGAAATGTAAATCAGATTTCAATAAATAGCCACATTAACAATTCAGTGAGGATTTCCCAGGTAGAACTAGTGGCAAAGAATCCACCTGTCAATTCAGGAGATGCAAGAGATACAGGCTGTATCCCTGGGTTAGGGAGATCCCCTAGAGGAAGAAATGGCACCTCACTTCTGTATTCTTGCCTGAAAAATTCCATGGGCAGAAGAGCCTGGTGGACTACAGTCCATGGAGCCACAAAAAGTCAAACACAACTGAGCGACTGAGCACAATAATTCAGTGAAGTGATAAAAAAAACTGAGACTATATAGGGAAACTGAGACTATATAGAGAAATCCATCATAATTGATAGCCCCCATATTCATGTAGACTAGTGCTTATTAGTGTTTGATAGGTGAGTCCTTCCCCTAGCCATTCAGAAAAAAATATTGTCACCCCACAAAGCTCCATGTGAACTCCATGTGCCTTCTGATTGAGGCAATGGATTCTAACCCTCTGAAAGGCACGGTCCCTAATCCTGATCGTTCAAGGAGATGAGCTGGCAAGCTACAACAGGAGCAGTTTATGTCCTATCAAATGGCCACGGGAAAGCACAGGCTCTTCTGAAATCTTGCAACTGAGAAGCACTACAGTCATGAGGTCAGGACTCTTCTCCCAGGGACTAATATCTTGCCCGGTCAGATGCTATAAAGCTCCAGAATAAATGAGTAACTTGTGAGCTTTCTCCAGTGAATTCTGTACTAAGAGCAGAGAGGGATGTGTTACTTAACTACGATCCTCATTTGCATGGTAATTTTATTTTTCTTCACATATTTTCATTTTTCATTGATTTTAGAATATAAAACTTATGTCTCGACCATTTATTTTTTTCACTTTTTCTTTTGTATATTTTTAATCTTATCAAATATAAAAATGTGAGTTTTGTTGTTGTTGTTGGATAGCCTTTTTGTTAAATTGAAGGATAGTTGATATACAATATTATATAAGTTAAAGGTTCCCGATATGGTGATTCAAGATTTTAAAGACTATACTTCATTTAATGGCATCCCACTCCAGTACTCTTGCCTAGAGAATCCCATGGACGGAGGAGCCTGCTGGCTGTAGTCCATGGGGTCACTAGGAGTCGGACATGACTGAGCGACTTCACTTTCACATAGTTATAAAATCTTGGCAACATTCTGTCTTTTGTACAATATGTTCTTGTAGTTTAGATCATACATAAGAGTTTGTTCTTCTTATTCCTCTAATGTATATTAATCCTCTTAATCCTCCTCTGCTCCTTCTTGCCACTGGTAACTAATAATTCATTCTCTATATCTGTGAGTCTGTTTCCTTTTTGCTATACTCACCAATTTATTGTATCTTTTAGATTCCACCTATAAGTGATATATACAGTGGTAGTCTCTCTGTCTGACTTGTTTCACTTAGCATAACATCCTTCAAGTTCATCCACATTGTTGCAAATGACAAAATTCCCCTCTTTTTGTAGCTGAGTAGTATTCCATTGTGTGTGTATAGTGATTATATTTACTGAACCAGTCACTGAACGATCCAAAGATGAATAACTTGCTTATTACAAAAAAATAATGCATAAATCCATAACTTGAATAAGCTGTTTTGATAACATTCATAGTTATTTAAAAACAGAATTAAGACTTTCCGTGGAAATACATTTATCCTGGGTATCTTTTTAGCATAAATGATTTCAGGCTTGTAACTTATTAAGTCAGTCATGACTGAACGACTGACCAAGAACACATTCATTCAGGTTTTTTTGTCATTACTCTTTAATTTTTTCTATTGCTCTCCTTTCTCTGGCTGGTATAGAGAGAGAACTTAAAAGCTATTTTCTAGGTAGCAGCATCCAATATCTTAGCCTTTGTTGTCGGCACTGGGCTCGTCACAGGGCTGTGTTGCTCTTAGATTATCAGGCTACCCTTCAAGTCTTCTGCAGCGTGAGTTTCCATGACTAATTCTTGATTAAAATAATCTCAAGGTTTAAACTATAATATTGGAGAATTAACTTGTAACTATTTTAACATAAAAGGATTTCTTTTAATGCCGGAGGTGGGTGTTGTTTGAGATGTCTGTGTCTTATCCAACAGATAGTAGAGACCAACCATAAAGAATGTGAGAGACAAGAAACCCTTCTCCGCCCTCTGCTGTGATTCTCCCTGTCATTGTGTAAGATATAGTCAGGCGTTTAGCAGAAATAGGAGATAATGTCTCTATAGTGTTTTCATTTCATTGTTTTACAATATAAAAAATAAATTAAATTTGTAATTGCAGGAAAATGCACACTGAATCATGCCAGATAAACTTCATCTAATTTGAAAGAAGTGAAGAGGGCAGGAAAATGAGAATAAATGCAATTTTCTACTTCTCACTTGATTGGAGGAGCTATTTTTTATAATCAATGAATTTATAAGTTTCTATTCACCATTTTAATACACCCAATACTTAAGAAAGATTATGAAATATTCAATTTAAAATAATTGAAATGTTAATATTTTCTTCTTGTCAGGTTTGGCTAGAGCCTACATTCTGTTCCCCAGTGAAATCTTGATTGATGAGTAACAAATATCATAAATATCTTATATTGGAAATGCCTAAGTCAAAGAAATAGATTTCTATGAGTTTATGGTTGAAGACAAATTTTAGTTATAAATTGTAAGAGGAGAGAACAAGTTTATTTGAATTGTTAGTCAATTACTACTATGACTAATCCACTTCTAACTGAAGTTAAAATAGAAATTTTAATGAATAAAAACCAGAATTTTAAAATCATTTTGTTAAATATAAATCAATTATATACCACACAACACTTTGAATTTAATTATATCAGTACATCATTTTGTATCAGAAGTTTTAAGAAATCTTTGCATTTTATTTCTAAGGTTGAGAAGTATGTGCAAAATTTGTCCTTTTCAGATATTAAATTCCCCCTGCAGCCTACCAGGCTCCTCAGTCCTTGGGATTTGCCAGGCAAGATCACTGGAGTGGGTTGCTACTGCCTTCTCTGAAAATGTCATATACATATACTGAAATACCTTATAATTCAAAATGGGTGATGTGTTTCATGTAGCTCCATTTTTAATGTCTCTTGAACTTTATTTTTTCCCCTCTAGTAAGTACAGTAAACCTCTACATTTTATAGCATTTCTGTTTTCTCTCATGTATGTGAAGCTTTTTTTCTCTTCTGTAAACCCTTTATTTTACTCTTATGACTAATAGAAATAAATCCAAATTACATAAAATGAAATGTCACATACACAATCTCAAATAATGCTGTTACAATGAACCATTTTTTCCTGTAGAAAGAATATCTAAATCTTAAGTCACTAGGCCAAACACTGGAAGCTAGTGTCGATTTTATTTACATAGACTGTTGGAACATGTTCCATGGGCCTTGACGGACAACAAGAATAAGCCTATGTGGTGCCAGGAAGAGAAACCTACTAGGTTCTGGGTTCTCTCCATTTGTAATCATGTCAAAAAGATCCTGTAATTTTTTTTTTTTTGAACAGGAAATTCTGTGTAAAAGATAAGTCATTCCTATTTAGTTTTTTATTTCTTTTATGAGACAGACAGCACACGTCTTGTGGCTCATATACCCTGTGGGTCACCATTATTTTGACTCCTGATTTAGGCAATCAATATGAGAGAAGTGAATTCACATGATGTGGAAAACAGTGATTCTTCTGAATGGGGGAAGAGATGTCTGTAAGGTGACATTCTGTCAGAAGGGAGTGAGGGAACTTGGCTTTGAGCTCTGTTTGCATATCCAGCACACTATTTACAGTTATGATCTATGATCTGAGCTTAGTTGGGCAGAGTACTTGAGACTCTGATGGATATTTAGGATACATGTGAGTACTTAGTAGCTGTCCTTCACGTTGTTCCTCATTCACCATCTTGTTCTGAAAAGCAGAGCCACGATGGTTCAATGAATGCAATATTACTCTGCCATAAGAAAAAACACATTCGAATCAGTTCTGGTGAAGTGATGAACCTAGAATCTGTTATACAGAATGAAATGAGTCAGAAAGAGAAAAACGAATATCATATATTAATGCTTATGTATGGAATCTAGAAAAATGGTATTGATGAACCTATTTTCAGGGAAGAAATGGAGATGCAGATACAGAGAATGGACTTGTGGACACAATAGAGACAGGAGAGAGTGGGATAAATGGAGAAAGTAGTGTTGACATACATCTATACAAACTACCNTTGACGGACAACAAGAATAAGCCTATGTGGTGCCAGGAAGAGAAACCTACTAGGTTCTGGGTTCTCTCCATTTGTAATCATGTCAAAAAGATCCTGTAATTTTTTTTTTTTTGAACAGGAAATTCTGTGTAAAAGATAAGTCATTCCTATTTAGTTTTTTATTTCTTTTATGAGACAGACAGCACACGTCTTGTGGCTCATATACCCTGTGGGTCACCATTATTTTGACTCCTGATTTAGGCAATCAATATGAGAGAAGTGAATTCACATGATGTGGAAAACAGTGATTCTTCTGAATGGGGGAAGAGATGTCTGTAAGGTGACATTCTGTCAGAAGGGAGTGAGGGAACTTGGCTTTGAGCTCTGTTTGCATATCCAGCACACTATTTACAGTTATGATCTATGATCTGAGCTTAGTTGGGCAGAGTACTTGAGACTCTGATGGATATTTAGGATACATGTGAGTACTTAGTAGCTGTCCTTCACGTTGTTCCTCATTCACCATCTTGTTCTGAAAAGCAGAGCCACGATGGTTCAATGAATGCAATATTACTCTGCCATAAGAAAAAACACATTCGAATCAGTTCTGGTGAAGTGATGAACCTAGAATCTGTTATACAGAATGAAATGAGTCAGAAAGAGAAAAACGAATATCATATATTAATGCTTATGTATGGAATCTAGAAAAATGGTATTGATGAACCTATTTTCAGGGAAGAAATGGAGATGCAGATACAGAGAATGGACTTGTGGACACAATAGAGACAGGAGAGAGTGGGATAAATGGAGAAAGTAGTGTTGACATACATCTATACAAACTACCCTGTGTGAAAATAGATAGCCGATGAGAAATGGCTTTACAACACAGGTAGCCCAGCTAGGCATTCTGTGTTGACCTAGAGAGGTGGGATGTGGGAGACTCAAGAGAAGGAGATATATGTATAATTATGGCTGATTCACATTGTTGTATGTGTGGAAACCAGCACATTATAAAGAATTTTCCTTCAATTAAAAAATAAATTTAAAAAAAACCTTTAAAAATAAATAGTCTGATTTTATATACTATGGTAAGACAATAGAGACCAGGGGAGCCTTTATTTATAGTGACATTACTTTGCCAACAAAGGTCCCTCTAGTCAGGCTATGGTTTTTCCAGTGGTCATGTATGGATGTGAGAGTTGGACTGTGAAGAAGGCTGAGCGCCGAAGAACTGATGCTTTTGAACTGTGGTGTTGTAGAAGACTCTTGAGAGTCCCTTGGACTGCAAGGAGATCCAACCAGTCCATTCTGAAGGAGATCAGCCCTGGGATTTCTTTGGAAGGAATGATGCTAAAGCTGAAACTCCAGTACTTTGGCCACCTCATGTGAAGAGTTGACTCATTGGAAAAGACCCTGATGCTGGGAAGGATTGGGGGCAGGAGAAGGGGACGACCGAGGATGAGATGGCTGGATGGACGTGAGTCTGAGTGAACTCCGGGAGTTGGTGATGGATATGGAGGCTTGGGGTGCTGCGATTCACAGGGTTGCAAAGAGTCAGACACAACTGAGTGACTGAACTGAACTGAACTGAATGCAATGTAAAGAAAGAATTGGGAAATTGTCATTACTTAGCTCTGTTTTCTTGGCAAAGTCATTTACCCCATCTGGCTTCAGTTCCTTTTTTTGTAAAATGGGGATATTTTACCAACTATCTAAAGAGTCCACTCTTAAACATACGTTTTGTGATATAAACTTTTATCACATTTGATACATATTTTTTAAACAATGAATGCACAAGCAAAGGAATAGTTTGAATGGTTTACTAAAATGAATCTAAAAACGCAATACATCTTGAGTCCCTCTGACAACAGTCACAATTGCAAGTGATTTTGCTATTTAGATTACACTCTTCACCTATGCCAGTTCTCTCATGCTGCTCTATTTAAACTCTCAAATGTAGCACATCCAGCAACAGAAAAATGTTACTCACTTTTTGAACTGCCCAATACCCATGCAAAATTTTTTGCCAAAATAGCATTTTTAAGTGATTGACCCACCCTCATTGATTTTTCCTCCCCCCCAAATAATTCGTTCACTTGGATCACAAGCAACAACCAGCCAGTGGAAATTTTTGCAAAACTCTTGGCTCTCTCTACTAACCTAATAGTAGATGAATACTTCCCCACTACAGATGAAACAAATGTTTCTCTTTGGATAAGTTTGCCATTAAATAAACTTTTGCCATTGAATCTATGTTTAGATTTGGGCAGTTGGGACATCACCAAGTTAAATAGATGCTTGCTGAAATATCTGCTTTCTTTTGCTGATTCAGAAACATGTTAATTGTTCTGTGAGTTTAGTAACAATCATCAAGTATTTTAAAACAATTACTTTGTCAAAAGGTGGTACTTCTAATGTTTGATTTTTTTGGCTTGTGAAGTAAACTTCAATCTTGTGAAAATTACTTAAACTATCTACTTTTTCATGAATACAAATGAATCATTTCTTTGTGTGTGTGTGTTTGACCATCACACTCTGCTTAAAATTTACCCAATAAGAAGTCCAAGACAAGTAAAGCACATTGTTGCTTAATGAAGAAAAAGAAAGCAGGACTTTTTTTAAAGTTCATACCTATATTTAACTTGAGCAACTTGCCCCTTCTTGATCTCAGTTTCCTGTGTATGAAGTGATGAGTCTGTGTTAGACGATTTCCAAAGTCTCTCCAAGCCTGAATTACCAGGACTCCATGACCCTCATTTATAAACCTTACCAAGTTAATTTATCACAGATGTACTCTGGTCCAGTATCAATGCCAATAAACATCAGCATTGAGAAACAGTTAATAAGAAGCTGAATGTTTTTGATGGTGCAAACAGATATTAATATAAATGAAAGCACAGTTTAGTTTTTATTAGATGTAACTGGATTTCTTCTGTCATTTTGTTTGTTATCTACTACATATAAGGTTGAAATTCCTACCTAACTTCGGTGTATTATCCCTGTTCTCCTTTCCATGCTCAATTTATTCACCATCTATCATATTCTGAAATTCATAAGGATTGAATTGGGAAAAGCATTTGTTTAAAGGGAGTATTATAAATTCTTCTTCAATCCTCAACTTTCTCTCTCCTGACCCAAATGCTCACATGCCTTGCATACAGTTGTAAGGCATGTGCTGTTTAGGGCTCATTGTGGTTGCAAATTAAGAATAAAGTAACTTGTAGGAAATACTAGTTTTTGGCTTACAATATATAAATCTCATGCTTTTCCCTTATTAATAAACCATACCAGGCAACAATATTCCCACACTCATAAAATTAATCTAAGCTAATCATGTTAATCCTAGATCCTTCAGAGAACTATTAAATTTGCCTATCTCCCTTGCCTGTGACCAATTTGGATGATAAAAATTAAAGGTACATCTGCTGAGATCCAACCAGTCCCTCCTAAAGGAGATCAGTCCTGGGTGTTCATTGGAAGGACTGATCTTAAAGCTGAAACCCCAGTACTTTGGCCACCTGTTGTGAAGAGCTGACTCATTTGAAAAGACCCTGATGCTGGGAAAGAGTGAGGCCAGGAGGAGGATGGGATGATGGAGGATGAGATGTTGGATGGCATCACCAACTCAATGGATACGGGTTTGGGTGAACTCCGGGAGTTGGTAATGGACAGGAAGGCCTGGAATGCTGCGATTCATGGGGATGTGAAGAGTCAGACAAGACTGAATGAATAACAGAACTGACTGACATCTGCTGAAAGGACTTTAACTTTTTAGATATGAGAATCATAAACAGTGGTACCAGCCACCTTTTCTTTCTTATGTGGATGCTGGAATTGGAGTGGCCATCTTGCAAGTGTTAAGAAAAGCTAAAACAAACAAATATACAGAAGTTCTGACATCTCAAGGGGGTGAACCAAAACCATAGAAACTACAAATAATTAGTCTTATTTTCATATGAGAGGAAATCAAGATGTTTGTCTACAGTGAATGAGGTTATGGGCTGCCTAGATTCACCCTTCAAGACCAAAGAATTTATTCTTCCAGCTGCTGAGATTATGAGCTAATATCCCTCAACTGTCAAGCCCTCCTCCAGAATTTTATCAGCTGAAGAACACCTCCTTGCTGAGGATATGTCTGCCTCCTCCCTGGGGAAGCCCCTCTTCAATGACTGGTTGATGTGAGAGTATAACTATCTGGGTGTCTCTCTTCGATGCAAGATAACCATCTCTGAAAAGCCATCCATCTTTGGGGCTCCCCACAAGTTCAGTTGAGGTCTTATTATAAATTAATTTCAGGCCAACTCTCCCTCTACCCAGAGTCCTGCTTGCTTCAAATCCCCTGAGGTGATGTTTCTGAGAGCACTCCCTCCGAAAACTTCTGTCTTGAATTGACTTTGGACAAAAAGCAAATTACAGTGTTGTTTAATCTGCTGTAAGATTTTCTGTTACTTGTGGTCAAAATTATCCATAATTTAAACATGAGTATATGATACAATTAGAAGAATGGTTAAATGATCCTTAAATAGAAACTGTAAAAAAAAAAAAAAAAGAGAGAGAGAGAGATGTTTGGACCTTACTCAGTCTTGAGCCCAAAGCCTGGTCTCTGTGCCTCTTCAGGGGAAGGTTCTTTTTCCACTGTGGTTTCAGTAGATGAAATCAAAGCTGAGATCAACACAGCTCAAGCTTTATTTTGTGGCCAAAAAATAGAGAAGGGAGAATTAAGTTTATAGATCACTTTTCATCCATCTGGGTAGAGGGATTTAATTTTAAAGAGTAAAGACAAAGGGAAGAAGAGTGAAGCTAATGATGGGGAGGTAGGTGCACCAGTCTACAGGGGAAGGGGTGGGGCTTTTTCCAAGGGAGTCGGGTGCATCACTCTGTTTTATAGTTTTTTGTCCTGAATGTCCGGTCATGGGCACCAGTGTGTGTGTTATTTACCATGCCATTGTAGCAAAATCTGTGTATAATAGAACTCAGGGCCTTTTGGAGGTCAGATTTGTTGCCATCTTGGTCCCAGCTGGTCCCATCTGGGTTTTTCATTTGTAGCTTCCTTTCTTGACTCTGGACCATTTAACTTAGAGACTTATGTTAACTCCTGCTAAAGGTGAGGGTTGGTAGGTTTTGAGCAAAGACCTGGAACAACTGTGGCAACAAAATATTAGATGAAACTGTTTCAGACCTCAACAAAAGAGCCTTCACAGTGATTGAACACTCACCACTTTTTGTGAAGATAGATCAAACCCAGGTTTGGTCTCTTAACCAGCAAGGTAAACTTAAGCAAAATATTTAAGCTTCTTTGTCCTCAAATGTTAAGTCTAATAGTAATACATTTTTTTATCATTTGAATTTTTGGTGAGTAATCAATAGGTAACATGTGACATGTCCAGCACATATAATTGTCCTTGATCATTTTTGTGAGGATTCAACAAAGTAACATATGAATAATACCTAACATATGTAGTCCCCCTACTCTATAAGCAAATAGTTATTGCTATTGTATTAATTTCAGAATTGTTTTCCTAAAATGACACCAGCCCCCAAATTATAATTCCAGATTAATCTCATATAACTCTTTGGAATTTATTAGGTTTCTTCTTTCAATTTTAAAGTGTATCTGTGGTCCCAGATCCTCACTGGGATTTTGGAAGTAATACGAGTAGGGAGATTTGAGAATGTGGTCATGAGAGAAGTACTCATTCAGAGATGTCTCTGGAGCAGCCTCTGAGGGAAGTCAGAGGCCAGAGGATCCATGACATATTCGCAGAAGCCTCAGGTCTCAGATGCAAGACGGCTTCAGATATGGTCTGAAGTCAAATCTGGCCTTTGTATCCTGACACTGAATTAAATCTCAGAGGCATAATTTGGGATAAAGTAAAAAAAGAAAACAAAACTGCATTTCTTTGCCAGGCAAAGTCTTTCTGAGGTGGCAGAGTGGTGGAGAATCTGTCTGCAAAAGCAAGAGACACAAGAGAAGCAGGTTCAATGCCTGGGTCAAGAAAGATCCCCTGGAAAAGGGAATGGCAACCCACTCCAGTACACTTGCCTGGATAATCCCAAGGATGGAGGAGCCTGGTGTGCTACAGTCCATGGGGTCATGAAGAGTTAGGCAACAGGGAATGCATGCATTTGCCAGGCAAAGGGGGCCACATGAGTTAATGCCCTCAAAACTGTGTCCCAACCTGGCAGAGTTTGTGAGAAGTTTTATAGTAATAGTTCAAAAGGGTTGATCTGCTTGTGGACATTCTTCTGATTGGTGGGGGGTGAGGTAAGTCAGATTCGGCATCTTCAACCTTCTTGTTCCTGGGTCTGGGGTCTATGGACTTGTGGGCACTAGGCTGTTAATTTCTCCCATCTGGTGGGGATTTCAGTATCTGCAAAACTGCTCAAAGATAGTTATGTGTATCCCTGGAGGAGGAACCAGAATGTTGGCCCAAGGCTGGACTAGTGTTTCTTTTGACATCCCCTCCCTTGTCTCTTCATCCCCTCCCTTCCCTATTTAGACTGTTTGAACCTGCTTATTGGAGCTCAGGGAAGGTCCCAGAAGTTGAATGAAGCCTATTTTCCGTAATCAAGAAATAGGAGCACAGAATGACTTTTGTGTCCAGAAACCCCACAGGATCTTGCTCAGTGTCTGGTCCACATGCCCCTTCTACCCAAGAATATCAGGACCTCAGACTTTTACATGCTGATATTGACTGACCCTCCCTTGTATGTTCATGTGTGATGGCTTTTGAGACATTTGCTCCCCACATCATATGTAGATGCTTCTGCATCTATAGCCTTGGGACACTTGGGGGAACCTCAGTAATTATTTCCTGATCTTGAAACAGTTCATCACATGTGTCTCTTCTCCACTATGCTATGTCTTTAACAATAAAGAATGAATTATTCCTCTTAATCAGAAGGACTGTTTAACCAAGAGAGCAAATATTATCTCTGATTCTTAACATTAAAAAGAAAAAGTCAGTGAACGTTTCAAGGGCATCATCTCTTTAAATTTGAGGAAAGAAATGTTGGACACACTATTGTAGAACTGTTGGTAAAGTGAGGCTCATTCATGGCAATTAACCTGCCCCAGTTACTATATGATTTGCTTATTAACAAAGGCTGCCCCTTCTCTTGAGGAATTCATGGCTTGGTGGGAAAGTTAATGGTGAAATTCTATGTAGTGAGACTCCCTAAGGGAATGTATTAGGCTTGTCACCTTTGGAGTCTCGAAGGACAAGGGTGGGCTGCCAGGAAAGGTTTATCAAGGTTCTGTTTGTGTTAAGAGCCACATTTCCTCAGGGAGCAAAATTGTTGGACAGGTTGCTGTTATAGTTGGTCTTCAGCTCACTGTCTCTAGAAAAGAGATTTGAAACTGGCAACATGCAAGCTGAACTTGGCCCACAGAGATGTTTTATTTGGCTCCTATACTGTTTTAAGAAATGTTACCAGCATTTAAAACTGGGAAATTTCACATAAAAACTCAAATTTCTGGCTTCCACTGAAAAAAAATTGGGAAGACCTGGCAACACTGGGCTCACATTCCTGTATGACAACAGTTGGCTGAATCCATGTCACGGCCCTTCAACAAGCAAAGACTGTGCTCTCCTGTTTACCACAGTCCCCACCGCTCTCTAACATTCTCCAGCTCGGAACCTATCCACTATCATCTATCATCATATTTGTAGTTTTCCAGTGTAATGAATTATTTCTTCTACATCTTTCTCAAAGGCAAGATAAAGCAGATAGAATGAGAAGTCCTTGGATCAGAATGCAACGAGAGAATTTCCTATGAGAGGTGAAAAATAGTCACATATATTTAATTCTATTTAATTTAAAGTATCTGCCTGCCCTAAATTAAGTAAAATCCTCACTCCTTTTTGGGAATTCATAAAAATATTAATTTTATGAAAAGAAGACTTTGTTCTAAATATATGCTATTGACTTAAAGATTGGACTTGACATCTCATAAGACCTCAAACACTTAGACGAATAAATATATTTGAATAGAAAAAGATTTATGATCAAGCCATCTGTCATTCCAAGTAATTCAAGCAGATTCTGAGGGAGACTTTGTGTCCTCTAGGATGTGGAAGAAATGTATACATTTTAAATCCCTGTGGAGATATTGACACCTGTTCACCAACTGAGGACATCTACACAAAACATTATGAATATGCATTTTGAAAATACATCTATCAGAATCTTTCATAGTACCATCTGATAAAATTTTTAAATAATAAAATTTTATATATAAAAATAATAATAATAAAATGGACTATCTCAGGAAAAACCTTTGTCTTTATTACCTTTTCTGAATTCAACTGAAGCCTAAAGTATCACACTAGATGATATTTAAGATCCCTCTGGTCATTGGGAACTGCTCATTTTCTAAAACTTAGAAAAACAGAAATATCTGGTCTCCAGCTTTTTATACAAATCCAGACAGCTGAGAGGGGTTCCCATTCCTTTACAACAGAGCTACCTTGTTTTCACAAAAAAATTATCATTTTTGCTTGCTGCTGCTGCAGCTAAGTCACTTCAGTCATGTCCGACTCTGTGCAACCCCGTAGACAGCAGCCCACTAGACTCCCCTATCCCCGGGAGTCTCCAGGCAAGAACATTGGAGTGGGTTGCCATTTTCTTCCCCAGTGCATGANAGAAACCCCACAGGATCTTGCTCAGTGTCTGGTCCACATGCCCCTTCTACCCAAGAATATCAGGACCTCAGACTTTTACATGCTGATATTGACTGACCCTCCCTTGTATGTTCATGTGTGATGGCTTTTGAGACATTTGCTCCCCACATCATATGTAGATGCTTCTGCATCTATAGCCTTGGGACACTTGGGGGAACCTCAGTAATTATTTCCTGATCTTGAAACAGTTCATCACATGTGTCTCTTCTCCACTATGCTATGTCTTTAACAATAAAGAATGAATTATTCCTCTTAATCAGAAGGACTGTTTAACCAAGAGAGCAAATATTATCTCTGATTCTTAACATTAAAAAGAAAAAGTCAGTGAACGTTTCAAGGGCATCATCTCTTTAAATTTGAGGAAAGAAATGTTGGACACACTATTGTAGAACTGTTGGTAAAGTGAGGCTCATTCATGGCAATTAACCTGCCCCAGTTACTATATGATTTGCTTATTAACAAAGGCTGCCCCTTCTCTTGAGGAATTCATGGCTTGGTGGGAAAGTTAATGGTGAAATTCTATGTAGTGAGACTCCCTAAGGGAATGTATTAGGCTTGTCACCTTTGGAGTCTCGAAGGACAAGGGTGGGCTGCCAGGAAAGGTTTATCAAGGTTCTGTTTGTGTTAAGAGCCACATTTCCTCAGGGAGCAAAATTGTTGGACAGGTTGCTGTTATAGTTGGTCTTCAGCTCACTGTCTCTAGAAAAGAGATTTGAAACTGGCAACATGCAAGCTGAACTTGGCCCACAGAGATGTTTTATTTGGCTCCTATACTGTTTTAAGAAATGTTACCAGCATTTAAAACTGGGAAATTTCACATAAAAACTCAAATTTCTGGCTTCCACTGAAAAAAAATTGGGAAGACCTGGCAACACTGGGCTCACATTCCTGTATGACAACAGTTGGCTGAATCCATGTCACGGCCCTTCAACAAGCAAAGACTGTGCTCTCCTGTTTACCACAGTCCCCACCGCTCTCTAACATTCTCCAGCTCGGAACCTATCCACTATCATCTATCATCATATTTGTAGTTTTCCAGTGTAATGAATTATTTCTTCTACATCTTTCTCAAAGGCAAGATAAAGCAGATAGAATGAGAAGTCCTTGGATCAGAATGCAACGAGAGAATTTCCTATGAGAGGTGAAAAATAGTCACATATATTTAATTCTATTTAATTTAAAGTATCTGCCTGCCCTAAATTAAGTAAAATCCTCACTCCTTTTTGGGAATTCATAAAAATATTAATTTTATGAAAAGAAGACTTTGTTCTAAATATATGCTATTGACTTAAAGATTGGACTTGACATCTCATAAGACCTCAAACACTTAGACGAATAAATATATTTGAATAGAAAAAGATTTATGATCAAGCCATCTGTCATTCCAAGTAATTCAAGCAGATTCTGAGGGAGACTTTGTGTCCTCTAGGATGTGGAAGAAATGTATACATTTTAAATCCCTGTGGAGATATTGACACCTGTTCACCAACTGAGGACATCTACACAAAACATTATGAATATGCATTTTGAAAATACATCTATCAGAATCTTTCATAGTACCATCTGATAAAACTTTTAAATAATAAAATTTTATATATAAAAATAATAATAATAAAATGGACTATCTCAGGAAAAACCTTTGTCTTTATTACCTTTTCTGAATTCAACTGAAGCCTAAAGTATCACACTAGATGATATTTAAGATCCCTCTGGTCATTGGGAACTGCTCATTTTCTAAAACTTAGAAAAACAGAAATATCTGGTCTCCAGCTTTTTATACAAATCCAGACAGCTGAGAGGGGTTCCCATTCCTTTACAACAGAGCTACCTTGTTTTCACAAAAAAATTATCATTTTTGCTTGCTGCTGCTGCAGCTAAGTCACTTCAGTCATGTCCGACTCTGTGCAACCCCGTAGACAGCAGCCCACTAGACTCCCCTATCCCCGGGAGTCTCCAGGCAAGAACATTGGAGTGGGTTGCCATTTTCTTCCCCAGTGCATGAAAGTGAAAAGTCAAAGTGAAGTCTCTCAGTCATGTCCGACTCTTCACGACCCCATGGGCTGCAGCCCACTAGGCTCCTCCGTCCATGGGATTTTCCAGGCAAGAGGACTGGAGTGGGGTGCCATTGCTTGTTCAACATTTAAACAGACCTTCAGATTTTGAGATATTTCCCCTCCCTACGTTCTGATAGACTTGGCTGATCAGATGGCCCTCTACCTCTGGAGTTTTACCTATGGAATGGGGAGCATAGTACCCATAGGCAGTTAAGAAATAGTTCCTAACAGCAGAGCTGGCAGCATTGAGAATCTTATGATGTCAGTGAACATCTAAAAGACATGTCTTATGTGTGTTTCCTTGATCACTAACCATTTTTTGAATCTGGTTCCCCAGCCCTCATATCACTTATGTGCATGGCTCTACGATATTCTAAGAAATGAATTTGCTGCAAACTTTAGCCAGAGACAATTTCTGTTGGCAGGCAGCTGGTAGGTAACAAACTGATGCATAAAAAAATTTACTTTGAGACCATTTTATAGAAATCAATGAAATACATTAATTTACAAAAAATAAAACCAGCAGGGGTTGATTTGGTGACTTATGCCCACTCAGCACATTCTTTTACAAGAAAAGAATATATTGCAATCAACATTCTAAATCAGGAGATTTGGGAGACATGGAGTCCATGAGAGTTTTATGACTCATATGACTGCAGCTAGTCACAAGATCAAACAGTGGAATCACGACATATATTTATTCTCATTAACAAGGCTCTTCTGATATAGAGGGGAAAAAAAGAATAAAAGAAGCAGAAATGTGGAGTTTCTTTAAATTTCTTTAAGTATTTGTATTGGTATGCTTACTTGATCACTCAGTCATGTCTAATTCTGCAAACCCGTGGACTGTAGCCCACCAGTCTGCTGTGTCCATGTAATATTTCAGGCAAAAATACTGGAGTGGGTTGCCATTTCCTTCTTCAGGGGATCTTTCTAATCCAGGGGTCAAACCCTTGTCTCTTGCATCTCTTGCATTGGCAGGAGGATTCTTTACCACTAACATCACCTGGGAAGCCATGGTCACTACTAATTTTCTCTGATTCCTAGTTGCAATATTCCATAATGATGAATACTTATTAGTGAATTTTAATGTCCAACTTTTCCTTTGTTGCTACTAAAGTGATAAAGAAGCATGTGAACCAAACTTTCTTAATCAACCACTAAATTACAAATGTTCAAAAATTTACTATACTATAACACTATAATTCTTTTGAATACTATGATTTCTTTATAAATTTTGGAAATAACTGTGTGATTCATTACGTACAGACTATGGTTGATTATGTGTTTTATGAAAACTTCAAAAAGTACACAATCCAAGGCAATCAAATACTCTTCAAAATGTATTGAATATTTAGAGAAAGGAATTTAAATAATCAGCACTTTTCAGCATACTGATTTAACTCAACTGTTTTGATGTGACCACTTTTCCAATTAAAATAATTGACCTCTCTGACAAATGCAATATTACTGTATTTCCACTGATTTCACCATGATGTTTCCAAAACTAATTATTCCTTATTGTGCCATCTTTATTTCCTATGAAATGTAATGTAATGGTACAAATAGTATGTGCATCAGATGTCAATTTATTCTAAAATCTGCATAAAAATGAGAAAGGATAATATGATAGAAAAATAGATTTTAGAATAATATGTTCCAGTGGTATTCAATGACATATTCAATGTTATTGAAGTTTTTTGGCTTCTTAAAGATCTCCCTACAGAGACAACTTCCCTCTTTTATTTCTCCTATTATCTGTCATACTTTGGATTATCTCCCAAAAATGGCAAAAGAGGGCTACCATGCAAAATACTATAACAAATGCTAAGAATGCCAGAATTTCCTCTCCTCAGATAGCTGTATTCTTAAGATAATTTGCTATACATCATGAAGATAAATAATGATACAGCACAGTACAAGGATATATAGTGCTGAATAGTGCAGTCTATGAGCAAACCTGAATTTCAAATAGAGAAAAGTCACTACAATTCTGTTCCTTAGAGGAGCGGGCATTAGCTGAAATTTAAGGGAACAAAGAGCCTCTGTGTTATTTAGGGAGAATGGTGAGGAAGAGAGCATTACTCACTAAAAGATAAAATATTTGTGCTTTTTAAGCCATTACGTATGTGGCAATTTGTTATAGCAACAATAGAAAATTAAAACAGATTTTTAATACCTGAGAGTGAGGCACTGATGTAACAAATATCAAAAAGATATCATAGTGTCTTTGGAATTGGGCAGAGTGAGGCTGATGAATTTTCAAGAGCATGTTGATAAAATCTTAGATTGCCTTGAATATGCCTTAGTAGAAGCATGGGCATTAGTGACTCTGCCAGAGAAGACTCAGGATAAAGTGAAAAGCCGGCTAGAGAAAATATAGTTTGCCTTAAAGAATACATAAATCATCATAAACAGACTATTGGTAGAAATATGAATATAACAAGTTCTATCTGTGAGGGTTCAAAAAGAAATAAGCAACACATAACTGAAAACTGGAGGAAAATTTGTCCTTATATAGTGGCAGAAGTCTTAACAGAATTATCTTCTTGAAGCTATGTAGAAAACAAAACTTGTAAGTGATACGTATGTGTCTCAGATAGTAAAGAATCTGCCTGCAATGTGGGAGACTCAGGTTCCATTCTTGGGTCAGGAAGATCCCCTAGAGAAGGGAATGAGTGCCCACTCCAATGTTTTTGCCTGGGAAATCCCAAGGATAGATGAGTCTTGTGGGCTATTGTCCACGGAGTTGCAGAATCAGACAGGACTGAGTAACTAACACTTTTACTTTTTGCTTTCCTAAGTAATATTTTCTGAGGAGATTTTCAAGAGATAAAGAAGAAGCCTGGTTTCTGTTTGCTGCTTACAATAAACTGAAGGAAGGAGATAAATTGGGAGAATAATGATTAAATAAAAAGAAACCAAGAGGTGATGATTTGGAAAATCTTCAACTTCTCCAGATTACAAAAACTGCTACATTTAGGAGATTCACTGTCAGGAATGTAAGATCTAAAGAAAAGCTGAGGGTGTGGATCTAAAATGTTTAGATAGTATTCACAAAAGACTGAAAGGTCACACAGAAGACTCTTTGAAGAGATTAAGAGTGTGACTCTCATATCCCTTCAATCACACCAGGAAACATCTAGGAAGTTTAAGAGTGTTGTCTCTCAAATACCCGAGAGAAGCCAAAAAATAGAGAACTAAGAAATATCTGTTGAAGAGTCCCATTTGTAACAGAATGAATCTCTATAACATGCAAAGGAGATCCACAAATTTCTTTTGAATTTTATACTACAATAAACACTACGAGTTTGGACTAAAACAGAAGGCTATCAGACCCTTAAAATTCTACTGACAGGAAAAAAGCTAGTACAACTACTTAGCTGCAAACACTTGTCATATTTCATGAAAAAGAAAGGATGATTCAGAGGAACAAGCCATGAGCTTGGAAGGAGGGGCCGAAGAGCACAGAGAATTATTCACAGACTTTGCAACCTAATGGAGTATGCCCATCAGGATTTTCAAATAATTGGGACTGGTATCTCCTTTTTTCCCTTTAGCTTCCTCCTTGGTTTGCCACTTTTATTTTTTAATTGAAGGATAATTTCTTTACAGAATTTTTTGTTTTCTGTCAAACACCCACAAGAATCAGCCATAAGTATTTAATTACTTTCCTTTGTCTGTCCCACATTGTATTTCAGGAGAAGATAGTGTGTTTATAAGTTCACTGATTCATCTGCGAATTTCACAGATTCATAACAGAAAAGAATCATGTGTGCCCAAGGATAGATAGATAGAAACTTACCCATCTCTAAATTAGATAATTTAGATGATGACATTTGGGACTTTTGAATTGATCAGATTTGGGATTTGGATGAGATTTTAGGCACTGATATTTTAGTGAGTTAGACTTTGAGGAAATCAAGGCTCAGTGAATCAACTTTGCATGTGGACAGGTGCATTTTAGGGGACCAAAATGTACCTGGATCTATGTCTTACAGGATGGAAGTCCAGACTGCCATGATGTTGTATCCTCAATCCCGGAATTTAAAGACTAAAGATCTCTTCAAGAAAATTAGAGATACCAAGGGAACATTTCTAGCAAAGATGGACTCGATAAAGGACAGAAATGGTATGGACCTAACAGAAGCAGAAGATATTAAGAAGAGGTGGCAAGAATATATGGAAGAACTGTACAAAAAAGATCTTCATGACCCAGATAGTCATGATGATGTGATCACTNCTGGGAGGGGTTGGAGGCAGGAGGAGAAGGGGACGACCGAGAATGAGATGGCTGGATGGCATCACTGACTCGATGGACATGAGTCTGAGTGAACTCCGGGAGTTGGTGATGGACAGGGAGGCCTGGCATGCTGCGATTCATGGGGTTGCAGAGTCGGACATGACTGAGTGACTCAACTGAACTGAACTGATGCTGATCTAGTCCTTACATGAGGATAAATAAGAAAGAAGGCAAAAAATAAAAAGGCGGAGGGATGGTTTGCATTTGCTAACTTGAGTCACTAGAATACTAATTCTCTAAATATCAGTTTTTCACATTTGTGATATAGCCTTTGATACTATAATCTACAGCTCTCCTTGCGAGTGGTATATGACTGATAAAAATGTTTTATGAAATACAGCCACAAATTATGCAAAAGAAAAAACTGTACAAAACAAAGATAAGTAGCTCAATGATTTATCACAAAATAAATATCTATATAATCCCACCCAGGTCAAAAAATAGAGTATCCCAGAAGCTGCTCCCTCTCAATTACACCTCCTATAGCTTTTCTGCCAGCTTCCCCGGTGGCTCAGTGGTAAAGAATCTACCTACTATGCAGGAGACATTGGTTTGATCCCTAGGTCTAGAAGATCCTCTGGNCTCCCTCTCAATTACACCTCCTATAGCTTTTCTGCCAGCTTCCCCGGTGGCTCAGTGGTAAAGAATCTACCTACTATGCAGGAGACATTGGTTTGATCCCTAGGTCTAGAAGATCCTCTGGAGAAGAAAATTGCAACTCATTCCAGTATTCTTGACTGGAAGATCCCATGGACAGAGGAGCCTGGTGGGTTACAGTGCATGGGGTCACAAATGATTTGGACATGACTTAGCAACTAAACAACAACAATATTCATAGCTCTTTTTAAAAGTAATCATTACCCTGACACTTATATAACCACCTTTTCTTTTCTTTGTACCACCTAAACTTGCATCCCAAACAATGGGTTTAATTTTTGGTTTTTCACTTTATATGAATGAAATCAAACAACATTTTTTCATCTATATTGGTTTCTTTTATCAGCATTATCTTTGTGCAACTTGTTGTTATGTGTATATGTTTCTAGCTTGTTCATTCTTACTGCTGAATTGTATCTCACTGCATTAATATTTGGGCTTTGTAAGTGGTTCAGCATAATCTGCCTGCAGTGCAGGAAGTGCAAGAGATGCAGGTTCCATCCCTGGGTAGAGATGATCCCCTGGAGGAAGGCATGGCAACTCACTCTATCTTTCTTACCTGGAGAACCCATGGACAGAGGAGCCTGGTGGGCTATAATCCATAGGGTCGCAAAGAGACACCACTGAAGCAACATAGCATGCATGCACACGTTAGTATTTATATATCACAATGTTCTTTCTGTTGATACATATTTAAATAGTGTCCAGATGCTCTGAATGCATCCACTGGAATATTCACAAAATTTTTATTTTATTTGATTAATACTGTAAATCCAATGATTCCTTTAAATATTAAACCTACTTTGAACCAATACAAATAGTTTTCATGGCTATTATATTTTTATTTTGCAGGATTTCATTTGTTAAAATTTTAATGTTTAGATACAATAATTTTACTTTATTGTAATCAGATCTTGGTAATGAATTTATGCTGTTCTCAAGAAAAGATTTAAAGTGCAAACTTCTCTTTTATTCCTCCCTGTTAAAGAGTTGACATTTCTTCCCTTGAAATTTTGATGGAATTCAACCTGTCTCTTATACACATCTAGATGTGTATAAGAGACAGCTAATCGCTTTCCCTCTCACTTTCTCTCCCTCTCTCTCTTTCCCTCTCTCCAACCCTCACAAAACCTTCAAGTAGAATANTTTCTTCCCTTGAAATTTTGATGGAATTCAACCATGAAGCCATTTGGACCTTTGGCTGCTTTTTGTGCTTCCTTTTCTCCTCCCTCCCTCCCTTCCTTCTTTTTTAAATTTCTCTTTCCCTTCTTTTCTTTTCCTTTTTTTTTTCTGTGTGTGCAATAACACACACAAAATTATGGATTTATATTTTTCTATTTCTTATATCAGTTTTTCTATTTTAAAGAATTTGTTCATTTTAATTAAAATTTTAAATTGCCAAACATGTTTATAACACTTTTTGTGTTCTGTTTAATGTGCGTAGTCTCTGCAATGATGTTTATATTTTCCTTTTTAACATTAATTATTTTTGGAGTCTGTCTCATTTTAATCAGTCTTACTACAGGTTTTTTAATTTTTTAAAAAGTGTATCCAGATAACACACTACTGTGTTCATCATTTTAAGCAACCCCATGGACTGTAGCCCAATGAGCTGCTCTGTTCATGGAACTGTCCAGGCAAGAATATCGAGTAAGTAGCCATTTCTTTCTCCAGGGAATCTTCGTCACTCAGAGATTGAACCCTAGTCTCCTGCAGATTCTTTGTTGCTGAGCCACCAGGGAAGTCCCATTTTAAATTAGTTTTACATTATTTAATAATTTTATATATAATTTCCATCATTTTCTTTCTTTGGGTTTACTTTACCATTTTTTCCCTCAAATTTTTAAATGAATGGTTAGATGATTGACTTCTGCCTTCTTTATTCTCTATATATGTGACTGAACTTATCCCATTGGGCAAAAGCTTTACTTGCGTGTTTGGATATGTAGTATTTCATTTTCTTTAAGTTGAAAATATTTTTAGCTTTCTATTGCTAACTTTTTTTTGCCATCCAGGTTAGTTACAAGAGATTACTTTTACACACAAGAATATTTTTCTAGCTTTTTGTTACTAATTTTTAAAAATAATAACTCTATTGCAATCAGAACATACTCTGTATCATTTTGATCGTTTGAAATTTGTGATGAGTGTCTTTATGGCTCATTATGAGGTCAATTTTTTAAAATATTGCATATATGCATTAAAAATATGTATTCTGAAACAGTGGGGGGCCATGCTTTACATATCTTTACAAAGACAATTTTGTGAGTGTTGTTGAATATTTTCACATCTTTACTAACATTTCAATTTGCTTCTTTTATGTTTTTTGACTTTTGTTGACTACTGAGAGTTATATTTCAAAATATGCCACTAGAATTATAGGTCTGCCTCTTTTTAATTGTGTCCATATTTTTCGAGGCTATGTTCAGTTGCATTCTAATTTGAATTATTGGAATTATTTTTATTACACTTGAACTTTTCTTGTTTTCAAATTTATTGTGTCTTCTGTTAATAGAGCTAAACACACTTTTTTTCCTCAGTTTGATCAATGCTTATGTTATATCCTTCTCCATCCTTTATTTTCAATGTTTACAAATGTATTATATCATATTATAATTTTTATTACACTTTGGATATCACTTATAGTATATAGTTGAATTTTTTAATACATTCAGAGTTTTACTTAGAGCACTTGCTACATTTATATGTGCATACTTATGATATATTTGTTTCATATATCATTTTATTCAATTATTTCTATTTTTATGATGATCTATGTTTATTTTTTCTTTATATATATGAAATGCTTTGAAATATATATATATATAAATTTTATAATTTTCTTTCCAGTTGCTTGACAGTCATATATTCTTTTGCTATTTTATCTTTTTTTACCTTAGAGAAAGATATGCATTTCTCAGATTATCAAAGTCATATTGATTGACACTTATCTTCAGACAATGCAAGACATTTAGGGCCCTTTGTTTCCGTCTTCTTATTTACGTGCTACTGCTAAAATTTAATTCTAAATATAGAAACACAAGGCAATTTTTTTCTACAGTTGATATTGATTTTCATTTATTTATGCTTTTATTTCTTTCTGGATCTCTGATCTTCCATCTGGTGCTAGTTTCTGCTCTCTGAAAGTATCTTTTAGCACCTTTTTTTGTATAGGAATGCTGGCAATAAATTTCTTAAACTCAATTTTTGTCTAAAAATTGTTATAATTCTCTTTTAATTTGAAAGAATAATTTTTGCTGGATATAAAAATTTCAGGTAGATGTTATTTTACTTAATTTAATTTTTTTTAAGAAAAAATTTCCATACCATCTGCCTCCTATTTTTTCTATTGAGAAGTTGGGAAATCTGCCTTTTCTCACACTGAAATTTTTTTTTAAGATTTTCTCTTTAATATCTTGTTTTTGCCAATTGTAATATAATATTTCTAGATGTAGATTTACTGTTATTTATTCTAATTATAATCATAGTGTTTCTTGAATTTGAGATCATTCACCAATTTTCTGATTTTCTTAGCCATTATCTCCTCAGTCACTCTTTCTGCTCCATTCTCAACTTCTTTCTCTCTTCCTGACCACCCCTTCCCTTGCTCCTTGTTACTTCTTCAAATCTAATTTTACACAGATTAACTTTTATTGTTCTATTCTATTTCAATTTTTCTATTTGTCTGACATCATTTTGAAAGGTTTCATCTAACACATTTTTTCAATTCACTAATTATCTCTTCCATTTTGTCTTTTTCTGGCATTAATCTCATCCAATAAGTTTTAACTTTATTTATTTTTTGTCCAACTCTAGCCTTTCAATTTCACTCTTTTTTCTTTTGATTCTCATCTTTCTCTTTATTGTCTTCCTTCTCTTTTTCCTTCTTTCTCTCCTTTTTCTTCTATTTTTTCATTGTTGTCTTACAGATATCTTTCAAGATTTTCAAATATATTTCATGCTTGTTTTTTGGAACAAAGCTGTTTTAAAATCTGTTTTTGATTATTCAAATTCCAAAACCCCTATTAACATATTTCTCCTGGGTTTGTTACACAGTCTTGAATTATTCATAGGACTGGTCATGTTTTTTGTCTGATATTTTATTTGAAAGTTATTTGTAATAATACTTTGAGGCATGCATGATTTTATCTTCCTCTTAAATATTTCACATTTTTCTTTGACGAGTAGAGGCTTTCTTACACTCTGGAGTAATCTTAATGATATTCCTATGAATGAGATGTTTTGAAGTTGATTTGCATAATTTTCAAATAGATTTTTATATTTTACCTAGGTTTTCTAGTAATTCTCAGCATGAAATTTTAGCACAATTAACTAATCCACTGTACCCAGAAGTCTAGGCAACAATATTTCTCCCATATTAATACCTAATGACTGTGAGTTAACTCTATTGCTCTTAGTCCTTCTCTTTGTTTTTGGTTTGCTTTTCATGGAAAGGCATTTTATTTTAAATATAGCAGTGTGTATATGTCAATCCCAAACTCTCCATCTATCTCTCCCTGCTACATTTCCTCTCCGGTAAATTCATTTTCTAAACCTGTGAGTCTGTTTCTGTTTTGTAAGTTAGTGCAATTGTATCATTTTTCTTTCAGATTCCACATATAAATGACATCACACGATATTTGTCTTTCTCTTTCTGATTTGCTTCACTTAGTATGATAATCTCAAGTCATCCATTTTGCTGCAAAGCCTTTATTTCATTTTTTTAATGACTGAGTAATATTCATCTGTTGGTGGACATTCAGGCTGCTTCCACATCTTGGCTATTGTAAACAGTTCTGTAATGAACACTAGGGTGCATGCATCCTTTTACAGCATGTCTTTATCCAGATGTATGCCTGGAGTAGGATTGTAGGATCATACAGTAGCTCTAATTTTAGCTTTTTAAGAACCTCCATGCTGTTCGCCATAGTGGTTGTATCAGCTTACATACCCATCAATAGTGAAAGAGGATCCCTTTTCCCCCACACTGTCTCCAGCATTTATTGTTTGTAGATGTTTTTGCTGATGACCATTCTGACTAGTGTGGGGTACTACATCATGGAAGATTTGATTTATATTTTTCTAATAATTAGCCATGCTGAGTGTCTTTTCATATGCTTCCTGGCCATCTGTATGTCTTTACTGAAGAAATGTCTATTTAGGTCTTCTGTCCACTTTTTGATTGGGTTTTTTTGGTTTTTTGAATATTGAGCTGCATGAGCTATTTGCAAATTTTAGAGACAAACCACTTGTCAGTTGCATCATTTGCAAATATTTTCTTCTATTCTGAGAGTTGTCTTTTCATTTTGTTTATGACTTCCTTTACTGTGCAAAAGCTTCTGAGTTTAATTGGGTCCATTTGTTTATTTCTGTTTTTTTTTTTTGTTTGTTTGTTTGTTTCCATTACTCTTGGAAATGTATTGAAGAAGATATTGCTGCATCTTACATCAAAAAGTGGTTTACCCATGTTTTTCTCTTAAGATTTTTATAGTATTTGGTCTTACATTTAGGTCTTTAATCTATTTGGAGTTAATTTTTATGTGTGGTGAAAATGGTAAATTAAATAATGTCACTTGCAGCAACTCGGATGGGCCTGGAGGTTATCATACTAAGTGATGTAAGTTAGACAGAGAAAGACAAATGATATTGCTTATATGAAGAATCTCAAAATAAGTGATACAAATGAACTTACTTACAAAATAGAAAAAGACTCACAGATTTACAAAATGAACTTATCGTTAGGGGGATAGGATAGATTGGGAGTTTGGGATGACATGTATACACTACTATTTTTAAACTAGATAACCAATGAGGGCCTACTGTGACAATAAATAAAATAAAATAAAATTTCTCATCATAAACACACATGCAACAGAAGAACATTTTTTAATGCCATAGACAAAAATAAAGTCCTTCTCTTTGAAAATAGGAAACTTACTGTCTTTACTCAAGCTAGTAATTTATGCTTACTTAAACCCTCTGTCAGAGAAGGCAATGGCACCCCATTCCAGTACTCATGCCTGGAAAATTCCATGGATGGAGGAGCCTGGTGGGCTGCAGTCCATGGGGTCGCTAAGAGTCAGACATGACTGAGCTACTTCATTTTCACTTTTCAATTTCACAAATTGGAGAAGGAAATGGCAACCCACTCCAGTGTTCTTGCCTGGAGAATCCCAGGGACAGGGGAGCCTGGTGGGCTGCTGTCTCTGGGGTCACACAGAGTCGGATACGACTGAAGTGACTTAGCAGCAAACTCTCTGTAGTGTGGTAGACTTTAAATAACTGCTTTAACAATTTTTATACCATTCAGTTCAGTCAAACATGAATTATTTCCAATGTTGCAGCTGTCAGTTAAAAGAATCTTGGTTTTCCCTATAGATATGAGCTACCCTTTAGGAAAGTCAATGATTTCTTTTTTTGAACAGCGAATATATTAGTTTTTTTTTTTTTAAAAAAACAGGAAATTAGGTGCATTTGGGATTATCCCTATCTTTAAATCTATTTGGGAAATATAGACTCAATTAATTTTCAGGAAAATATTTATGCCAAAGAAAGAAAAAAAGTATTTTGTTTAATCCTCTTTTAGAAATGATTTTAAAGTATTCTAAAGAATGGCTTTCAACATTCTTCATGAATTATCTCCATATCTAACTCTTTGTGACCCCATGGACTGTAGCATGCCAGGCTTCTATGTCCTATACTACCTCTCAGAGTTTGCTCAAGTTCATGTCCATTGACTCCGTGATGTTATCTAACCATTTCATTCTCTGCTACCTTCTTCTTTTGCCTTCAATCTTTCCTAGCCTCAGTGCCTTTTACAATGAATTAAATCTTCACATCAGGTGGCAAAGTACTGAAGCTTCAGCTTCAATGAATACTCAGGGTTGATTTCCTTTAGGATTGACTGATTTCATCTCCTTGCTGTCCAAGGGATTCTGAAGAGTCTCTCTAGCACCAAAATTTGAAAGCATCAATTCTTTGGTGCTCACCCTTTCTTATGGTCCAACTCATACATCTGTATATGACTATAGCAAAACCAAAAACCAAAAAAACCTGTTTAAAACAAATTTGAAATACTGTATATGTATACTGCACATCGGAGAAGGCAATGGCATTCCACTCCAGTACTCTTGCCTAGAAAATCCCATGGACGGAGGAGCCTGGTGGGCTGCAGTCCATGGGGTCGCTAAGAGTCAGACACGACTGAGCGACGTCATTTTCACTTTTCACTTTCCTGCATTGGAGAAAGAAATGGCAACCCACTCCAGTGTTCTTGCCGGGAGAATCCCAGGGACAGGGGAGCCTGGTGGGCTGCCATCTACGGGGTCACACAGGGTCAGATACTACTGAAGCAACTTAGCAGTAGCAGCAGCATACTGCACATATGTTATATACAAAATTTTTAAAACATTCACTTTATATTTTGAGAATTATTTGATTATAAGGAACAAAAACTATTCAAACAAAGGAAAAAGGCAATTTATTAGAAGAGCTCATAGAATCAAAGGTTAGATATGAAATCATATTTTATTTCCATATTGGAACAAAGATGGATAATCAGGAACAAAGACAAGCATTCTGTAGCCTCTCAGATTTCATCTTTGCTTTGTATTTTTTTTTTCCCTTTTGCAGAATAACTCCCTCAGTTTAGGTAAACAAATGAGTAATCAGTACCACCACCACATGTCTGTATTACATCATTTCCCATTTCAACCTGTTAACAGAAAATTATTCATTTATCTATATTATTTCTATAATTCTAAGAGAAAAATTATATTCATTTTGATACAGCCTGCAGCCATAAAATTAAAAGATGCTTACTCCTTGGAAGAAAAGTTATGACCAACCTAGATAGCATATTCAAAAGCAGAGACATTACTTTGCCGACTAAGGTCCATCTAGTCAAGGCTATGGTTTTTCCAGTGGTCATGTATGGATGTGAGAGTTGGACTATGAAGAAGGCTGAGTGCCAAAGAATTGATGCTTTTGAACTGTGGTGTTGGAGAAGACTCCTGAGAGTCCCTTGGACTGCAAGGAGATCCAACCAGTCCATTCTGAAGGAGATCAGCCCTGCGATTTCTTTGGAAGGAATGATGCTGAAGCTGAAACTCCAGTACTTGGCCATCTCATGCGAAGAGTTGACTCATTGGAAAAGACTCTGATGCTGGGAGGGCTTGGGGGCAGGAGGAGAAGGGGACGACCGAGGATGAGATGGCTGGATGGCATCACTGACTCAGTGAACATGAATCTNCTGTGGTGTTGGAGAAGACTCTTGAGAGTCCCTTGGACTGCAAGGAGATCCAACCAGTACATTCTGAAGGAGATCAGCCCTGGGATTTCTTGGGAAGGAATGATGTTAAAGCTGAAACTCCAGTACTTTGGCCACCTGATGCGAAGAGTTGACTCATTGGGAAAGACTCTGATGCTGGGAAGGATTGGGGGCAGTAGGAGAAGGGGACGACCGAGGATGAGATGGCTGGATGGCATCATGGACTCGATGGACGTGAGTCTGAGTGAACTCCGGGAGATGGTGATGAATAGGGAGGCCTGGTGTGCTGCAATTCATGGGGTCACAGGGAGTCGGACATGACTGAGTGACTGAACTGTATTGAACTGATCAAATATGACAGAAGAATTTTACAGATGTATCTAAATTTTAGAAACTTGAGATAGGCAGATTTATTTTTCAAGTGGGCTCAATTTAACCATGTGGGTCTTTATAAGCATAAAACCTTTCTCAGTTTTCCTGTTATCACAGAACCAGATAGTAGTATGAGGACTTGGTCCACCACTGATGATTTTGTATATGGAAGCAGATGCCATAATCCAAGAAGTATGGGTGGCCTCCAGAAACTGGAAGAGGCAAGAAAAGAGATTCCCCTCCAATGGCATCTGAAAAGAAATGCTGTCCTGTCAACACCTAGCAGCTTGGTTAGGTTTTAGCCCCATGAGACCTGTGTCAGATTTCTTACCTATAGAACCACAAAAATCATGCAAAGCAAGGATTATAACTCTAAAGAGACAGCTATATGTGTATATGTTTTGCATTACAAGGCAATGTATAATTCTCAGATTTAAATGCTTGAAAAACATGAGTAAAATGGCATTTGAATAAGTTTATCTAGCCTACATTTCCAGTTATATATCCCAAATGCACTTAATATTTTAATCAATAAAAAAATGTACTTTCCTGAACTTGTTTGGGTTCTATAATATTACTCTTTTTTCTGCCTGGACTTCACTTATTTATCTAGTGAAACTCTGCTGCCGCTGCTTCTAAATCGCTTCAGTCGTGTCTGACTCTGTGCGACCCCATAGACGCCAGCCCACCAAGCTCCTCTGTCCCTGAGGTTCTCCAGGCAAGAACACTGGAGTGAGTTGCCATTTCTTTCTCCAAGTGAAACTCTACACATCTTTAAACATATCGTTCAAGAGTCAATTCCCATGGAGAGCCTTCCTGATGCCTTCTACCTACCCTTGTAATTTATGTAAAAAGCTATCAGTCTCTCTATCCATGTGTCTGCTATGGTCTGAGTGTTTGTGTCCCCTCAAAATTCACAAGCTGCTGCTGCTGCTGCTGTTAAGTCGCTTCAGTCGTGTTCAACTCTGTGTGACCCCATAGACACCAGCCCACCAGGCTTCCCCGTCCCTGGGATTCTCCAGGCAAAAACACTGGAGTGGGTTGCCATTTCCTTCTCCAGTGCATGAAAATGAAAAGTGAAAGTGAAGTCACTCAGTCGTGTATGACTCCCAGTGACCCCATGGACTGCAGCCCACCAGGCTCCTCTGTCCACGGGATTTTCCAGGCAAGAGTACTGGAGCGGGGTGCCATTGCCTTCTCCGCAAAATTCACATATTGGTGTCCTAATACTGGTATCCTATAATATTCCTACTTCAAATACTGGTATCCTAATACTGGTATCCTATGTTATTCATCAAATATATGTTCATCGAAGAGCGTCACTGTTTCAGACTTACAATATCTCTGAAGCACAGGCAATATATTTGGTGAATAATGAATGATTAAAATATAGAATTCACTAGATGGATGAGTTCATACCAACATTGTTAAATATCCATTTCTATGTATAGACATGTTTTAATGACAGATTCTTTAAATATCTTATTCCCTCTGGTTTTCACTCAAAAAAAAAAATAGTTTGTATGAGTGGCTGTTTGTAGTTCAACCCTTGTGAAGATTTTGTGATATACTGTCATATTGATTGAAAATAATGGCTGGCCGGGAGAAATATCAATAACCTCAAATATACAGATGATACCACCCTTATGGCAGAAAGTGAAGAGGAGAGCCTGCAGTTCATGGGGTCGCAAGGAGTCGGACACGACTGAGCGACTGAACTGAACTGAACTGAAAACTGTTTTGTTTCAGAATGATACCAAAGGACATTTAATTAAGACAGGTGACAAAATTGGCCACAGCACCTATCCCTAAAGATTCCTGTTTAAGTTTTTTCATCCAAAGATAAATTGTCTCTTCAGTTTACTTTCTCCTAAGCCAGTTTCATAATTATATAAAAGTATTTTTCATAATTTTATGATTTTTCTTTAAAGAAGCACTGCGAACACCTTGCACATGTGCACATGCACACATGCTGATGATCCTTTTTTCACACTTTTTGCCCTCTTAAAAAATATGGTTGGATGGCATCACTTACTTCACGGACAGGAGTTTGAGCAAGCTCCGGGAGTTGGTGATAGACAGGGAAGCCTGGTGTGCTGCAGTCCATGGGATCACAAAGAGTTGGACATGACTGAGTGACTGAACTGATCTTTACAAAAATGAAATGAAATTCATTTCTGTTCTTTAGAAGTTATTATCAGTTTGGGGGTTCTTTCCTAAGTTAGGAGAATGAGAGATTTACAAACTCTCAT
Organism: Neotragus pygmaeus; assembly: GCA_006410875.1. Classification (NCBI taxonomy): domain Eukaryota; kingdom Metazoa; phylum Chordata; class Mammalia; order Artiodactyla; family Bovidae; genus Neotragus; species Neotragus pygmaeus. The sequence continues at coordinate 370,444 of SJYV01004556.1, read as the reverse complement.
TTACATTAAATAGAGGAAAATTACGTGCCTGAAACTTTTAGTTATCAAGGAGACATTATCAAGGAAAGAAGATGACCTTTGTTCTAGTTATTGCTTCCCATAGTAAATACCAAAATAAATGTTTTGTCATGTTATGCCTTGAATATCATATTTGTAAGGATACAGCTGTATGTTTTAACTCTCACCTTGAGGTACTTTGAGCTTCTCCGGTGGCTCAGCTGGTAAAGAATCCGCCTGCAATGAGAGAGACCTGGGTTCAATCCCTGGGTTAGGAAGATCTCTTGGAGAAGGGAAAGGCTACCCACTCCAGTATTCTGGTCTGGAGAATTCCAAGGATTGTATAGTCCATGGGGTCACAAAGAGTCAAACAGGACTGAGCGATTTTCACTTTCACTTTGAGGTACTTTGCATAGACATCTTCTAATACTGTTTCCCAAAGGTTTCCCCCAAAATTTGTAGTTTATGGGAAAATATTTTAAAATAAACATTCTTTTAAATAAGTTCATGTTATTAAGGAGCTGGAAGCCATCTACTTATATAAAAACTATCAGTTGAGATCAGTTCATTTCAGTCACTCAGTCGTGTCTGACTCTTTGCGACCCCATGAATCGCAGCACGCCAGGCCTCCCTGTCCATCACCAACTCCTGGAGTTCACTCAGACTCGCGGCCATCAAGTCAGTGATGCCATCCAGCCATCTCATACATTCTCATCCCCTTCTCCTCCTGCCCCCAATCCCTCCCAGCATCAGAGTCTTTTCCAATGAGTCAACTCTTCGTATGAGGTGGCCAAAGTACTGGAGTTTCAGCTTTAGCATCATTCCTTCCAAAGGAATCCCAGAGCTGATCTCCTTCAGAATGGACTGGTTGGATCTCCTTGCAGTCCAAGGGACTCACAAGAGTCTTCTCCAACACCACAGGTCAAATGTTTAATATTATTATACATTTAGTACTATCAGCTCAATGAACATTATATAATAATGTGTTGCTACTTGCATTCCATGCTTTACAAAGTATTAAAGCAACATTTCTTTAAAATAATATGTGTTAATTTTTCCTTCAAAGCTTCTGAAAGTTTTTGAGGATATAGAGGTGTGTTCATGTATGTGTGTGTGTTTTTGTGTGTGTGTGCACGCATGCAGTAGTGTCCAACTCTTTGAGACAGTGTTTGTGTGTGTGTGTGCACGCGTGCAGTAGTGTCCAACTCTTTGAGACATGTGTAGCCTGTCAGGCTCCTCTGTCCATGGGATTTCCCAGACAAGAATAACAGAGTCGGTTGCTGTGCCTGTCTCAAGAGGATCATCTGACCCCAGAATCAAATTCACATCTTCTTCATTTCTTGCATTTGCAGGGAGTCTTTACTACTGAGCCGCCTGAGAAGCCCAAGGATATATAGATATACGTTAAATTTTTCCAGAAACGGTTTCACAGATTGTGGATACTAAATAATAAAACCAAAGATCAAGAACATGTACATGAAATGTATCAAATCACTGGTCAGTAATCTATGTCAAGTCTTCTATGACAAATAGTGACTGCCATTGACACTCAGATCAAAGCCATATACTTAATCAGTAAAATGTGAAAAGAACAATAACAAAACTATGTTTTATGATATACTGAATACATTTCTCCCTAATTGAAGTTCTTTCAACATATAGTCCACTTGATTGAGAGTGTTCACTCTGCTTTTCTATGTCTTATTCATTTTCCACTCTTATAATATTTGTGAGTGATGCAAGACTTTATGGTTGTGATTAAACATCAAAGCATGATTTACCGAGTGACAGAATAAAAAGAAATCTATGCAAGCACCTCTAATAGTTTTCACATTGTTAGATGATTTTTAGGTGATTTTTTTTCCTTTTCTCTATTAATACAAGTGAAAAGAAACAAAATGAACATTTAGGAACTTATTAAGAACCACATATCTTTCTGCCATTGTATGTAATTCCTCTCATCGCAATGTAAACAGTTACAAAAATTCTCATTTTACAGAGGGGAAATGTTGCCTGTAAACCATTAGCTGTTGTATTCCAAAATGAGACATCCAAGAAAATAGTATGGCTGGAACTTGGTATTCACATCTCTGAGAATTCTAGGCTCACATGGCGAGTTAACAAAATGTTTAAGAGGCAGACTTAACATCCCACCTTTAATTCTGAAGAGATGGTCTATGCCTCTTTTTGATTTCATACTGTATAATATGCTTCCAGATTAAAATTATAAAATTAATATCAGAAAATGAAAATCTAGATCCATTTAAACTGCCAAATCAAAGCAGTCATTCTGAGGCTTGTTGTTGTTCGGTTGCTAAGTCGTGTCTGTCTCTTTGAACCCCATGGACTGCAGCACGCCAGTCTTCCCTGTCCTTCACTATCTCCCAGAGTTTGCTCAAACTCATGTCCACTGAGTCGTTGATGACATTCTATCATCTCATCCTCTGTTATTCCCTTCTCCTCTTGCCCTTAATCTTTCCCAGCATCAGGGTCTTTTCCAGTGAGTTGGCAGTTCACATCAGGTGGCCAAAGTATTGGAACTTCAACCCAGCATCAGTTATTCCAAGGACAATTCAGGGTTGATTTGCTTTGGATTGACTGGCTTCATCTCCTTGCAGACCAAGAGACTCTCATGAGTCTTCTCACAGTTCTAAAGAATCTAACAATGACTAATTCCAGACAGGACACCAATGTTAGTTGTGGTCATAATGTAGACATCATGGAGTTACCTGAAAGATGATCAGAGACTCGTAGTGTAGAAAGAGAACTTTGAGGCATCTGTTCAAATGTGTTAGTCTATTGGCAGAAAACGACAGAGTTTGAATATTTGCTTTTCAAATCTCTGGCACAGCTCTTTTCCAGGGGGTGTTTTGTGTAAGAAGGGATCATATGAATATATGGAAAAAAAGGCGATTATCACAGGATGCTGTGGAGACACATCCTTTGGCACCAAATATGCTGTATCAGCTGCAGCAGGAATTTTGTTTTGAAGATTATTATTTGGAAAGACACTTTACAACAACTATAACAACAGCAATGACAACAAATCCGTGGATATACAACTATTAAATTTATAAACAATCACTTCATATTATATTTAATTACATTACATACTTATCATAAAGTGCTTAAGATTCAAGCCAACCCCTTACTCAAAAAAGATAAATAAATAAATAAATAAATGAATAAACAAAAAAGTGAAATGATGTGTTACTTAACTAGATGGTGGGAATCCTTTCATTACACACACATGTGCTCATGCACACACATACAAACACATATATACATATAAAACCATCCCAATGAACAGTTTAAATATCTTACAATTTTGTCAGTTATACCTCAATAGAGCTGAAAATGAGATCCAACATAATTTTCAGAATAAGCAGCAATTTATTTTAATGGAAATAAGATTCTAAACTCTGTGTAAGTATATGTGTATCTGTATTTCTAGAGTATTTCTTAATTGCCTTCTGTCTTTTTCTTCTAGGGAAAAGAAAGATAAGAATGTCGTTTTGTTTTACTTAATGAATGACTTGTCATTTCTTCCATTCATTCTATTAAGGGAAAAATAAAATTCAGTATGTTCTAATTAATAAAAATATCTGGATTTTATAGTTCAGGAGAGAGTAGGAAAGACAACATACCAACTTGACTATCCAGGAAATGTTGTGATATTTCTGTGAAATAAATCACTTTAATTGTATTGAAATAATTACACCCTTCAACTGAGCTATTGATGTCTCTCTAAGGGAGAAACTCTTGAATAAACATTTAGAAGGCTATAGGAAAATACATATATAGCTGTTTTATGTATAAATGATTATTTTTATTAGGAGATGGCATAGATTCAGTTCAGTTCAGTTGCTCATTCATGTCCGACTCCTCCCAACCCCATGAACCGCAGCACGCCAGGCCTCCCTGTCCATCACCAACTCCCAGAGTTTATCTAAACCTATGTCCATTGAGTCAGCGATGCCATTCAACCATCTCATCCTCTGTCATCCCCTTCTCTTTCTGCCTTCAATCTTTCCCAGCATCAGGGTCTTTTCCAATGAGTCAGCTCTTTGCATGAGGTGGCCAAAGTACTGGAGTTTCAGCTTAAGCATCAGTCCTGCCAATGAACACCCAGGACTGATCTCCTTTAGGATGAACTGGTTGGATCTCCTTGCAGTCCAAGGGACTCTCAAGAGTCTTCTCCAACAATGCAGTTCAAAAGCATCAATTGTTTGGTGCTCAGCTTTCTTTATAGTCCAAATCTCACATC